>JAQQSE010000036.1:0-344212 GCA_035772565.1 Antheraea assamensis
TTTTGAGAACGCGGGGTAATCTTTGACGTTATTTCGCAATAAAACTTTGATAGATTTGTTATTATAATATGAGTACACTTAATTGTTCCGCAACCTATTATTCATAAAGCCACGAATTTAAAATAAAATACTCTCTCTTTATCATATGACAAACGTTAATCTAGACACTTTTTATATATTTCTCTTATTCAGAGAAAGTTTTAGCCGCCAGTATCTGTTTGATATCTTCAAAAATTATCAAACCAAACGGGTTATTTGCAACGGTATTTAGATCAATATAATAATTAATTGTTATTGAATATCCAATTATTATCGGTGTAAGCATCACATAATCGATGTTATGGTTATGTTGGGTATTTATAACGATAATATTGTGCATCGCACAATTTTCTATGATTGTCTTATAAGATATGACAGGTTTAGTATTACACGATATAAAAAAAATGTTTGTGTAGATATACTTAACCTTTTTTACTTTCCTGAACAGTAAAAGAGAAATATACAATAACTAATTTAAAAAACCGTTCACAATCTATCCAGAAACGAAGAAGATAACAGAGAGAAAGAAACATTTTCACGCAAAGCAATTCACGGATACTGGACAATATGTATATAAATCTATTTATTGATTTCATAATAGTCATAGCATACATTTCATTATATTTATTACCATTCATACAATTATTCGTAATATTCCCAGAGGTATTAAGTACACATAGATCTTAATAACATAAAGTAAATAGCGCATAACAACAAGGGACACCCAGCACAAGAACGTATTTTCTACTAACACATTATGCAATGTCCGTTGCCCTGCTCCCGAGCAATGCTCCCCCCCCCCCTCGGTCATTGCCGCCACCCGCAACACGAACGATGGTTATTTTGGTTGGTATCGGCATTACATCAAAAGCGTTGCCGAGGGCGAATGTTCAATGACCCTAACACATTCCGTTGTGTCTATGACATAACAATATGACCGAACTATGTACTACGTTTCCGCTGTCAGTTTATCAGTTACTTTAGAATAATTCAAAATATTTACATATACATGATATTAATTACTTCATTTAATAAATTCTGAATTCCACTGTCACTCTTAATACTTGAAGAGTTATGCAGGTGATAATAAAAATAATTATATTTTGAGGCCCGCTGGAATCTATAAATACAATATATAAAACAAAGTAATTTTTTGTATCTTTGCTGTACCTTTATTGTAAAGTAAGTATGAATTTTAATACACTTTTCATGGAGTTCCGATCCAGTAGCCATCACGTAAGGACGTGTCCGATGCGCACCAGATGTTGTTCGTGAACTAATAAATTGTCGTTTAGGTGAGCAGTACTATCGAGTGATTCATCGCTTAATACTATTGTGTTTTTGAACTTCAATTACTTCCGAGAAACGCACCTGTTTTTAAAGTGTTTTGTGCGATTGTTTGTGTGATCGTAAACCGCACTTTTTAGTGCGACCCGCGTGTTAACGTTAACTGTGACAACAAGTGCGTGGGAGCGTTCCGAGAATTCGTTTTTTGCGCATCCTCTTTTGTTTTGGTCGTCGTTTTTCCGTTAAACCACGGCATGGCGTCACTACAGGGAACAGTTCGATAGGCTGCGATATCTTGTCGCTACTCGCGCCCCATCGTTATTCACGGAATTCGTTAATGTCATCGGATAATATTATGTGCTGTTCCCCGTCTAGCAACACGATTTCTTTCGCGTCATTGGCGCCACCTTTATTCCGGAGATACCGGTAGATACAGGAGTATTTGAAGTTCCCATGTCGAGCTCTAGCCATGATTCTGACATGGAGCTTGATACCAGCGGACCCCCGCAATCACGAACGATGATTTTACAAACTTAAGCCGAAAGCGGCAAACTGCCCGTTACCGTCACGTCACACGCCTCAGATTCAGAATCGGGTACGGAAGTCCCGATAACTATGATACTACTAGTAGAGGGCGTAATTGCATCCGTCTCATCTCACATGCCTGCTGGCTTAGGTAGCTTCCAAGCCCATGCTACGCGTTTTGTAGCTGAGGCTAAGAAGCCCGCACCCCGCTCCCGTTACTATACAGACAAGTCATCCACAATATCTACTTGGTTAAAACGAAAAGAATATCCGGTACACATCCACCTTGAATACTCCCACTGGTATTCAAGTAAAGTCTCGTCCACCACTGACCACCGTGTAAGCTTACCTCTCTTCTCCCAGAGAGGAAGCTCGCTTATTTCACTTTCGCGCTCGAGGAAGGGCGCCTCCTTCGCGCCGTAGTTAGACGTGTTCCGGTCGAGATATCGACCGATGACTTCTCAGGCTCCCTTAAGGAGCAAGACTTTCCTTTCCGAGAGGTACATAGGATACCTTATATCCTGGTCGTCCTTGACCGATCACAAGAGGGTAAGGCCATTTTTCGGCCTCACCTCTGTCTGTGGTGTCACCGGCATCACCGTTGAAACCCCTTGCAAGTCCCATACTCCCCGTCGCAGTGCCATAACTGTCACAGTTATAGTCACTCAGCATGCAAACTACCATCCTTTGTCCCAGGTGCGTTACGTGCTTAGAGTTAAGTGCTTAGACCACCCTACGAAGGAGTGCGCACGCACTCCCGACACTCTCGAGCCTACGAGCCACGTCCTCTGAGGTAACGTGGGTCACCTTGCAACCTATGGCAAGTCCCCCACGCGCTGCGCACACAACGTCCCCACCAAGCGAGACAAGCCGAAGCTCTCAAATCCGTGGAGGCCTTCCCTGACTTGCCGGGTACCTCCTGTATCCCGGTAGCGCCGGTTCCCACGCCACGCGAGGCACCCTCTGTGCCGCTCGCCCTCCAGTCCTGGCGGGCCTCCGTAGCCCACTGGGCTTTAAGGCATAACCTCAGGTTCTCAAGCCTCAGACGCAGCCCCAGCCACAGAGAGCGATGCCTACCCTGGCTGTCCACGTTTTCTCAATCTCAGTCACGCATCGATTGGCTGACACAGGTCCTGCTTGAACACGATATTGAGGAGATCGTCGCGTTCAATAAAATAATTAATAGTAATAGGGACATTGGCTTCCTTAACGTGCTCTCTTCATTCCCAGACGTTGTCGTGATGACACGACGCCTCGCCCGCGCCTCCGTAAATAGTAATAAATAAAACTCGCTTCGTTAAATAGAATAAAACCACGCGGTCTTTGTATTTTGTTTCTTAACGCGAGAAGTCTCCATACACAACGCGACTTAGTAACCGATTTTTTACGCGATAGACAAATAGATATTTCTTTATAATTTAGGAAACACTACCTACAAAACCGAAAATGGGCAATCCCCGGATCGCGAATTATAATATAGTCAGAAACGATCGTATCACCCGCGGGGGCGGCACTTTATTTTATTATAAATGTTCGTTGTACTGTATGCCGATAGAGACGCCCGTTCTTTCTAATATGGAAGAGTCAGTGTGAAGGGTATCTATAGCATATCTTTCACCGAATAGAGAGCTTCTCAAGTCCCACTTAGAGGCGATGTTCGCGCGAGGAAACTCGGTCATCATAGTCGGGGACCTCAACAGTGGAAACGTTTTCTGGAACAGTCCGAGTACTTCTCGCAACGGGCAAATTCTCGACGAGCAAGGTAGCGATCTCGTTTTTTGACATCGTAGCCCCGCTGGAACCTACTCAATATTCGAATCACTGTCGTCGACACTAATAGATGTAGCACTTTTAAAGAATGTCACGCTTCCGATACTGCTCATACAAGTTGTACATGATTTGAATTCAGACCACCACCCCGTGATATAACAGCTAGGTTCGAATTCCCATATCGAGTGTCAGCCCGCGTGCGTAGCTGATTACGCGAAGCTCAGTAGATATTTAAAAGATAATCCCTCCTCGGATAGCTTACATAGAATCTTGGGGCGCGTTGGTGTCTAAAAGCCGACGCGGAACAGACTATCGATTCCCTGGTTGACTTTGTTCAGACCGCCGTTAGGGAAACCTCGAAAGAGGTACAAGCGGTGAACGATCGTCGCTCTATACTCCTCTACAACGTGAGAGCGTTGATCATGGAAAAGAATGCCATGACTCAAGCCTATGACACTTACTCGTCTGTAAATTATCGTGATCGGTTACGTTCGTTACGTAAACTAGTTAGATCTCGTATTTCAGAAATCTGAGCCGCCAGGTGGGACAAACTTCTGGAGGAGATCCAGCCGTCCCACGTGACGTATTGGATAATAGTACGTAGATTCAAATCAGATCTTAATGCACCCATGCTCCCGTTAGAAATAAGTCCTGGATTTCCTCCCACGTTCGAAAGTATCGACAAAGCGGAATATCTTACCGCGAATTTAGAGGAGTAATGTTCTCCGAACACTGCTAACACCGACCCTGTCCATATCGGATCGAACGAACACCCGTTAGAACGTTCTCTCACGTCTCTTTGAGCGGATACCGTAACCCCGGTTAGTTTCGATGAAGTGTCGGCCGCCATCAAGCGTTTCAAGCTTAGATAATCCCCAGGTCCTGATGGGGTCCTTCTTGACCACATCATAGTTCCCCTGGTCTGTATCTTCAATACGGCAATTTCTCGCTAAGCACTCATATACGAATCAAGTACACCACCTCACGGAGTACATTTTTTCTAAATTTAACGAAAATCCACGAAAAAAGGTCACCCCGCATAAACCTATACCGAAACGCAATATAGCAGTCTTTTTCGATGTCGCCAAGGCCTTCGATAAGGTCTGGCACACCGGTCCCCGGGGATCGAATTAGGTTGCTATTCTGATGATACAGTTATATACGCTGCCAGTTGGTGGCCGGACTTTCTTAGAAATTGAATCAATCGGGCCATCGTCACACTCCGTGAATGGTATCGTCAATGGAGAATAGAGTTCAATCCTGAAAAAAGCATCGCGATATTTTTTCGACCCCGTAAATCGTCCGGGACCTAAGAATCTAAAGCTCCTCAGGCAATACGACACCGAGACTTCTTGGGCCCTTAAGGTCATATATCTCGGAGTTACATTAGATAGGCACCTATCTTTTAAAGCATATGTAGAAAGAGTGCGAAACAAAACCGCAATGGTTTTGGGTCGTTTACATCCGTTAATATGCTCAAAAAGTAAAATATCCCTCAGACATAAGACTACCTTGTATAAGATGTGTACTCATCCTATTCTGACATATAGCTGTCCTGTTCTCGCGCATATGTCAAGGTATAACTTTTAAATATTACAAAAGCTATAGAACTGTTTTCTACGTAAAGCGGTGGGTACCCCGTAATACATCCGGAGAGTCAACCTCCATAGGGACCTGGAGATGCCGTCTATTTGGGAGTACGTCAAAACACTCACAACTAGTTTTTTCGATAGCGCTATGTATCATCCCAGTTCGTTAGGTGGTATCCGCCGCAACTTATAACACCGTACCCGACGCGTCGCGGTGCAAAAGACGTCCGCGATTTATTTCACTGATCCTCCTGAAAAAATTTCGTTAGCTAATTTTCAGTACCCTTACGTCCCTCGAAACAGAGCGTGTGCGTGCTCATGTCCAAGTAATCACATATAGTGAATTTTGCCCCAGCACACATACCTAGGCCTCCCTCAGCAGCTGCCTCAAGCCGAGGTCTGATTCTCCGGAATGGTGCCCTCGAGCACGTTGCTTGCGCAAATATAGTGACACTGAATAAATTTTCAAACACTAGTTATTACAACACAACACAGATCACCCCACACACGTGCACATACACACATGTAGGTACACATATTGCTTGGATTTGTTTTTATCCCTTTTTCGAACGGAGTTAGTTTACATTAATTTACTAGTCAGTTTTAGTAGTAGTTTTAATAGTCAGATATAGAGCATGGTACACGTCTATATTTCACAAATTCATATTTATATGATATAACAGTTAGCTTAGTTCGACTCGGGATATTCGGTGACAATTCAAGACCAGGCGCACCGTGCGCCCCTGTGATGGTTGCCTATATAAAATCAGGTGAGTGCCTTTAGCGCTCCCTTTAGTTGTCCGATAAAACTGTAGAGGCCTTGCCAGACCAACAGTGTAGTCAGTTCGAAAACAACAACACTTTTCATTGACAATTATAATATTTTTCCTACATCTTATATGATACAGCTACGCTCTGAGATTTTAGTATACTGAAACAAACAAATGTTAAATTGATGTAAGTAAAAAAAATCGGACTACTTATATATTATTGAAATTTATGATACATAATTTATAAGTTTTATTTGCTTTGCTGCACAACTTGTTTGTTTCACAACACTATCAATATCAATACACATAGTAACGTTTAAATTTAGGGAATATTAAGTAAAAGTTTTATCTAACAGTAAATAGATTTGGGAATAGACTTTGTGCAATCACATATAATCATTACATTTTAGTAAACAACGTAGTCATAGGTACTTACTAAATAACAAATTATAATAAAACACGCGGAGCTGACTCATCACTCTCATCACTCGCGTATTCAAATACCACGTCAGTGAGTACTTCGAAGGAAAATGTCCTGCTGAAACTATAGCAATGTGGCAGCTCATTTTATAAGTTCGCCAGGTTAGCTTCTCGTTTCAGTTTGAAAATATTTTTTTCGAAGCTAACTAATTTATTAGCCTCATAGGCCTTCACGGCTTTACTAAAACAGTTTCAAAATCTTTTACCAAGTCTCTATGAGTGTGGTGTGGCAGACGCACTATATATTTAAAGTATTTATGCTTTTGAACACATTAATATTTATTATCAGTCAATATTGTGGTTACAAGGTAAATCCTTTAAAAGTCAAGAGAATGTATTAATTTTTTTTTCGGCATATATAATCAAAGAGTGGATAGTAATTAGATAAGAATCTGAAATGTCTGAGTGACTTTCTGAAATGATTTTTTCTAAGTTTAGTTTTATGCAAATAATTAATTACGTACATCGTATATTTTTCAATGTTTAGGGTTCACAGTTTGAAATAACGTCTACAATATTTTTTAGATATTTGACGCTACTTACAAATTTGTCCTCAAACATATAAGAAAAGTTGTAAAAGTAAAAATGAAGTTTATTTAAAAATTACTTCAATAAATTTAAGTCTAAAATTTTGTTTTTAATGAAACATATAGCATATAAACAACTATTAAAGAACAAAGCGTTTATCTGTGTTTTTTTAGCTCCTCTGAATTATCAAAGCAAAAGATTGTGATACGGTTTTCACTAATATTTGAAATATTATATGTATATTATATTCATATAAATCAATGATCTATTTCGTAAAGGTAACCAAAAAGTGAACATTTTTATCTTTTACAAATTATTATAAAGTAATTTGTTATCATCAGCCTGTAAGAGACACACTACAAGGCGAATGGCTTCATTCTGATTGAAGGCATGGCCACAATCACTACGCCAGCCCACGATGTATTGGTGATTTTAATTAAACTCTGAGAAATCCATAGTTCTATGTTTTCCAGATACAGAGGTACTAAAAGAACATTTCTCAGATTCAGATATCCCCACGATGTTTTCCTTCACAGTTAACCGATAGTGTCACCAATTTGAATGAGTAATTGTTCGTGAATTCAGAAAAATTCATTGGTATATGCCGGATTTGCCGGACATCGGATTGGTATTCCACTGGTCAAACCACTCGACCACCACGACGCATTTTATACTTTTTTTTGTGTATGTTGTATTTGATAATTAAATAAATGAATCCTTATCCAATTATGTATATCTAGGTAACTAAATATAACTGGTATATATTGGTATAGAATGTTTAAATTGTCCATCTTGGCATATTGTTTGCATGAATGACTTAGAAGATATGATAATTTTAAAATTATGCATAACTAAATTAGTATTGGGTGAAGGTTACTACAAAACTTGTATGTCTTTGGTAATCTATAAATATTGCGTACTTATAATTCATCGTTAGTACATTATGCCTGTGCAAAACTGGGGTATTTATTAAGTCTTAAATATGTTACAAACAAGAAAATAATCGAATTATTAAGGTAGAATTTCCCGCGGCTTGTTAAATTAAATTTCGCGCCAACCGTCTAGTTAGCTAACGGTCGCGAAGGCATGGCTTATCGTGGCTATATCTTGTTGGTGACGTAATTACGTTAAAAGAATTTTACTTTGATAGTATGAATGAAGTCTACACGTTGTGTTGACTAAAGCAGCTATACGTGATGTATCAGTTAAAATAAACATTGTGACGGATACGCACTATAGTTTTTTCAGAAATCATTGACGTCTAGATTAGATTAGATTAGACTAGATTAGATTCAAAAAGTTATTTGATGTTTAATATATTTTTTAATTATAATGAAAATAAAACAACACCGTTTTGTTATCAAAATAATATACAACTAGGTTTTGATTCCGGCTTCGTCAATCTTAAATTAGATTTGATTTATCCTTCAGCAACAATACTTTTTTCGGGACAAAATTTACCATATGTCCTTTTCTGTACTCCTGTTAATGAGTATGCAAAATATCCTGGTAATCGATTGAGCCGTTTAGGCGTGAAAACATAACGAACGAACAAACTCACCGTCACATTTATAATGCTAGTAAAAATAAGGAAGTAAATATTAGGAATTTTTCATAATTTATTGTGATACTACGATTCCAGAGATTTAAAATTACGAAAACACAAATAAAATTATGTGTGCAAAAATAATTAAGAAGCTTCTTTAAACTCGATGAGCTGTAATTATCAAAGCATAAAAAATCTGTTATACACCTGTGATGCACATGTTAGTATATTTTATCGAAAAGATGTTGGTGTAGATACCCGTATAAATGAAAGTCTTCTATTATGTGTCCATACTAATTTTCGAATCGGCTGAACTGATTGCGATGAGACCTAAAATGAAAACTTTAAAGTAGTGATATATGTGTGGGTAAAGCAACAACGATAAAATTAAGGAAAGAAAGTTTATAATCTGTATCAGAATCAGAAGACTTAAATAGTAAGGTAAAATTTCAATCACAAAAAGAAGTCCGCTCATGAATCCATATAACACTCATGAAACAAAAGACATTGTTGCAACATTTCAACATAGTAATTATAAATTACTATCTATTTCTATGAATATAAATATATATTTTATATAAATATAATATACATATATAATACATTAAACTATTTGAAATGAATTATTAAAAAGATACTGAAAACCGTATCGAAAAGTGACATTGTTTTATAATATTTCAATATTATTTATAGATATAATTTTTTTTTTGTTTTGGAACTGGCTGCACTGTTCGTTTGTTAAGGCCGCTACAGTTTCATCGGACTACGGGAATAATGTATTAAAATCCAATACATAGTTTATTAGCACTCACAGACACAGAGACGACTCGAGAAACGTCTTTATTCTGTAATATTTATTTTAGATCGCAATGCGTTCAAAAATAATATTTTATCAATTAGACACACTGACTCTATATCAATTTGATATTTTTCTGTAGCCCATTACGTGTTGTTACATTTGAAGCGCATTTATTGACTTGTTTATTACGAAAAAATAGTAGAATTCAAAATTTACTAAAAAAGTAATTTCCTATCACCTATAAGTAAATATTACTAAAGAAATATTTAATTACTATCCGCTATAATTAGAAATTATCTTTGTTGCTTCAAACAATAAAGTCTAAGTCTAAGAATGTTTTGCATATATCGGTCATATCGTTACGTAATAATAGGCACAGCTGAAAGTGAGGTGAATAAACTTCGACCATTACAAAACCGTTGGCTTGTCTTTGGCGCTCACTGGCAAGGGTAAGGCCCGCCCCTGGCCGCACCACAGCGATAATGTTTTGGCGGGAATTGCTTGCTGAATTATACCTCATGTTATTAAAATTCAATACTTTGAAAAGTTTTTAAAACCATTACTGGTTATGTTCATGTTCTAAAAAATAATATTCTGTTATTAAACGTAACGTACGTCTAGGTAATTTAAAACTCAAAATGTTAAGAATTTGTTCAGTTACATTATGACGTCATACTGATTAACCGTCGAATTACTAGGCATAAGGGGCATGAAAGCGGCAGAGGCGGGAAGGACAAAAGATGCGCTTGTTCTGTTTAGGCGCGAAAGACTGTTTAGAGATATTATGAAATATTCGGTTGATTACTCACTACCAAATATCTTAACTTTTATAAAGTGTTTATTGTTATTGGTAATCGTGTCCGAATAGACGTCTAAGCTTAGACATATTGATGCATGTAACATATTTTTATAAGAGTATCTCAATCAGAATGATGTCAGTTTTAATATTTATTACATTGCTTTGCTACTTGGGTGCAATGAAGAAATATAACATTATTGTAGTACAATTTTATTTATGAAAACAGTTTATTCAATGCGTCATGCGTTTAAACAAAGCTTTTTTAAATATCAGTATCTAGTTTCGTTTTAGTTTTTTTGTCTATACAATGTTTAAAACAGTAAAAACTTAATATAACTATCGTTAATAATCACACTATTCATAGACCAATGAAGTTTGAAATACGTTATAATTGCTCATTTTTATTTCTTTTATAATTACTAATTAAACATTAATTCTAACAAACCTAAGCCTGTACAAAATTAAAGAGAATGTTATCAAATGAATTACGTAATGTTAAGCAACACATTACATCTTATCAATCTCAATGTCTATTTATCTATCGTTACAATTTAACGTACAATATAAAATTAACTACGTGATCCCATGACGCAATAATTGAGAAGTGTTTACATTAATTGTTATAAAATAATGATACTACGGTGTAATTAGCACATAGCTCTTATTAGCATTAGGGTTAAATTACGATGTAATAATCTACCAGTTATAGTGTTTTATCCATAACTCCACGATTGCGTCATCGAGCAACGTTACATCACCCTGTCATATTTACGCGGGTAAAATTTTTTGATTAGCATGTTTTGAGGTTCTGTGGGGTACTTATTAACCCGCATATATATTGCGAAGCTTCTCTCTGGAAAATGTCTAGAATATCTCAGCGGTTAGTATAAATATACTACAGAGGCAGGTTTTATTTCAATTGTATTGATAAACATTGCAAATATTTTTAAAATTAGTCATTTATAATGAACTTCAAGCTTAATTAGTTTTATGAACAAAATAATCTCATCCCTAAGTTAGCGCCATTATTGATCGTATTGTGCGCGTGAAATAATTTCACGAGACTAATATCAACGGTTTCTACACACGTGTTGATTAAAACTTGCATGTCATGGTGAGTACAAATAAATATCGTTCCGGCATACGTTTTTGAGTTTGTTCAGAAACTTTTGACGTGACCTTGACACTGGATTTAAAAATTTATTTTAACCTTAATGTTATCTTTTAATTACAATGAAAGAAAAAAAATATGGTTTTACCATAAAACTTATATATGTTTTTTTTTTCATAAATTTCAATACTAATAGTATATTTGTAAAGCTCATACTATTAAATATACAAAACTGCATTTTAATCAGTTTTTTATTATAATTTTAATATTTCTCACATATAAAAACTCATTATATTGTTACGTCATGATTATCGCATTTTGGTATCAGCTGCAGTGTTTGTTGTAATCAAGCAGAGCTATAGATATAAATATTTGACTGGGGTCGCGACCAATATGCAAATGTTGATAAACCGATCATAGCGAATTGTTGTAGTTAATCGTAACTGCTACCTTATAAATATGTTTACTTATGTAAATTTCATATCTGTGTTATATTTTTCTTGCATTAAAATATAGGCATATCTCTAACGCTATCTTTTAATTATTAAGCTTCTTGAGTTATATCTAAATAACATAGAACAAAAATGTTTATCTTGAAACGCTTACAGAAAGTTTGCGAAGGTATATGTCTATCACCCAAAGATAGCCTTAATATTTATAAAAAAATATTAAGGTTATTAGTGCAACAATATTTTGACCAATATAGTGATTAATTCTTATCGAATAATCCAATTATTGTCAATTGCATCGCATAATTTTCTATGATTATCTTATAAGATATGACAGGTTTAGTATTACAGGATACAAAAAAAATGTTTCGTAAAGATATAACTGTACAAGACAAAAATGCAATTAAACAAATTAGAAAAACCGTTCACAATCTATCCAGCAACGAAGAAGGTAACAAAGAGAAAGAAACTTTTTCACGCATAGCAACTCACGGGTAGTAGCCAATATGTATATAAATCTATTTATTGGTTTTATAACAGTTATACCATACATTTCATTACCGTTATATTCATTACCATTTCGTACCAATTATCACTAACTTTCCTAGAGATAATTAAGTACACATATATCTTAACAACATGAAGTAAACTGAGTAGTATTAATGTCTAGCGCATAACGACAAGGAACACCCTGCACAAGAACGTATTTCCCGCCAACACGTTATACCATGTCCGTTGCCCTGCTCCCGCGCAATGCCTCCCGCCCCCTGCTCCCCTCGGCCTTTGTCGCCACCCGCAACATGAACGATCGTTATTTTCAGTTGGTATCGGTATTACATCATAAGCGTTTACCGAGTCGAGTGTTCAATGACCCGAATACATTCCATTTAACAAATGACATAATAATATAGCCGAACTGTGCACTACGTTTCTGATGTCAGTTTATCAGTTACTTTAGAATTATTCGAAATATGTCATAAACATGATATTAAATTACTTAATTTAGTAAATTCTAGATTCCACAGTAGCCAATTATATAATAATAATTTAAGGCCTTCTTCACTCTATAAATACAATATTTAAAATAAAACAAAGTCATAGTTCGTATCTTTGTTGTACCTTTATTTGTATAGTACGTACCGAATTTTAATACACTTTTAACTGAAGATTACAATATTACTCCTGCATCTTGTATGATACAGCTAAGCACTGAGATTTCAGTATATTTGCATAGTTTTACGTACTAAATAGGCAATGTTATAATTAAATTTTAAGTAATTGATTCGTACAAAATAGCACAACTGTTTTCATTACGTCTTGTCGTAAGAAACATTCCTAGTACAATAATTGACCGAAAAGTTTAGTGCGTGTTCATAATATTTTCAGTAATGTTTCTTTAGGTTTTATATATGAATATACTAGAAATCGCCCATGGCTTCGCTTGCTTTTTTATGCAATAAATATTTTTGACTCGTTGTTTTATCTCATTAAAATATGGGTTCATTCAATTATTTCCGAGATATTAGTAATCAATTTATAGATTATCAATTTTGAAATTACATATAATTTCAATGTACAAAATTAATTTAAAATATGTACAGTGAATGAAATTGAATTTTTATTTATGATCATCATTATAAAAATAGATAAAAAAAAAGAATTGTTATTATTCATATTTATACAGATTATAGTACTTTTTAATTTAACAGGGGTAACATTATTGACTGCTGTTGAAGAAAAACGTCGTGAGAAAATCGGTACGTAGGGAATGTTGAGGAAAAGGAATAATGGAACGAATAAGAAATGTGAAATTCTTTATACTTAACACAACTCTACGTCGTGGGTTGGTAGGGTGCTTACGCACATACCTTCCTTTGGAAAGAGGCCTTTGACCTTGCAACGGGTCGCTTATATGCAGATGTGATATCATTGTACAAAATTTTATTAAATAGATTGAGTAGATGCTTTACCTATTACTGTATTCATTTACAATTCTTCTTCGTTATTATTAAGAAATTATATTAGTTTCTCATGTGACTTCATTGGAATTGATTTATTCGTATTTTAACTCCGGGAATACTAACAGATAGTTAAATTTATTTTTTTACGCCGTAGTTGACCAGTGGCCTTTATTACAGGTATCTACAAAATAAGTTTCGAAATAAATAAATTGTACAATCTGAATTTCGAATTTAATAATATATTCAGAATCACTCAACAATTGCAGCTGGTAAGCTTTTCATTAATTACAAATACACGGGTTGATTTCGAAATGCATGTAACCATACAAAAGTCAAAATTATTTTCTTTGAAGACAAAAAGTGATATACGAAATTATTTTGGTAAAAATTTAGATAAAACATAAAATGTGTATTTTAAATTCAGTACAAAATATAAATGTATGATTGATTCACTATTTTAGCAATAATGTCTTCCATATGAAGGTTACATGTTGTCGTAGACTTTCAAATTTATTCGACAAAAACATAAAATTTAATAAAAAAAAATATAAATACAAATATTAATACATAATTTATAAGTTTTATTTGATTCACAACTTGTTTTGTTTCACAACACTATCAATATTAATACACACAGTAAGGTTTTAGTTTAGGGAATATTAAGTAAAAGTCTTTATCTAACAATAAATAGATTAGAGAGTAGACTTTGTGCAAATACATTTAATCATTATATTTGAGTAAGCTTACAACGTCACCGTAGGTACTTACGAAATAACAAATTATAACGGTCATTATAATCAAACACGCGGAGCTGACTCATCACTCGCGTATTCAAATACCACGTCTGTGAGCAACTCGAAGAAAAATGTCCTTATGAAACTATAGCAATATGGGAGTTCATTTTATAAGTTCGCCTGGTTAGTTACTTGTTTCAGTTTGAATATATTTTATTTTTCCAGCTAACTAACCTATTAACCTTATAGGCCTTCACGGCTTTACAAAGACAGTTTGAAAATATTTTACTAAGTCTGTATGAGTGTAGTGTGGCAGACGCACTATATGTTTAAAGTATTTATGCTTTTGAACACATTAATATTTATTATGAGGCAATATTGTGGTTACAAGGTAAATCCTTTAAAAGTCAAGAGAATGTATTTTTTTCGGCTTATATAAACAAAGTAAGTGGATAGTAATTGGATAAGAATCTGAAATGTAAGAGTGACTTTCTGAGATGACTTTTTCTAAGTTTTGTTTTATGCAAATAATTAATTACGTACATCGTTTTTTTTTCAATTTTTAGGGTTCGCAGTTTGAAATAACGTCTACAATATTTTTTAGATATTTGACGCTACTTACAAATTTGTCCTCAAACATATAAGCAAAGTTGTAAACGTTATAATGAAGTTCATTTAGAAATTACTTCAATAAATTTAAGTCTAAAATTTTGCTTTTAATGAAGCATATAGTATATAAATAACTATTATAGAATAAAGTCGTATTTCGTGTTTATCTGTGTTTTTTTAAGAGATTAGAACTTACTAAATAAGTTATTGCGTGAAGGTAACTACGTAACTTGTACGACTTTGGTAATTTATAAATGTTGTTTACTTATAATGCGACGTTAGTGCATTATGCCTGTGCAAATCTGGGGCATTTAGTAAGTCTTGAATATGGTACAAAGAAGAACATTTTTGAAATAAAATTTCGCGCAAAGGGTCTAGTTAGGTAACGGACGTGAAGGCATGGCTTATCACCGATGTATCTTGTTGGTGACGTAATAACGTTAAAAGAATTTAACTTTGGTAGTGTGAACGATGTCTACACGATGTGTTGAATAGAGCTGCTGTACGTGATGATCAGTACAAATAAACATTGTGACGGATATGCGCTATAGTTTTTTCAGAAAAAAATAGATGTCTACAAATATTAGATTCAAAAGGTTATTTGAAGCTTAATAATTGTTTTAATTATATTGGAAATAAAACAATACCGTTTTGCTATCAAACTGTTATACGACTAGGTTTCGCTTCCAGCTTCAACAATACTTTTTTCTGGACGAAATTTACCATATGCCCTTTTCTGTACCCTGAAAATGTGTGTGCAAAATCTCCTGGTAATCGATTGAGCCGTTAAAGCTTGAAAACATAACATACAAACAAACTCACCTTCGCATTTTTAATGTTAGTAAGGATAAGGAAGTAAAGATTAGGAATTTTTCATAATTTCTTGTGATATTGCTATTCCAGAGATTTAAAATTACGAAAACACAAAAAAAGTTATCTGTGTAAAAATAGTTAAGAAGCTTCTTTCAACTCGTTGAGCCATAATTATCAAAGCGTAAAAAATAAATCTTAATCGGTCATACACTAGTGATGGAGATATTAATATATTTCACCGGTAAGATGTCGTTGTAGATACTCGTATAAATAAAAGTGTCTATTATGTGTCCATTCTAATATTCGAATCGGCTGAACTGATTTCAATAAGACCTGAAATGAAAACTGAAAAAGTATTCATGATATCTGTGTGGGCACAGCAACAATTATCCATATAAGACGAGTAGTTCTCATGAAACAGAAAAAACGTTGTTACATCATTTCAACATATGATTGTCTAAGTCCAAGATTCTATTGCATAGATCGGTCATATCATTACGTAATAATAGGCACAGCTGAATGTGAGGTGAATAAACTTTGACCGTTACAAAACCGTTGGCTTGTCCTTAGCGCTCACTGGCAAGGGCAAGGAGGGGCGGAGCCGGGCCGCTTCACAGCGGTAATGTTTTGGCGGGAGTTGCTTGCTGAATTATACCTCATTTTATTAAAATTCAATATGTTGAATAGTTTTTAAAACCATTGCTGATGATGTTCATGTTCTAAAAAATTGTATTCTATTATTTAACGCAACGTACGTCTAGATAATTTAAAACTCAAAATGTTAAGAATTTGTTCAGTTACATTATGACGTCATACTGATTAACCGTCGAATTACTCGGCACAAGGGGCATGAAAGCGGCAGAGGCGGGAAGGACAAAAGATGCGCTTGTTCTGTTTAGGCGCGAACGACGGTTACAAACTATTATGAAATATTTCGTTGATTAACATTACCAGACATCTTTTATGAAGTGACTATTGTATTGGTAATCAAGTCCGAACACACGTCTAAGCTTAGACATATTGATGCATGTAACATATTTTGATAAGAGTTTATCTCAATCAGAACGACGTCAATTTTAATATTCATGACATTGATATTGGTATACAATAATGAAAGACAACATTATTTAAAAAAAAAAAATTTTTGGAAATATTTTCTTCAGTGTGTTTTCGCTAATTTCGATTACGCTTTGTAACACAAGGCATTTTTAAATATTAATATCTAGTTTCGTTTTAGTTTTTTGTCTATACAATATTTAAAACAGTAAAAACTTAATATAACTTTCGATAATAATCAAACTATTCATAGACCAATGAAGTTTGAAATACATTATAATTGCTTATTTTTATTTCTTTCACAATTACTAATTAATCATTAATTGTAACAGACCTAAGCCTGTACAAAATTAAAGGGAATGTTAACAAATTACATCTTATCAATCTCATTGTCTATTCGTCTATCGTTACAATTTAACGTACAATATAAAATTAACTACGTGATCCAATGACGGGATAATTGGGAAGTGTTTACAATAATTGTTATTAAATAATGATACTACGGTGTAATTAACATATAACCCTTACTAGCATTAGCGTTAAATTACGATGTAATAATTAATTTGTATCAAATGTTTCTCTATATCCGGCTCTAATTACATATATGAAATGTGCTGATATGTCGTTGTGAGATACTGAATGATTTAGAAATTTACATCTGCCTGGTATCGTGTTTATCGATAGCTCCGCGATTGCTTCAACGAGCATCATTACATCACCCTCTCATGTTTACGCGGGTAAAATTTTTTGATCGGCATGATTTGAGGTTCTTTGAGTTACTTATATACCGGCATACATATTGCAAACTTTCTCTCTGGAAAATGTCGAGAATATCTCAGCTGTTAGTATATACTACAGGCGTAGGTTTTGTTTAAATTGTATTGATAAACAATGCAAATATTTTTTAAATTAGTTATTTGTAATGAACTTCAAAAACAATAAACGTAAAAATGCTTAACCTTTTTTAACTTCTCTGAACTGTACAAGTCAAAAATACAATTAATAAAATTGTAAAAACCATTCACAATCTATCCAGCAACGAAAAAAGTAACAAAGACAAAGAACCATTATCTACTTACCACCTACTTGCCAATATATATATAAATCTATTTATTGGTTTTATAACAGTTATACCATACATTTAATTATCATTATATTCATTACCATTTCGTTACAATTATCAGTAACTTTCCTAGAGATAATTAAGTACACATATATCTTAACAACATGAAGTAAACTGAGTAGTATTAATGTCTAGCGCATAACGACAAGGAACACCCTGCACAAGAACGTATTTCCCGCCAACACGTTATACCATGTCCGTTGCCCTGCTCCCGCGCAATGCCTCCCGCCCCCCGCTCCCCTCGGCCTTTGTCGCCACCCGCGACATGAACGATCGTTATTTTCAGTTGGTATCGGTATTACATCATAAGCGTTTACCGAGTCGAGTGTTCAATGACCCGAATACATTCCATTTAACAAATGACATAATAATATAGCCGAACTGTGCACTACGTTTCTGATGTCACTTTATCAGTTACTTTAGAATTATTCGAAATATGTCATATACATGATATTGAATTACTTAATTTAGTAAATTCTGGATTCCACAGGTGATAATTATATATTAATATTTTGAGGCCTTCTTCAATCTATAAATACAACATTTAAAACAAAGTCATTTTTCGTATCTTTGTTGTACCTTTATTTGTATAGTACGTACCAAATTTTAATACACTTTTAACTGACGATTACAATATTACTTCTGCATCTTGTATGATACAGCTAAGCATTGAGATTTCAGTACATTTGTATAGTTTTACGTACTAAATAGGCAATGTTATAATTAAATTTTAAGTAATTGATTCGTACAAAATAGCACAACTGTTTTCATTACGTCTTGCCGTAAGAAACATTCCTAGTACAATAATTGACCGAAGAGCTTAGTGCGTGTTCATAATATTTTCAGTAATGTTTCTTTAGATTTGATATATGAATATACTAGAATTAGCCCATGGCTTTGCGCGCTTTTTTATGCAAAAAATATTTTTGACTCGTTGTTTTATCTCATTAAAATATGGGTTCATTCAATTATTTCCGAGATATTAGTACTCAGTTTATAGATTATCATTTTTGAAATGACATATAATTCCAGTGTACAAATTTAATTTAAACTCTGTACAGTGAATGAAATTGCATTTTTATTTATGATCATCATTATAAAAATAGTTAAAAAAATAGAACTACTATTATTCATGTTTGTACAGATTATACTACTTTTTAATTTAACAGGCGTAACATTATTGGCTGCCGTTAAAAAAAACATTGTGAGGAAATCAGTACGTAAGGAATGTTGAGGAAAAGGAATAATGGAATGAATAAGAAATGTGAATTTCTCTATGCTTAACACAACTCTACGTCGTGGGTTGGTAGGGTGCTCACGTGTGGGGTGCACGTCAGAGAGCCTCCACGTGGCGCACCCTGGGCAACGCCGGTCACGTTGACCGGCGGCTGATCTCTGGCCGACTGGAGAGTCGTTAAAAACTCCTGGGGGTGGTGTGTGAGCGGCACCCCCAGTACCGGGCTGGGGCGGATGAGGGCTCAATTTGAGCCCCAACGGCCCAGTTCCGGATAGCGGCTGGCGGGGCCGGTTTTTATACCGGTCTCGGCAGGCGTACCGCGAACTATGAGGTATGTGGAGCTTAGGATGGAAGCAAAACCTAAAAGTTCACTACCCCAGGAGGGTACCCGAAAGGGAGAATCCCTCCCTGGGCCTTCGGGTCCAGGCTGCCCCACGTTCTCTGGGGGGGGCAAAGTTTTGCGCGATACCTTTTCTACGACGACTTTGGCGACCAAAATGGCAATTGATGATGCATGTGATACGGACGGTGTTGATCTTCAAACAACGAACTTGGCTGGCTTACGGACATCCGATCCGATAGTAATGATGAAGGCAAACCTTAAAACACAACTACCCCAGGAGGGTACCTGCACCCTAGGTGTAGGAGAATCCCTCCCTGGGCCTTCGGGCTCAGGCTGCCCCTCGTTGTCTGGGGGGGGCAAAGTTTTGTCTGCAGTACCTGTGGTGGTAATTGAGAGGGCTCCATCCCTGGACCGCTTATCGGTCTCGAGTGGTCAAAGTGGATCCACACTGGTATCGGTGGGTTCAGCTGACGGTAGGGCCTCACCCTACCTCAGTAAATTTTACCAGAGAGTGGAGGACGCGGACATGGAGATCTGCTTGTCCGCGGGGTCCGCATCTGAGCCGGAGGTTTCGGAGGTTCCGGAGCCGAGGCCGGAGAACCCCAAACGGAAGAAGGGCCGCCCGGCGACGACGGGCGATCATATTGGCCTATCCAAAGCCCAGGCCGAGGTTGTGCGCCTCAAGAAGGAGCAGAAATACCTCGAAGCTGCGGAGGAGCTCGCTGATGCGGCGGCCAGAGCCAGGCTGGCGCGGGTCGCCAAAAAACTCCCGGCGACGATCAGGTCGGAGGAGCAACCTGCCCTCGACCTTAGTAAGAGAATTCTGGGCGACGTGGACATAATCCTACAGGTCGTCCAGAAATCTAAAAATTTAAAGGGAGAGTGCCAGGGCGCTCTTAATGAAGCGGCGGCTTCTATCGCGAATGCCGTCAAGGCATTCGCGAAACGACCGGCCTCCGAAGGGTTAGGCAAGCTCCAGGAGGCCTACTCAGATTTGAAGGCGAGGGAGGCCAAGCAGGCTGCTGAGCTCAGCGAGCTTCGCAAGGAGATCGCGGAGCTCAAGGAAGAGATGTTGAGGGCCCGTATCCTTGGGTCTGCTACAGGAGTCGCTTCTGTCCCTGTGCCCGTCCCGGTGCAAGAGGTGGGCTCAAACACCTTCCCTTCTCGGAAGAGGGCAGCCCGAGAAGAGTTCCCTCCTCTGTCAAAGAGGCGGCCCGTGGAACGTGTGGAGCATCCCTCTAGTGTAGTGACGGAGGAGAAGCTCCAGCAAGCTATGCAGGGGATGCTCCACACGATGGGCGATATTATCAACGCCCGTCTCGATGCCCTCCAAGAGCGACTACTTCCGGAGAAGCGCCTCCGGCCTCCTTTGGCGGCCGACAAGAGGGCCGCGGATAAGGTGATCAGGGCGGTCGTGACTGCGGAAAGTCTCCCTCCGCAGCCCCCTGCTGTTCCCTCGGCAGCTAAGGCGCCGAAAAAGAAGAAGGGAAAGAAACAGAAGAAGACCGCTGTTTCTGCCCCGAAGCCCAGCGCTCCTCTGGCGCCCACGCAGCCTCTGGCGGCAACCCAACCAAAGGATGCGTGGACGACAGTGGTGAAAAAGGGGGCCAAGAAACGCTTGGCTAAACCTTCTGCACCACCACCGAAAATGACCCCGGCGAGGTTAGCTGTCCCCCGCTCGTCGGCCGTTGTCATAACGCTTCGACCTGAAGCGCAGGAGAAGGGGGTCAGCTATCAGACGGTTCTCGCTGTGGCTAAGGCCAAAGTAGACGTCGCGGCGATGGAGATCCCGTACCTCAAATTTAGGGAAACCGCCACGGGGGCCCGAAAATTGGAGGTACCGGGGTCCGCCAGCGGCGATAAAGCTGACCGCTTGGCCGATAGGCTTCAATCGGCCATCAATGAAGCCATCGGGGAAGGAGCCGTGGAGATCACCAGACCTACCAAGAGTACAGAGCTGCGATTGGTGGGTCTGGATGACTCCACCTCCAAAGAGGAAATCGCGGCTGTGGTGGCGGCGAAGGGCTCCTGCGCGGTGTCGCAGGTCAGGGTAGGTGAGCTTCGCCGCTCTCCCTACGGCTCGGGCACTGCGTGGGTGCGTTGCCCGGTGGCGACAGCCAAAAAGCTGGCCCAGGAGGGTAGGCTTTTGATCGGATGGGTTGCGGTCCAGGTCAAGCTGCTGCAACCCACGGTCCAAAGGTGTTATCGGTGCCTGCAGACCGGGCATGTCAAGCAGCGATGCACGGCAAAGGAGGACCTTAGTGACCGGTGCTTCCGTTGTGGCAACACTGGCCACAAAGCCTCCGGCTGCTCCGCAGTGCCACACTGCACGCTGTGCGCATCAGCCAACAGGCCCGCCAATCATCGGCTGGGAGGCAGGTCATGCGCTCCCACCGCTAAAAACAAGAAGAGGAAGGGAAGAGGAGTCACGAGCTCCCAGCCCTCACAACAGGAACCGACCGCTGCCGCTGTATCTGGCGCGTCTAGGATGCCTGAGGAAGGGACGGCTATGGAAACTTAGTGACCAATATGGCACATAAGTTCCTTCAAGTGAATATAAACCACTCGGCTGTGGCTCAAGATCTCATGATCCAGACCATGGCCGAGTGGTCTATACACGTCGTGTTGGTCACTGAGCCATACTTCGTCCCTCCCAGGGATAACTGGGCAGGGGACTTGTCAGGTACAGCGGCCATAATAACTCGGAATGACGTAGGGTCTCCTATGATGACCACTCTGGCGAGGGATATGGGGTTTGTGGCGGTACGATGGGGCGAATTCGTCATCATAAGTGCCTATTTCTCGCCAAACCGGGCGTTTTCTGAATTCGAGGCGTTCTTAAGTCGCTTAGGATTGTTCATAAGACGGACTCTGCCCTGTCCTATGTTGGTGACAGGAGACTTCAATGCAAAGTCTTCTGCGTGGGGTTCTCCTGTCACCGACATGCGTGGCAGGGCACTTCACGACTGGATTTTAGAGCTGGGCCTCTCCGTATCCAACATGGGGTCGTCATTCACGTGCGTCCGGCAGCAGGGTGGCTCCATTGTCGACGTCACCTTCGCCAGCCCTGCTGTCGCTCGCCGCGTGAGGGACTGGAACGTCGTCGAGGGGGCGGAGTCCTTGTCGGACCACATGTACATCCGGTTCGATGTCTGCCCCTCGGCGACGGCTCCTGCTCCCATCAGAGGTGGCTCACAGTCCCACAGGTGGGCTGTCAAGCGCCTCAAACCGGATTTGCTCACTGAGGCCTCGATTGTTGCATCCTGGCCTACGCCGCTGGACGGGCCTGTGGATGTCGTTGCGGAGGCCGGCTGGTTCCGGGATGCCATGACGCGCATCTCCGACGCCGCCATGCCCCGGGTCCGGCCGTGTCCTCCGAGGCGGCAGACCTATTGGTGGTCGAGCGAGATCGCAAACTTGCGTGCTCTGTGCGTGGTCGCGAGGCGGCGACTCGCTCGACACCGCCGGCTGCGTTTGAGCCGGGATGCGACCGTCGAGGAGCACCTCTACGACCTCTTCAGGGAGGCAAAAAAGACTCTGCAGGTCGCTATAAGGAGGGCCAAACATCAGGCTAGAGAAGAGTTGTTGGGGACCCTGGATGCTGATCCGTGGGGACGCCCCTACCGGATGGTGTTGGGCTTTCTTCGCCCCTGGGCTCCCCCGGTCACCCAGAGTCTCCAGCCGCAGCTGCTGGAGGAGACGCTGTCGGCGCTCTTCCCTGAGAGGGTTGAGCATTCGCCCCCGTTCTCGGCTCCACCAAACTTGGCGTCTGAGCCCGTCGAAGTCCCTCCTGTCTCCGTGGCGGAACTAGACGTGGCCGTGAGACGGCTCCGGGCGAAGAACACTGCCCCGGGGCCTGACGGAATTCCTGGTCGCGCTCTAGTTCTCGCCATGGAGGCCTTAGGAGATAGGCTTCGGCGGCTCTTTAGTGCGTGCCTTGAGCGGGGTGTCTTCCCCTCTCAGTGGAAGGTCGGGCGCCTGGTCCTCCTGCGGAAGCCGGGGCGACCTGCAGACTCGCCCGCGGCCTACCGCCCTATCGTCCTGCTGGACGAGATGGGGAAGCTGCTGGAGCGTGTCGTCGCGCGGCGTATCAACACCCATTTGGCCCGTACCGGACCAAACCTGTCGGCGGTACAATTTGGGTTCCGAGAGGGTCGGTCGACAGTTGACGCGATCCTCCGTGTCAAGACCCTCTCGGACGAAGCGACCTCCCAGGGGAAAGTGCTGTTGGCTGTGTCTCTTGACATAGCCAACGCATTTAACAGCCTCCCCTGGGAGTGCATCATTGAAGGCCTGAGGTACCACCAGGTTCCTCGATACCTGATAGGTTTGGTTCGGTCCTATCTAGAGGGTCGGCAGTTCACATGCGAAGGGCAGGACGGGCGCACCCACCTCAGGGAAATGTCATGCGGTGTTCCACAGGGGTCGGTGCTTGGTCCGCTCCTGTGGAACATCGGGTATGACTGGGTGCTGCGAGGTGCCCTCCTGCCCGGAGCCTCTGTGGTCTGTTATGCGGACGACACGCTCGTTACAGCTCGGGGCGATACCGTGCGCGACGCCACCCTTCTCGCGACTGCTAGCGTCGCTCAGGTGGTGCGGCGGATACGCCTGCTAGGACTGGAGGTGAGCCTGGACAAGACGGAGGCCATCTGCTTCTTCGGTCCGCGCAGAGCTGTCCAACGCGGCCACCTGACCATCGGAGGTGTCCAGATCCAAGTGGGCACCAAACTCAAATACTTGGGTCTGGTCTTGGATAGTCGCTGGGCCTTCGGGGAGCACTTCTCCCAGTTGGCCCCGAGGGTCAAGCGAACTGCCTCGGCGTTGGCAGGCATCCTGCCCAATTTAGGAGGGGCTAGTGTTGGACCCCGGTGCCTCTACCTAGGAGTCATCAAGTCCATGGCCCTGTACGGAGCGCCAGTGTGGCACAAGGCCCTGACAGCCGCGAATTCTGCAGTCCTGCGGAGCCTTCACAGGATCATGGCTGTCAGGGTCATCCGTGGATACCGTACAGTGTCGTACGAGGCGGCGTGCCTGCTGGCGAGCTCCCCGCCATGGGACTTGGTGGCTCAGGTACACGCGGCAACGTACAGGTGGCGCTCAGTAAGGCTCCTCCGAGGCGAATCCATCCCGCAACAGGAAGAGGATGCGCATAGAGCCCACCTGGAGAGTGTTCTCCTAACATCCTGGAGAGAGAGACTCGCGTCGCCTTCGTACGGGGTCTCCACCGTCGAGGCGATTCGCCCCGTCCTCAGTGAGTGGGTGAACAGGCGGCATGGTGCGCTCACTTTCCATCTGGTGCAGGTGCTGACAGGGCACGGCTGCTTTGGAAAGTACCTGCACCAGGTGGCGGGTAGAGAGCCGACACCAATATGCCACCACTGTGACGGGTGCGACGTCGAGACGGCGCAGCACATGCTTGAGGAGTGCCCGGCTTGGGCTGACGAGCGGGAGGAGCTCACGACGGTAGTGGGCCATGACCTCTCCCTACCGGCTGTGGCCCGTGCCATGGTCGGTGGAGAGAGGGCATGGAACGCAGTCGTGAGCTTTTGCGAGAAAGTGCTTCTCCAAAAGGAGGAGGCAGAGAGGCAGCGGGAGAGGGCTGCCGACGCTCCGGAGGTTCGCCGAAGGAGAGCCGGCCGCCGAACCCGAAGAGGAGGTCGCATACACCATCAGCGGCCTCCATAAGTTTCACTCCTGGCAATAGGCGCGGGGGCGCGTATTGCCGTATAGGAGACACCCGTGTGGCTAATGCGGTGTTACAGCCGCAACTAAAAGTGGCAGGAGAGAGGACGTCCACCAGTCCTCTCTCGAGATGAAGGTCCCCGTCCGACCACCTGCGGGCGACCTAAGCGCGCGACCGAGGAGCGGAGATTGCTCACGCCACCCCGCTACCTCGGTCAACACCATCAGCGCGCTCTGATGAATCTAGGGTTTTTTAGTGGGTAAGAGTCCCACATAACCCTCACGCTGTCCCCCTGCAGCGTTTGGGTATCCAATGCAGGATTTTTCCCTAGTATAAAAAAAAAAAAAAAAAAAAAAAAAAAAAAAAAAAAAGGGTGCTCACGTGTATACTATCCTTTGGATAGAGGCTTATGACCTTGCATCGGTTTGCTTATATGCAGATGTGATATCATTGTACAAAAGTTTATTAAATAGATTTAGAATATTGCTTTACCGATTTCTGTATTCATTTACAATTCTTCTTCGTTATTATTAAAAAATGATATTAGATTCTCATGTGATTTCATTGGAATTGATTTAGCCGTATTTTTAACTCCGGGAATACTAACAGATAGTTAATTATATTTTTTACGTTATATTTTATCAGTGGCCTTTATAACAGGTATCTACGAAATAAGTTTCGAAATAAATGAATTGTAAACTCTGAATTTCGACCATTACAGAGATTTAAAATTACGAAAACACAAAAAAAGTTATGTGTGTAAAAATAGTTAAGAAGCTTCTTTAAACTCGTTGTGCTATAATTATCAAAGCGTAAAAAACAAATCTAAATCGGTCTCACACTTGTGATACACATATTAATATATTTCACCTATAAGATGTCGGTGTAGATACTCGTATAAATAAAAGTGTCTGTTATGTGTCCACCCTAATTTTCGAATCTGCTGAAAAGATTTCGATAAGACGTGAAATAAAAACTTTGAATAAGTATTCATGATATCTGTGTGAACACAGCATGAATTATCCATATAAGACGAGTAGTTCTCATGAAACAAAAAAACGTTGTTACATCATTTCAACATATGATTGTCTAAGTCTAAGAATCTATTGCATAGATCGGTCATATCATTACGTAATAATAGGCACAGCTGAATGTGAGGTGATTAAACTTTTACCATTACAAAACCGTTGGCTTGTCCTGAGCGCTCATTGGCAAGGGAAAAGGGCGGGGCCGGGCCGCTTCACGGCGATAATGTTTTGGCGGGAGTTGCTTGCTGATTTATACCTCATGTTATTTAAATTCAATACTTTGAAAAGTTTTTAAAACCATTACTGATTATGTTAATGTTCTAAAAAAATAGTATTCTATTATTTAACGTAATGTACGTCTAGGTAATTTAAAACTCAAATGTTAAAAATTTGTTCGGTTATATTATGACGTCATAAACGCAACTGTTTCACCGTTGAATTACTAGGCACAAAGGGGTATGAAAGCGGCGGAGGTGGGCAGGACAAAAAATGCGCTTGTTCTGTTTAGGCGCGAACGACGGTTACAAACTATTATGAAATATTTCGTTGATTAACATTACCAGACATCTTTTTTTTATGAAGTGACTATTGTATTGGTAATCAAGTCCGAACACACGACTAAGCTTAGACATATTGATGCATTTACATATTTTGATAAGAGTTTATCTCAATCAGAACGACGTCAATTTTAATATATATGACATTGGTATTGGTATACAACGATGAAAGACAACATTATTTTATTTCAATTTTGTAACAATGTAATGTGATGTAAATGTAACACAAAGCATTTATAAATATTAATATCTAGTTTCGTTTTAGTGTTTCGTCTATACAATATTTAAAAGAGTAAAAACTTAATATAACTGTGTTTTATCCATAACTCCGCGATTGAGTCATCGAGCAACGTTACGTCACCTTGTCATATTTACGCGGGTAAAATTTTTTTAATTAGCATGTTTTGAGGTTCTGTGAGGTACTTATATACCGTATGCAGGTATACATTGCAAACTTTCTCTTTAGGAAATATCAAAAATATCACAGTGGTTAGTATAAATAGACTACCCATACATTGGTTTTGTTCAAATTGTATTGAGAAACGATGCAAACATTTTCAAAATTAGTCATTTATAACGAACTTCAAGTTTAATTGGTTTAAAGTACAAAATAATCTCGTCCCTACGTTCGCGGCATTATTGGTCGTATTGTTAGTATTACGTAATTACCTTAAAATAATTTCATGAGACTAATATCAACGGTTTCTACACATGTGTTGATTAAAACCTGCATGTGATGGTGAGTATAAATAAATATCGTTCCGGCATGCGTTTTTGAGATTGTGAAGATACTTTCGACGTGACCTTGACACTAGATGTAAAAAAATATTTTAAGTGTAATATTGTCTTTTAACTACAATGAAAAAAAAAACAATATGGTTTCGCCATAAAACTTACACGTGGTTTTTCTATAAATTACAATACTAATAGTATATTTGTAAAACTTAAACTATAAAATTTGTAAAAAATCATTTTAATCAGTTTTTTTATTATAATTTAAATAATTAGGTGATACAACTTTTTTATAGAAAGAGGATTGATACGCTAGAAGTATCGCATTTTGATATCAGCTGCAATGTTTGTAGTAATCAAGAAGAGCAATAGATATAAATATATGACTGGGGGCGCGACCACTATGCAAATGTTGCTAAACCGATCATAACGAATTGTTGTAGTTAATCGTAACTGATACCTTATAAATATGGTTGCTTATGTTAATTTTATATTTGTGTATTGTTTTTCTCAGATTTAAAAATAAAGATAAAAAAATAATAGACATGCCTTTTATGTTATCTTTAAATGATTAAGCTTCTTGAATTATATCTAAATAACACAGTACAAGATTATGTACCTAGAAGCGCTTATAGAAAGTTCACGATGGTATGTCTATCAAAAAAAAAAATGGTATGTCTATCACCTAAAGATAACCCACCGTAACCATTTCGTCTTAAATGTATTATTAGCAAATAATGGAGTATTTTCGATGTGATTCCAGCGGATAATATAGATAATTCTTATCTCGTTAAATATTATAGTTATGTGGGGTATGTAATTTATTATAACATAATTGCCAATCGCAGCATATAATTATCAATATTATCTTGTAAGATATCCAGATTTAATATTTCACGCTACAGAAAAATTGTTTGTATATAGACATTTTGATTTTATTGAACTATAAATATCGAAGTGTACAAAATGAATCAAAATCCTTTAGATAGTTGTGATGCACGTTGAGTCGCGTCGTCGCGAGTAGTTAATATGAATAAAATTAAAATCATCATTATTTGCCTACTGGAATCTCTTAAACTATTTTCAAATTTGTGTATATACTCTTTATCATTACGTTTTAGCATATGAGCCAAGTAACAGTAATAAAATTGAACATAGGTAACTTGAAATGAGTAAAATTGTTAAATAGTAATGACAATGCTACAGGAGGTGGTGTGTCATACTTACAAATGTGTTTGAAAGATCATTTATGTAGCTGTACATCTTCTCATAATTTTAAATTTCTTTGATATCATAAAAAAACCGCCCGGTGCCGCAAGTAGCAGCTAGTTACCAATATAATTAATATTCGATAATAATTCAATATTATAGTTATTTTGGGTATTAAAAAAATGAAAATAATTGTCAAATGCAGCGTACAACTTTCTGGGACTGTTTTATAAGAGGTGACAGTTTTAATATTACACGATACTAAAAAAAAATCTGTAAAGATATCTAAGCTTTTTTATTTTGCCGAAATATAATTATCAATGTGTAAAATGGATCTCAATCACTTACTCTTATTATCCACACATTTATAAATTAAAGAAAAGCAATATTGTAACGGGTTGCTAGTATAAATAAAATTAAAGTATCTATTGTTCGTTCACTCTACTATTCGAATCGACTGTACTTATTTCGAGACTTAAAATAAAAAGACTTTTCCATGCATTGTCTATATATTTTATCATCGTGTCTTTCCGTAGGGGATAAGCAACTATAATTAAATTGTACACGGCTAGCTTAAAATTAATAAAAGTGTTAAGAGTTCAAAATGGTAAAGATAAAAATACAATTATAAAATCGATCACAATCGATGAAGACACGACGAAGGTAACAAAGAGAAAAAACATTTACACGAAATACAAGTCGCGGGTACTAGCTAGTATGTATATAAATCTATTTGTTGGTTTCATACCAATTAAAATGAGCTATTTCGTACAAATCATTTAGTTAACATGTAATTATAACATTGTTTATTTAACTCGTAAAAAGTCAAACAAGTATACTAAAATCTCAGTAATTAACTGTATCGTAATAACAGAAGGAGAAATGATATAGTCGATAATGAAAACTGTATTATTTTACAATTAAACTTTAAATCTACAAATAAAGTTACAACAAAACGTACCAAAAATTAATTTGCTTTGTATATAATATTTATGTATTGTAGCGGATCCTATATTTTTTTTGTCACCTGCATACCATTGACAGCGGAATCCATTATTTATAGAATAAGTACGTTTCTGTCACCTATATATAAACATTTCAAATTATTGTAAAGAAACTGTATAATTTTGTAACAATTCAAATAAATTACAACTTATATTTATTAATTAAATGATAAAGTGATAGTTCCAGAACGTAGTTCATAGTTCGGTCACATTATTATGTCATAGGTACAACGGAATGTGATCAGGCCATCGAACCCTCGTCGCGATAAACGCGTTTAATATTATGCCGACCCGAACCAAAAATATCGAGCGGCGCTGCGGAAGGCGGCTACGGGAGGGAGGTGAGGGAGGCACTGCGCGGGAGCACATTGCGCGGGCGCACAGTGACGTGACCTTGAGTTATATGTGATCGCGAATTATGCTTGATATTAAGAGACTTCTAATTTTATTATGTGTTGTAAGATATGTGTGTACTTAATAATCTGTAGAAGTATTATTAATAATTTTATAAACTATGAATGTGTAATGAAATAATTTTCATGTACAAAATGTCATGAAGAAATCTATTTCTTCGAGAAATAATTAAGAATTCTATATTTATAACATCCAATAATATTAATAGCCTAATAATTTTGGAATGATAACGATACTTTATGGGTACAAAATTATTATGATCCACTTAATTTATTCATTCTTATAATTTTTGGTATATCGTATTTTTTTCCTTTGAATCCGTTGAACTTATAAAGTACCTTGAAATGAACAGTGTTTCTCATTTCGAATAATGAAAAAGAAGAATAGACCTACATTACAATTATAAGACGTAATCGACTTAAATGACTTGACAAAAATTTAAAGTGTGCCGATAGTGTACTTTGCACTATCTGGCAACGTCGCGATTTCTCAGGACGTTTGAAACGGCCAACTACAAAAGTTACGAATTACGACGTGCGCGCTGCGTTTTTGCCCACGAAAGTGCACGGAACTACGAAAATATACTCTACAGGCACATGCGAGTGAAAACGACGACCAATTTTATTTTTTAATTTTAACATATTTGGAATCAGCAGAGCGCGGCGAACACGATAAAATGTGTCTCCCCTCCTGCGTCCATATATGGGACGTCCGATGCAGATGGACGCAATACTCAATGCAATTTTGGCCATACAGGACGCACGTCAGTTAATGGTCTATATATATATATATATATGCTGATCCTGAAATGCGACACACTTAGGCGTGCTAAGGTGTTTACGGTGTATATATACGCTGGGTCACGAAAGTATTCGCAGGATAATATATTTTCAGTTGAAATTTATAAAACTAAGGATATAACTGATATTTTAGGAACGCATTAAGAACTTTTTTACTGGTATATATTAAGAATAACTAGATATAGTTTCATCAAAATCAGACAACATGTATTCGAGGTAGACTTTTTTAGTTTTGTGACGATACAAAACTGACCTTGCACGATACTAGCCTGCTAGAATTTCAATACTCGAATATATACTGACACTCGTACACAATGGAAACAGATAATAGAGACAGAGGAAATCGTAAGTAGGAGACATAACTCTTTTTCCTTACGTGACGATTTCTATCAGCCAACTCCTACCGCAAGCCACGGTAAAGGAATTGGTTCAAAAGTTATACAATTTTAACTTATAATCTGTAGTTTATTTTTAAAGCATGTCACACTTTGCTGTTGTATTCGCAAGAGAAAACCGTACGAAATAAAAATTAATCGTGAACGTTAAATGCTTCAGTAAACGCATTCCTTCTGGAACAAAGTAGAAGTACCTATTATTGAATAAGTCAGAATGTCTAGTTATGTACGTTTAAAGGCAATGAAACACGGTCGTAACCACTTTCTTCGGGGTTGCCAGTAATTGGAATATCACTTGAACTTCTGGGGATTCGTCAAGAACTTAACAAAAACAAGAATAGTGAAACAAATGAATGATTGTTAAATGTCAAAAATCAAATTAAAAATGTCAAAATCAAATTTACATATTGAACAAAGAAGAGCTATACTCTAAAACAGTATCTGAATTGTAGAGGTCTTCTCGGCAGCGAATGTTCATCTGACACATACATGTTCATGAATTCAGTAACTAGTGTATGATCTTCCAAGCTTATAGCATGTGTGCTCATGGCTGAATAGCGACCATAACTACCATACACATTATTACTATTTAGAGCGTCGAGAGATTTTTACTAACATTTGCTAACCGGTTTAAACCTTAAACACATGATCACGCCTTTATTGCTTAGAAAAAAATGTTTTTGGTGAAATAATAAAAAAATCGCTTGCGAATTATAAAATAAACTTAATTTTTTGAAAATGAAAGCCATTTGTGTGGTTTTTTGATACAATAGGTGTTATTGTTTATAGACAATTAATATGTAGGATAGCTTCACATATTATTGAACTGTAATTTTATCATATTTACTACAGTCATTAAACCAAACCTACGTAAGACTTGTATTATTTATTTTTTAAGGAGAGTCAAAATACCCATATTTCTGGTGCTATATACATGGTAACACAGTTTCGGTAGTTGCACACGACCGCGCTGCGTTGCCCCACTTTTCATGTAATGAATGCAACCTCAATGGAAACTTTATTGTATAGACATTATAATGCACGCCTCAAAGAACTATGTTAATCATCGCTACGAGGAATAAAACCGAGTTTAAATTGTAACCCGTTGAAACTTTTCACATTTTGCAGGATTCAGTCGTATTCATTCACTGCGTTTGTTTTTCTAATATTTGTATTATATGCCACATATGTTGTAAAGTTTGCATCTATTGATGTGTTTCCTTTGTTCATTTAATATAGGTTTTGCTATATTCTCGCTTACACGTTTGGGTCAGGCGGAACGTGACAATGAGTCATGCTTTTTCGTGCATGCAGCCGACGTTCATCGATTTATAAGACGTTATCACGTCAAAAATACTTTTGGGATGCTTACTTTACTTAACACTGGCTAAATCGTATGAGACAGATTAGGTATACTTACGAGATACTTCAAAATAACGTCTTACGGCATTGTGTATGTAGGGGCGAAGAAGAGGAGCTGCCATATAAAAGTATGGTGTAAAACATAGTGCCGCCGTCATCTTTATGATTCAATCAATCTATCTAACAAGACAAAACGAGTATGCAATACTGAACATAATTACTAATCATCCACGTATACGAATTGTCTAACGTCACAAGAAAGAATGCCAGTGCCTTTTTTTAGAACTGACTACGTTATTGGCATGCATGCCAGTACTTTTTTTTCAAACTGACTACGCTACTCGTCTCAAAAGCCTCTACAGCTTCACCGGATTACTAAGGGGAGCGTTTAAGGCACTCACCCGATTTTATATTGGCAACTAGCTCAAGGGCGCACGATGCGCCTTGACTTGAACTGTTGCCACGTATTTCGAATCTAACTGAACTAATTATTCATACATATAGGAATTTTTTGAGACATATATGTGTACCAAGCATGTATACCTCACGAACTGAAACATGTCTCTCGGATCTGACTACTAAGTTAATCTAGACTTACTCAGTTCGAATAAGGGAAAAAATAAAATTGTTCCACTGCGTGTGCCTACTTGTATGTATATGCATGTGTGTAGGGGTGATCAGTGTTGTATTGTAAACCTAGTGATTAAAAATTATGTGTTACTGTTGCAAGCAACGTGCTTGAGGGCTTCATTCGGCGGATACCACTAACGGACTGGGATGATTCGCGGCTTTCTCAAAATAACTAGTAGTGAGGATTTTAATGTATTCCTAGATAGACGGCCTGTGGACATCGACTCTCTAGGCGTACCAAGAGGCACCGACCGCTGTACGTAGAAATCGGTTTGCAGTTTTCATAACTTTTCGAAGTTATATCCTTTGTATATCCTTATCCTATGTTTGTTATAGCTTTTGTAATATTTCAAAGTTGTATTATGCCATATGCGCGAAAACGGGACAATTATATATCAGAATAGGGCTGATACATGTTTTGTACAGTGTGAGTGTATGTCTGAGGGACATTTTACTGTTCGACCAGAATAACGGGTGTAAGTGACCTAAGACCATAGTGGTCTTATTTCGCAAACTATCGGTCTGAACTTTAAAAATGAGACGCGTATCTAATGTAACTCTAAGATATTTGACCTGAGAGGCCCAAGGAATCTTGGTTTTGTTTTACGAGGAAGACGGCGTGATACGCGGTCGAAAATTATCGCTGCACTCTTATCGGGATTTACTTTTATTCACCATCGATGGTACTATTTAATATTCCTAATTCAAGAGGGATTTAATATAATTGAAGATTGCGCTTTACATCATATCACTTTAATAAATTTGTTAAAAGATATCAAAAATTTAAAATTACGGACAGAAAAGGTAATTTGTATAACAACATTACAGAAACCTGTTCAACTTTTAATAAATTGTAAATATGTAAGAACCAAGAAAATGTGTAGGCTATTACGTGTCTAAAGTACTTGGGAACTTATAATCCCACTTTAGTTGTTAGTACATTGCTCCATTGCGAAGATGGAGCGGATCACTAATTTATAATAATACATATATAATTATTACGTAACGTTGAGAATGAGTGAAGACATAGTTTTTAACAATCGAAATAGTCATAGGGAGATGGCGTACGGGAAGCGAGCCAAATGTTTGGCGTATAAACATTAACAAACCAAATACAAAATATTACATTTTCTATTTTAAATATGTAAATCAATTCCTAGTTAATACTTTAATAATAATTATATATCGTTATACTTCCACAGGTAACGTAGGAAGTACTTTTGAACAATATAAATCATATAAAGGCAAGTAGTTGTGCAACCGTTAGCTAACTATACCGTGTTGTAAGGTTCCGGCGCCGATGTACTGAAGCGGGAAGGCGGATAGCCCCCGACTCCCGATAATGGAGGCTCGAAGATTTACGACGACAGATACGGGAGCTATCGTTTAGTTTTTACGCCCGGCCTAGATGTAGAGATAGTTGCGAGATATACTCGGTTACATTGTGTACTATAGTTTGCTCATAATCTTTGTGAATTTGTGGGGAGTATTTTATATTTTTGGATTCTGTAGCGTCGTAATAAAAACCACTTATCGAATATTCGCATTACCATACTAATCCTCTCTATAACCTTATATTTTAAATTTCATATGAAAGTTGTTTTTTTTTGTACAGGGAAATAAGGGCCTTAGAATTACATAAAATGTTTTAAGACAATTAAAATGTTCTTGATTTTTAAAACCTTTCAACCCGAATTCACAAGTGTTGATAAACAAAATTACCAAGATAATAGGCAATTTAAGCAAACACTTTTGTTTTGGCAAACGATCACATTTCTTGTAAAGTTTCTTGAACTTACTAAGATTTGACTAAAGTAAACGTTAGAAATAGTAAATAGATTTTTCCATACATTATTTAGGAATTTATCGTGGCTTTGATAACCTCTTACAAAGTAACTTCATAAATAAATAAAAAAGATGATTTACTAAAAACAAATAGTCTTATAGGAATATTTCTTGTAGTTACAACAAACGTTCCTAAGGGAATCTCTTACTCGGTTTTATTGCCCGTCTCAAAAATTTACCATATATTTCATATCTCGTTGGTACTTTGTAATTCATAGTCAAGAAAATATTCAAAAACAGCAATAATTCTTAACTGCACTCCACGTTTAATTTTGATCCTTTACAAACTTAACATAAGGTTATATTATAAAGTACAATAAAAATGTTATGTATGTATATATATGAATATGTGTGATTCTACGTTTAACCAAAGTGCATCTCTATATCGTTTGTCCGATGTCGATGAAGCATCAAAGATATATTTCGTACGCATCGGCGAAGGTTTTTCTATTAGTACAGTTATTTCACAATAGATGGTGCACGACTCGTTTCAAGTAATAAGTGTAATATCCTTATCATTTTCATGTATTTATATTTGATTTTGTTTTTTATATTGTATTTTATTATTTATATTTATTTGTATTTTATATTGTGCTTATATTTGATGCACATTAATCATTATTTATATGAAAATAATAAGAAATAAGTTAGCAAATATAAATATAAGTTTCAAAAGTTGGTGCAGTAAACTTGTGAGGTCCTTTCACCATGTTCATTTATTTTTGTACTAAGATTTTCAAAGAAGAAATCAAAGCGCGAGTCCATTGATACATTTTGAGAGACTTGTTGTATTTTAGAATTATATAATCAGAAAGATAAGGTATTATAGCCTTTTATTTTTGTTAAGCATAGACTAAGTTAACTAAGTTTTTTTTTGAACTATGAAGTGGTGACAGGTTCTATCCTTTTTAAGACATATTTTTGTGCTTAGGTCTTAAATATGACAATTTAAATTAAAAAGAAAGTCATATTGTAAAATCTAAATGTAAAGGCAAAAAACAGGTTAAAATCTTCATAACCTTGATAAACTTTTCGAAGGACGATAACATTGCAGAGTAGTGTAATAGTATATATCTAAGAAAAAAACATACGAAACAGAAAAATACCTACACAGAAGTCATTAATAAAAAATAACAAGCGAACGAGACGGACTTCAGTCACTATTAATTAAAAATTTACGCTCCAATTGGTAACTTTTCAAGTTAGTACGCGGTACCGGGTGACGTCACGCCGCGCTACGCTGAGCGACGGGGCGCGACAGCCTCCCGTGTCATTACTATAATTGCGATTCATAAAATAGTTACATATGATAGTGATGTCGCTATGCATTTATAATATTGATTAATTGGCGTTTTTAATCACAAAAATCATCAATATTCCACACACAAGGATTAATAAAATAGAAGTAATTGTACTAATGTTAATCGATTACAGATTGCTACTAATTGCTTTTATTGCATTTAACAGTTCATTTAAATTGTATTCGAAAAGTAGATTAATAATTAAATCAATAGAATAGTATCTTGTGTATAAGATTTTGTTAGAAGATATAGCGTGGGTAGACCTTTTAGTAAATGTAATGTAAATATATGAATTTGTATTTAATAATGCATCGACGATTTGGTGGAATTTTCGATAACCAACTGTAATCTCAATCGCTAGATTGGTCGCTGAGATGATCTATGGGGGACAATTACATTCAGTAGTAAACGACTTTTAGCTGAATGGATAAAATCAAGTTAGATGTTTTTATAAAAAAATAAATGATGATGGCAAGATATTTTTTTTTGTCATTTGACTAGTAACAATTCTCATATTGGAAACCACTGTATTTGAGCAGTTGCATTAGAAGAAAACAAAAGAAATGTTATGAAACTAATAAAATTTATATCACTCCCATCCCTATACCAGCATTTTCCATATAAGCTGATGGCACAGAACTGGGACGACATGTCACACGCATATCAAATACTAGTTTTATATGTTGAAATGGAAAAAAAACACTTGCAATAAAACTCGGTTTTTCGAAACAGCAAGGTTTTTTTAATACGCTAAAAGTAGAACTGTAATAATTTTCTAAGCCTTACCACAAGTACGTGATTTTTCGGCGTTGAATATAGTTTCTAGAAGCTTACCTATTTGTTTTCCTCGTTTTCTATTACTTTGTTCTCATTTTACTATTTTATAGCGAATATATGTTTTATTTGAATAATTGTGAGTTGCTTTTTTTTAATTCTCATTTTGTCATTACCCTTCCCTTAATGTAGACCTTTTACTGATTTTAAGATTTTTGGTTTACTGATATTAAGTTAACCTGTCGGGTTTTTGTAATGTGGCAACACGGTTTGGTAACCGGTGGTCCAAGCACGACGCGACAAACGTCTGTTGTAAAAAAAAGTTAATAAATCGTTCATATTAAGGATTAGGAGTCATTCTCTCTGTGAATGCTGCCTAGAGGACGGTTCTTCAATTGTTCGAGAAACTGATTCTCCCTTTATGATATCCTCCCTGCTTATATTCCCCGTTCTACTAACCTTATGTGTCTCTTAGCTTTAGCTTTAGCTTAGCTTAATCGAACTTTAATTTGATTATCTATGTCTTAATCGTCATATATCTAATTTTGGGTGTATTTTTTTTTTGCGAAAAATACAATAACTCGGTCTGAATACATATTACACTAAATAATTATATTCTTTTCACGAATTTCAATTTTGTAATCGCTCTCCTTTGTTTATGACACTACCTGCCTCAGACAGCGGTCAATCTGTATCTATATTACATTGGCGGAATTACGTATTACCTACACACTAAATATATATAAAGTAAATAATCTGTGATTTTAGATCTCTGCCTGAAGACAAGTTTCGTCTGAGGAGGAGACATACATCTAGAAAAGAATGGGATATATAAACACGCCGCACGTAAAAATATTACCTGAGCTATCATATCATAACATTCATTATTTTTATTTCATTTTATCACTATTACTCGGTCTATTTAGAAAAGTTCGTTTATACATAATTAAGATTATTCCTAGAAAAGTCCTTTATCGGTCAGTACAAGGTGCGTTAAAATCGGCTCCGACGTTCCGAAAACAATCCCGGGTATAGAGACGTTGAAATTATATTTAAGACTTTAATTATGCTTTCTATGCCTTTCACGTATTAATTAGTTTTTTGCGGCAGCAAATAAGAAATGTACATAATATAAGGATGTCAAGAACATTACATTTCTACCTGACGCGGAATTAGTTAGAACGATTTGTACGTCATTACGTATTGCCAACCACAATCTTCAAATTCTGAGTTCTGCTTAGTATGGTTTCTCTTTTGATGAAAAAACACACGACCACTAGTCTGTCCGGTTTTGTTTTTCATTGTTATTACTATTTTATACTTTGTATATATTTAACGTGTGAGAGGGTCTGTGTATCTAGTACAACTGCCTGAGCATACTTGTATGTGCCTGAAGATAGACTTTCAATTTAAAGTTATTAGACATAGCCAGTAAATGCATTTTTTTTATATCGCTGTGCCTGCTTATAACACCTTCTAGAGTTTGTATTGTAAAGGCCAGTTTGTACCGGTTCGTTCGCAATTAGAAGTAGAGCGAATTATCCGTATTCAGTGAAAAATCTAAACAGATTCTGCCAAAATAGTAACCTAGTCATATTTATTTGGACACAACATGAGAAATGTTTGATCTGCATTTGCAAATCTACTTCATTCTCTTATCATACATTAACACACACCTACTTATCAGATAGGTGCGCAGTTCGTATCCTGTGGCAGTATTAATTAACCGAGTCCTAGGCTAGATACAATCTCCCGCTAATGGATATTAAGGGCCGACCACATTTACTCGTGACACTCAGTATTTGCCTTTGAAAGTAGTCATGAATATGTATTCGTAATTTTCTCCCACCGAGGGTAGTCATAAAACGAGGCTTCCATTTCAGTAATTGATACAGGGTGTAAGGAAGAGTAATTTAACTTCAGTCCTTTCTTATGAGTTAGTGACGGGGAAGACAGAATAAGACACGACAGAGCGATATTCTAATGAGGGCTCTGTTTACAATTCTATCAGCTTAATCTATGTTACCGTTACAATTGGCACAATCTTCAATACTACCTATATCTATAGTCTTCGCAAAGTATACAGTATACGATATGTACAAACATTTTACATTCAATTTCGTAGTTAATAAAAACTTGTTATACTAGTTTCATTTTAATTCTAACCTACATTCAATGTGCTTTAATATCTATGAAAAATTGTAATATTATCTTGTAAAGTTTTTATGGCGTTTTAAGTTATTTTTAGGGCCTTTTGTATATTCTATCTTGGAACTTATTATAACTATTCTGTTAATGACTGACTTATTTATGTCTCAGAGGAATGAATGTAAGCCATAAACATTCTGATTTCATAACAATCTTTTAATGTAAGTTTTATGAATTTAAGCCTTACAATCAGATATTTTAGGTGGCAATATCGTCAAACTCACTCAATCTAATAATTTACTCTCAAATACAGCTTCTGGAAAAGACTTGTTTGGCAAGAGATTTTTAATTTGAGGTTAGTAGTTTTGTAGTGGTCATTAGAAAAAGTCCTACTACTATGCTATCCTTTTATCATGATGTTTTTTTCAATGTAAGCTCCAAGTCATTGAAGTGTTCAAAAATACGTCGACTGACATGGTGCAGTGTTTGAATATGCTAGCACTACATTGCACGACATAATATCTTTTTTAGACCTGCGTAGTCACTATAACATAATTTTTCAAATGAAAGAATCAAATCCACTGTCTAGATTCCCATTACAACGATTGGCCCGACTTGTTCCGAACTTAGCAAATCGATGTCAAGTATACGAAACCAGAGCGGACCAGCAGTAATCAGTTGGTCACTCTCTCAAATTATTATCCGCATTGATTTCAGTATAAAAGTTATTAGACTTCATAAACAGCGACTCAAGGGATGCCGTATTTGAAAATAGGTGTGTAATGTGTGTATAAAAAGAAATACATTTCATTGTTCTTACCGATTACATAAAAAATAACACTACACAATTTTTACCCATAATATATTCTTTATAGGACCAAAATTTATATGTTGGTGTTATATTTAATATGTGGGCAGGCTTTAAGGGGCAACAAATTATTACAACAACGCGGAACGTACGTCGAGATTGAATCTTGTCGGCGAAGCGGTGGGATGGGGTGCGGGTGGGTACAGCGGGGGTGAGCTGAGTCGACTAACGACTCTTTCGGTTATTTCTCGCCTGCCTTAATCTCAATAGTTTCACGAAATAGTGTTAAATCTTTTCTAAGGATCTAGATATAATTTAAGTAAAAATAAATTCTTGTTTTTTCAATACTTTTAGAACACTAGAGCTAGACTAGCTACCTACCTAGCGTAACCAGAACTTCATTTGAACAAAGAAATAAAAAGATTGAGAGGTAGCAGGGCAGTTATTTATGTCAGACTGTTTTTTTAGAACTAACCAACGCTACTGGCCTAATGGACCTTCACAGCTTCCCTAGACTAAGTTCTTAACCACCGCGACTTTTTTGCAAACTCACATTACGATAACAATATTAACATTAACAAATGAGACTGCAGATAAATTAAAAAGGATTCGTTTAACACACGGTTCGGTAAAACAATCGCAAACTTTTGCATTATAAGGTTTGCAAAATGTAGGCTTGCAGAAAGTAAATGTATTCACAGTACTATCTTAAACAAAAACTTCCTACGAATATTAAAATTGTATTGTAACTTGAAAAATATTATACAGAATCCATTGTAGTCGCCGAGAGGAGTTGGCAAACTATAACGTCGAGTCCGTTTTTAAGTTGCCAACACTGAATAAAACGAAAATATTAACATTCATGGCTGCCAACACTCGGAATTTTAAAGCTTTGTACCGTTTCAGAGTTTTAAATAACATCGATTTATATTTTAAAGGAGATACGTTAGATAAATTACATTAAATAGGTTCAGATTATTTATAAGACGAAGATTTTTAAACAATCAAATCAAAAGCAAGTAAATTTATTTTAGACATGTCGCACGTTATTAAAAGTTTCATCGCTAAGTATGTGCTTATCGGTATATTCCAACAATTTTATTCGAAAAATCGGTCTCTTTTCTAAAGTTATCAAGTTAGTCACTAAAGCTGAATTGTAATTTAACAACTGAAATAAACGACAAAGGCAAGAACCCAGAGAAATATATCCATCTGTAACAGTATATTTACTGGTGCTAATCGCACTCATTTCCGTTCCGGGAAGCAATTAAAAAGTCTGACAAAACTGTGAGACGTCCTCCCTCGCCGCTTCCCGCAATCATCGTAAGATTAACCGACCGACGATGTCTTGAATATTAAATCTCGCTGAGACTCCGCGCTCTCTCAAGATTAAATATTTCCACCTGCATTATTATGTCTTATATTTCCGCATTACGGTGTAATACACAGTTCGCTCAGAAAAAAAAACTTTAAATACCTTAACATCAGTTGCTAATTTTGTTGTAAGACATTATCCTAACGAAATCGAATTTTAAATTCTATTTATTTATTTTACACGTGAAAGTCTGTGAAATATGTACTGCTAATTATTTTATTAACATATGTTTTAATAGTAACACTTATTAATTAGTTTATTTGAATAATTTCATTTATACAATTTGTTTCCCTATTATCTTTCTTTAAGCGTTCTTGTTTAAACTATCTGTTAACAACTACCACCGATATGAATCCGTTAAAGTATAAACGTTATAACGATATTTCGGAATCTGTGACGTCCCGCGCTGTGATTGGTATTTGTTTTGTCGTTATAACAAGAATAGACTAATGATGATTTATACAATTATCAAAAAAATATTTTAAACAACTAAATGAACATTTTTTTCAACCTGACTACGCTGTTTGCTTATTGGGCTCTACTGTTTAACGCGACTACTGAATAAAAATCATAAAATATTCAGTTTATATATGTTATAAATTATGTATAAAGAAAAAAAAATTGCGTATCATTTTCGCTTAGTGCCTATAATCCTATTCAATGGTCTTTTTCTTTAAAATGTCACAAAAATTATGGTCTATCACAAGTGGAGACCGTAAAAAGAACCGTTTTTATTCACATTGTAATTTATATTTGTAGTTACTGATTTTCTCTGTTAATTTAGAGTAAATAAACGAAGTGTCTAAACCTTCTGACTAAACTGGAAAATCTGACAAAAAAGAAAAATGTGGAAACCTAGAGCCACGAGAAAGCTCTAAGAGTTCGTAGTGCAACAATGCTCGTCAACAAAAACGTCCTCTGATACCATTTATCTTCAGAGTCATAACCTGCACTAGTTTCTTCTCCCCACTCCCCCTGCTCGGTCCCTCTTCACTCCTGTGACGGCGGGCCCTCTATCAAAGAGCCGTTTTATCACTGTCACACTCGTTGTATGTGAGACCACAGTGACTGCAACCAGTACGATAAAATATATTTCACCGAAGGTAGTAAGTACTTATCTTGAGATATTCTCAGGTTTCAAAATTTTTGTTATCTATGCAGTGAAGATGGATACACACAGCAAGTAATAATAAATCCAGAGTAGCGTAAAAGAAAAAGCAATTTAGCAATAGTGACTGCAGGTATGCAAAGAAAATCCTGACTCCCACTTACTGTTTAAGTCCATCTGTCCATGAATTAAATCATGAGATGTCTATTGATGGACTTATGCCTCCCCCAAAGATCACTACAACGACCGATCTTGCTATGCTTACATTTAACTTCCTCCCGTAACACTTACTGCATCATTGGTCTACCTTATAGCGGGCCTACTCTTGCTTCATCTTTCAGCGTTTGGTCTCTACTCAAGAATTTTTCTGCCTCATCCATTCCGCACGTAATTTACCTTACTCACGAGCATTTAAGTCTAATGATTCTGAAAGCTATTTGTCCATCAACACGCAGACACATTTTCAACTGTTAATTACGTACATTCAGTACCTATGTTATTACTACACGTTGTTTTTATCTTTATTTTAAACACGATAAATACTAAATGTGTACGTTGACGTATAAATATTGCTTGAAAGTGTGAGCACTAACGTCAAATCCACTGGCTGTGTAAAGTAGGCCGGTGGTATTCTCGCAAAAAGTGTAAGTTTGGAGTGTCGCCGAGAGCCGAGGACCGTCATTTCATAAATCTCACGCAGATGTGTGTTAGGTAACCGCTATAAATTCGCAAACCGTCACACTGAGCGTTGTAGACGAACCGAGCACGACATGAGCGTGAGCGTGACGTCGCTGCACCACGCTACATAGAACAATTATCTAATTCTCTCCTACCATTAACTAGCTGTATCCATGGGCTCGTTAGCCCTTATTATTTTTTTTTTAATAGAGCTGAGTTATAGTAAAATGATTAAAAATATGATTTATTATAAACACTTAGATTGTGCTTATGGTTATAGTAATTGGTATTGATGGTTGGAACTAGTAAATATCCTTTAGATGCTTTTTTTACCCGAAGCCTAGGTTATATAAATTACGTCAGGGAGAGTAAATTTCAGTAATCCCTTCAATTCTCGATGATCTTGTACCTCGGACCGACGTGACATCACAGCGGGGACTCCGACGCGCCGTTATAGATAACGATTGAAAGATTCCATGAAGTCGATACCGCCGCTCAAACGACATGTGTTTTTGATAGCCCCATCTCTTCCCTTCACACCTTCCATTCCCTCATGACCTCTCGATAACAGAGTGTTTTCATTTTTACATAATTATACTGCTAGTGCTGCTGCACGCTGATTATTATCTGTATTTATTATGTTAAAATGTATTATTTAATCTATAGTTATCTATAATATTATTATAGTGGTATAGTTTGTTCGTTTGTAGAAGGTACTCCCCGCTACTATGGATTCTATTTCAAAAATTCTTTCACTGATTTAAATTTATGTTCTTGCAGGACAAAGAAAATCCTGCTAAAACGTTATCGTTAAAATAACTCTGTAATTGATTACACTTCTGTAAAATTGTAATATATGCCAAACTATATAACAGAGCACTGCAAATATTTTATTAGAGCAATTTTGGGCTAAGCTGTGTTTATTTATCTATCAGACTATATAAAGTTTTAGAGTTTTTTTTTACTTTCCACAAACTTACTATTTTAGACGGTATGCACAGGTAATAATGTTGTTGTCCACTGAAAAAAAATTACTTGACACGCTGTTGCGCACGTGTGTCCGGTAATCTGTCAACCGGATAATCGGTTGGTTACAAGTGACGAGTAAAACTGATCGAAATAAAGATGTGTGATATGTTCGATCGGTTCATAACTGAGATGTTTTGTAAATAAGCCTTCAGTTAAGAATTGAGCAATTTTAGTGCGGTCATTTTTATTAAAATTATTATTAGTAAATTTTCCTCTGTATACTCTTCAAGGACGCCCATGTATCTATTAACATTTAACAGTACATTTATAAAATAAAAAAATAAGTTTTACTAGCAGCTTCGCCGCTTACAAAAAATCTACATTACATTTGACTTGTCCCTCGGGAACAGTACTTTTTTCTAAATTAAAAGTACCCTACGTCCTTTTCTGCACCTCAGATAACGTGTATGAAAAATTTCACAATAATCGATTGAGTAATTAGGCGTGATTTTATAAAATTAATAAGGAGGTATATGTCGTGGTGGTCTAGCGGTTTAACCCGTGGATATCGACCCGATGTCCGAAGGTTCGAAACCCGGCATGCACATACGAATTTTTCGGAATTCACGCACATTTATTAATTTAAATTTGTAACACTATTGACTGACGGTGAAGGAAAATATCGTGAGGAAAACTGAACATGAGAAATATTTTTGTAGTACCTACCACCATAGATATATGGGAAAATATAGAACTGTGGATGTCTCAGAGTTTGAAATCGCCAATACGTCGTGGGCTGACGTGGTGATTATGCCCATACCTTTCTTCAGGAAGACGCCTATGACCCTGCAGTAGGTCTCTAACAGTCTAATGATGATGATGATGAATAAGGATTATGCTGCTTCAAAAAGTGTACATAATTAAAACGTAAGCGAAATCGCTTTCAAACGCTAGTGTTATGAATACGTATGAATTATTCAGAGTGAGATAGTTTAAACATCATTGTGTCGTGTTTGAGTCTACGCTATTAAATCGACACTAGTCGCGATTCCCCGGTAATTGGATGACAAACTGTTTGAACGGAAAACGAGCTGTGTGCACCTCGCTTTATAACTGTGTTTGGATATTTAATTTTAAATGCATACGATTATGGTTGAATTTTTATTAACGATGCATTCTCGTTTGAGCAATATTGTCTAAGCAAATGAGCGGGACTTGTTTGCAAGGTATTATTATAACTATTTATTACTATATTTATTTTTGTTCCATTATTGAATACGGTTAATGTAGTTGATAACTATATATTAAATTTACCTCTTGGATACATAAAAAACCATATCAATATATCTATATATGTTTCTCTAAATTTTGTGTTATTTTTTTAAGCACTGATGTCTGTTAGTTCTACTCATAATCGGCTTGATCGATTTTGATAAAATTATGTTCACGGAAAGTATATAAGTACTTTATATATCTTTCATACAGTTATAAGCTATAAAAAATATCAATAAAAGTTTCAGAATTCATATGGATATAAATAAAATTATGAGACAAAAATAATAAAATACCGGATAGTACAACGGGCGGAGCCGCGAGCACGACTTATTATTAATAAATTAGTGGTCTGTATCAAAACAGGAAAAGGTACTTTTAATTAGTGTAAGCACGAATCCAGACAATGGACAATAGAACAGAAAGTAACAATATGAAACAGTCACTGGGTTTACGTTACTAGTGCTGGAGTTATATCAAGTGTTTGCATCGTTGGCTCGTCGTACTCTGCATTTATAGTGTTTATAAAGCTACTAGATATAACTTTTTTGAAGTTAAAGTATGGTTTCTAACTTCACATAAACGTAGTTATATTAATTAAAAAAAAAAACAGTGTAAAGCACACCTATTGTGTAACCAGCAGAACACGCAACTGCGCCGTGCGGCATGGTTTTTTACTAACATAAGCAATCACAGTTGGTACCTTCTCGGTAATTATAGATTCTCATCGAGCGGTAAACTCGCCCTCGGCCCCCTATACCCTGTACCACACCATATGACTCGAACACAGTTTTACACCGTTCTCGTTTAACGTATTTTCTGAATTACAGTCTGTATGGTAATGACTCCGCCTCTAAGGTTTGTAGTATAATATTAGATTTTTTTTTTATATTATAGGGGGCAAACGAACAGGTGGGTCACCTGATGGTAAGTGATCACCGCCGTCCATAGACACTAGCAACAACAGGGGAGTCGCAAGTGCATTGCCGGCCTTTTAAATATGTGGGCCTCCCGCGCTCTCACTGACCAAATGAAACGCAACAGTGCAGCCACTGTTACTTAACGTTAGTTTTCTGTGACAGGGTGGTACTACCCCGGGCGAGCCGACCCATTCATGCTGAAACCAGTAATAGCTTCAGCGTAGCTCTACCACCTACAAGCGTAGCTCTACCTCCTACATAGGTAGCCTATATCTTTTCTCAATAAATTATCTACAAAATGCGAAATTATTTTTTTTAATCTGAGTGGTAGTATATGTGGGAGTAGCACACTGTATTTGTTTATATTATTATAAGAAAAAATCACATACCCAATTATAGTATATATGTAATGTACAACTAAGTGAGATGTAGTAATTGAAATTTAACAATGTTTTACTAAAACAATTTGGAAAAGGCAAAACAAGCTTTAATATAACGCTCCCGAAATATGACCCGTGAAATTCTCTACAAAAGACGACGATTTCCGTTGCTCTATTTATCTTTTTCGTTATGATATATAGTCATAAAAGGGATACAATGGGTTCAAATAATACGTCTTCACTTACTCCATAAGGTTTTATCGCATACTTTACAGATTGTCGTCGTATTTGTAGGTTAAGCTGTTTCGCTGTTCGAGAGAATACGCAGTCTTAATATTCTTGAGAGAAATAAAATAGTGGAATCAAATAAAATATTTTCTGATTAATAAAATCACTAGATAGCAGTGAAAATATAATCATGTCAACAAGTCAAGTAAACAAAGGTTGAGGCGTCGAATAGGAAGAAGCAAATTATAAGTACCCAAAAATAGCATGTCTCAAATCTCTTCAATAATGAAGACAGCGCTTCAGAGTATTCCACCCTTCGTTTTATGTGGGATATAACCGTTTCACTATGCGTCTAAGATTAAATATATACTGGACATCGAAACGAATATCTACGAACCAAAAAAGAAGGAAAAAATCTGTAAACAACTGTAGCTACAACATTTTGCAACTATAGTGTAATTGAGTGATAGTGATTCTACTGCATTTTATTTTTCATGAGTACAAAATATAAACTTCTTTCGACGCAAACGGCTTTTGATTTACTCACGAGCGTAACCATACATTTATACGTGATTAGCTGTAACCGTTGAGTAGCATGCGTTTGTTTTTATTTCTCGTAAGAAATTCCCTTTTTCTATTTACTGCCTCAGTGGATGTTATTCTTTTCGTACCAGTATATGTTGTTCACAAGTATTTTGTATAACAACAATATTAGCCCAAATATAAGATATTATCAAGGTATATAAACCAAGGTAACATAGGAAATTTGTAGCTAAAATTGAACTGACGATACGTTTGCCGTCCAACGAACGTTACCGAAAAGTACTGAACTTTGAATATCTATGTTAATGCAAAGAATACCAAAATGCGGTGAGAATCATTCAACGTTTTACCTAATACAAACGAATGAAACCACAGACCATAGTTAGCAATCTCTCAATGTAGTTTATTTTTAACAATCAAACCAAATAGGTGATTCGGTTTTGATAAATTAAAGTATTTAGTTGTAAAATACACGTGTTGGCATGTGATTCCCTCTAGAGCGGTTCACAAGGCGACGACGCCCGAAACCATAATGTTTAAAAGAACCCCATAACAATTTGGACCGGTTTCATCTCGCTGACATTATTACTTTGGCACCAGCTACTGGAATTATGTTCCACAGGCCTCGTCATCTCTAATAAATTATCCATGAACGGTAACAGATTCAGGAAATGTTCTCCGCATAGACATTATTTTACTAAGAATACGCCCTATCTTCGTGCAGCGAGACTCTACTAATAGTTGCGTTGATATCCATTCTTAGATATCAGAAACAAATCATCAAACTCTTCCAGTAATTATTGAATTTAAATCTACCTACGTACATTAATAACAAAAAATGAGAACAGACTTTGTTGCGGAAACAATGCTGTTTTTAATGCGGCTAGATGCATAAACCGGCTGCATAAACCTTTCTTATAATTTATTTACGAAATAATATAATATCTCCTTGATTCCATATAACATTTTCATATTATCTATCAGTTATTATATTCTATAAATTTGTTGTATGTAGTTAAATATTGGACGAATTCGAAGAGCTTTTTAAAAAAAAAACTACAAGGAGTGTAAGTGCCCAAGAACAGCTACTTTAGTACTAAATTCGGTTACCATAGTTTTCATAAAAATGACTTGCCGCTAGCAGGTGGTAATTTTCCAGAAATAATGGCTAAGTATTCTCACTACACTTGATATTATTATTACACCTACTCGGTATTTCGGTTTGTATAAACTGTAACCGTCCGCAATCACAAGAACTATATTGTTAAAAAATATATTTCTAGTTATACGATTTCCAAATAGAATACAGGTAGTTTAAGCCGTAATATTATTTATTGATATTTCTGTCTCTTCTACAGACATAACTTCTCAGTTAATTTATTGAAAGTTATTTTCATTCAGTAATTGTAGTTTTAATACATAGCGATTAGATAAAAAGGGATTTTACCGCCACCGAGTTGCTCTATTTAGCAATTTGAAATTACCTATGTTAAGTTTTATTATTATTGCTTAGGCCTTATCAAAAAATTTGGTGGTATATACTCTATGTGATATAACATAAAATCTGAACTGAATCTGAAAAAAAAACAGCTAGAAAAAGTTAATAAAACTCAGTTTAATCCTTGGAGACGTGTCATGTTTAATTTTTATCTTTAGTGAAATCAGTTTGAATCTATATAAAAATAACTTCTGGATAATAACAAAATAATATAAATTACTTGCATAATACCTATGTCTTATTTTAAATACGCCGTTGTAATAATTAATCGCAAAAATGAAATACTATTCAATTCTTGTTATAAATTTTGAAATGGCTCATAACAACGACACAAGAGACAGACAAAGGTGTATTAACACGCACAGCTTTCAAACGTTTGACTCCCGCCTCCCCCACTGTCTCTTATTGTCTGTCTGCAATGTGAGAGAGATGAATTTTAATGTATCTCTTGAACATTCCTCGCTAATGGCTCCTTGAGTCCTTCATGGTGCACAGACCTACTACACTTGCTTTCAACTTTAAATCAAAAATACGATTTACTGTTATATTTTGATTGTTAATTATTTTTTTCTCATTCAACTACAAACCGTAAGTGGTTTCCTTGATGCCAAATTACAGTATAAAACTCAATTACAATAAAATGCAGCCTCCCACCACCTAGTTTCAAATTACAGTAAAACTTATGTAGCAAAATCGGTATTGAAGTTATGCACAGTGTATTGTCACAATGGTGGCTAAGAGTCAGACCTAATTGTAGGTTTAATGCAATCGATAAACCATTTTCAGCTCCTTACAAATTACATTCAAATATGAACCTATAAAATAACGTACATTTTCAAGAACACAGTTTTCATTAATATGGTGTTCCACGTCATTGAAAAAGGCGTGTTGGTTGAGTAGTTCCACCGGTCGAATGTCAATTCAATGTCTGCAGATTCAAATCCCGTCATGTACCAACGAATTTTTCGAAATTCGCCTACATTTACCAATATTAATTGGTAACACTATCAGCTGAGTGTCACAAATCGCTAAATGTCATCTTCAAAGTGATGGGTTGAGACTGTATACCACCCACAACTTAGCCTTATAAAAAGCAGAGATAGCGCTGCCTCTGTATACGTAATATCGAAATCTATTGCTAGTATAAACAAGAAAGATTATTAGTATGGGTGGATATTTTTTTACTCTTTCAAGCTAAAACTATTAAATGGACTTTGATAAAACTTTAGAGTAATATACTTATACATAACAATATCACATAGGCTATAATTGACATAGATATTTTATTTAAATTGAACAAAATATAAAGATAAACGATTACGACGTCACGGGCGGCTGCTATTATAATATAAATTTTCTATTGAGGAAGCGTAGATAGGACTGTCGATATTTCTGAATAAATGACAAGATTAGTTATTCCAGTATTGTTTCCGAGAGTTGTTTAACCTCATCGCATCCTTTCCTTTCCACTATAGATCTTCGTGAGCGGGTACGCGCCTCCATAGATACACAGGGCCCCAAACTCAGTAATCTCGGCTACCACAGGAATTAAAAAAGTAGAGACCGGCTATACGATTTGTATCATAGGAGAACATTGACTAGCAATAAATCATTTCATGCTTATGTCAGAAATTATTCAAAAATTTTCAAGTTCGTTTGTGTAGCTACTAAAGCTACATTTTTAGAAAACAAAGTTCTAGAGTCTTGTTATAAGACCAAGGCCGTCTGGCATATTATAAATAGAGAATTAGGGGAAAATATAATAAATGATACTTCGTGTAATCTGATAGTCGACGGAGTACATATTTCAAAAAGCTCAGAAGCAGTTACTGTTTTCCAAGACTATTTCGCAAACATGCATTTACAGGTAACAAAAAATATTACTTCATCAGCCCATGGTCCCGTATCATTTTTGAAAAATCTTTGTGCAACTTTAAATTCAATATTTAATTTCACATTCATTAGTACAGGTAAAATAATAAAAACTTTTAAACTTGAAACATACCGAAAACATATAGGGAATATCGGTACTGGTAGTTTAATCTTTAATTATTAATATTTCAAAAGGTTCCTTCATTTAAATCAGGCTGTAGGAGTAGTCTTAGAAACTATAGACCAATTTCTGTACTTCCGTCTTTGAGCAAGATTTTTGAGAAGATTATGCTTAAGCAATTGTTAGAATATTTTAAAGCGCAAGAGATTCTGGATGGCCGACAGTTTGGTTTCACAAAAACAAAATCAACTACTGATGCTGGTGCAACGCTATTGAATCATATAATACATGCCTAAGAGCGATCGCAGGTCACAATTGGTGTGTTTTGTAATCTGTCTTAGGCCTTTGCCTGCGTTGACCGTAGTACACTTATTCTGAAATTAAAGCACTATGGTGTTTGTGGAGTTCCTCTCGACTTTCTGGTCTCCTATTTAAAATATCACTGTCTCAAAGATAGTATAAACGGGGTAACGACTGCAGGATTGTCGACTCAAATTGGCGTTCCACAGGGTTCGATTTTAGAATCATTTTTATTTTTGATATATATAAATGATCTGCCTCTAGTGGTTGATAGCTGTGCTGACATGGTTTTTTTCGTGGATGACGCTTCGTTTATATTCAAAGTTAAAAGAATAGATTCCGAGTCTGGACATCTAAATAATACCTTAAATAAAATTTCAGATTGGTTTGCATTAAATAATTTAATGCTAAATGCAGACAAAACAAAATGCATAAGGTTTATCTTACCTAATGTTTCATGTATTAATAGTAAAATAGAGATCAAAGGAAATCTAGTTGAGTTGGTGGACAATACCGTGTTTTTGGGTATCACACTTGATTATAAATGACAATGTGGTCCTCATATTAAAAATTGGCAGAAAGATTAAGTTCTGCTGCATTTGCAGTTCGAAAGATTCGCCAACTAACATATATTACTACTGCTAGGTTGGTCTGCTTTGTTTACTTCTATAGCTTAATGTCTTATGGTATTTTGCTATACGGGAGAGCAGCTGAGGTAGACACCATATTTTTACTACAAAAACGGGCAGTTCGAGTAATTTATGATATGGAACCTCGCGAATCATTAAAGGCAAAGTTCCAGGAGTTCGGTATCCTAACTCTGCCCTCGCAATATATTTTTGAAAATCTGATGTTCGTCCGCAAAAACTTAGATAAGCTAGTTTTCGTACTAAATACAATAAATAATAACAAATTGGTCATTCCATGTTTTAAGCTCACTAGGACTGGTAACAATTTTTGAGGTAATAGTTTTAGGCTTTATAACAAAATTCCAAAGCATATTACAGATTTGCCGGATATTAATTTCAAACACCATGTCAAGCAAGTTTTAATATATAAAGGCTATTACAGGCTGAATCAATATATGAACCAAGATGATGTCTGGAAATTATGCCCTCTCTCAGAACGAGTTTCTTGCCGGTTCTTCTCGATGACTGTGTTGTTTTCTGATCCGGCGGTAGCTTTGACGTTCATAAGCGCCTTCTCAGGGCCTAAACTGAATAAAGTATTTTTTATTTTTAAAAACAAAGAAATTTGAAAATTCCTCACACTACCGTACTGCGAAAATGAGAAATCATTTCCCGGTCAGCGTGTTCCCTTCGTCTTACGATATCGGATCTTTCAAACGAGCCGTAAAGAAACACTTTTGCTGCTCGACATGGTGACCAAGACTGCCGTTAGTATTTAACGCTGACAATTGCCATTGTGTTTGGATTGAACAATACTTTCGATTAGGTATTGTGTGTCATTTTGCTAAACTACTACATCAAAAAACCATTCTAAAACATTTCTCAGACCAGCTTCTGTTCATCACAGTATACCTATTCAATAAGCACAAGTTTAACATGCGTACTGATAGTTCGTCAAACAACCGTTTTATTTACTTTCATAAAGTTCCCAGTGGAGCTTCCAGTAGAAAGGGGGGCAGGAACTATAATCGTCAGTATAAAAATAAATCACTTTATTTCATATGAAATCTATCAAAATCTATTGTAGACTCTGACAACGATATTAACTTGTGTAAGTAATGAGAAACATGTTATTTCACGCGTGTCTGTTTATATATCAGAGCGGTGAACACGAACAAAGCAAACTATTAACGTGATTACGTGGTGGATTACCGGAGCTACGTGTACGGTTGTTTGTTCGACGCGAACGTTGGCTGTCTAACTGAGCTGTTTAATTAATACTACGATATAATATATAAGATGTGGTAATTCAAGCCCTAAAATCATGAATATTGAACAGACGCCCAGTTAGCGTGGTAAGTATCATGAAATTTTCGAAATAATTGACATATTCAATAACGCTACTTCTCTCTCTCTGTCCGTAAATATTGATGTACATAGCACAAACACGACTAAAGACACGACATGACTCTTTTATCAATTAATAAATTTGAGCTCTGCCTAGGTTTTAATATAAGTTCGTTATATGTAGTATGGAATAACGTAAAAGGTTAAAAATGAACTAAAACGACATATAATGACTACTGGAATATTGTGTATAAATATTTAATTACCTAAGCTGTTAAATACTTACAAATGTAATGCAGTAACCTATTGTTTAAATAAAAATTATTAAAAAATAAAATTGACAGTGGTATAAATCTTAAAACTTTGTAGTAAGTCGACTAGACTTTAATGCTGGCAAACGCCATAGAACATAGCTACCATGTCGTTTTCGTGATACGCGTTGAAGGTATGAGACAAAGAGTCTGAACATAAGCATTAGCGCTTCTTATCCGTTAAGAAAGTTTAGCGCAAATAACGTATAAATGACGCGTTCATTTCTTCAATTTAATTGAAGTTAGCGTGCGTTTTTTTTAAGTTGCATTAGATATGAATGTCATTTTTTTTTTATATTTACAATATGGATTACATTCTGCTAAGTTCCAATACAACGTAATGAGAAGTAAATACGTTGTAGGCTGCTGACTACCATTTCTATATTAACGAAGTTAGCTGACGAAAACCTTTATAATTTAATCACAGGAGATGATGTAACCGTGTAAAACAGATCTCGTTAAGGATGAAAATGATAAATTATAAAGACGTAAGAAAGAATCAAAGCACCTTGTCTAATAATTAAATTGAATAACAAGAACCCAAATAATAGAACGTTATAATAAATAAATATCAAATAAATAAGTATACATTACCATCTTAAGCTTCATCGTCCCTTAACATCAGGTGAGATTGTGAGTAAGCGTTAAGACTTATAAACTATAGAAAAATATATCGCACGTTGTGTTGATAACGAAGCAAAGTATTCCCATACAACAAGCTGTCCTGAACAAAGACCAAAAATTTCATCGTATTCGATCCATAAAGTGAACGAACGTACTCTCGATTCCAATTTATAGCTACTAATACGTGTGGTCAGTCTGATGGAAGATTTGTATTTGTGCGTACATATTAAATACCTTTTCGTCATATAAGATGTAAAAACGTAAGTTTTTTTTTTTATGTAACAATGTTTCTTAACAAGGCTTATTCGAAGTCATAATTAATCAAAGCATATGAAAATACGAAAAGGCGCCTCCTGATCGATTTACAAGTTGTGCGCAACGTTTTAACATATTAAACTCCGCCGCTGATGTGGCGTTCAAAGTATTTAATAAAGGCAATTAATTAATTGTTTGATCAAAGATAACCGTCGGTAATTAATATTTGAGCATCGCGGCGTTGCGTCTCGTCTGCTCGGATTAGTGGTTGCGTGGCGGCTCGCGCGCCACACCGCCGCCGCCTCCGCTGATCAACGGTGAAGTTTTCATATAAACTTTACAAACTGTATAATAAGTATTATATTGTTATGTTAACTGTAATATATTATTTTCTTTATTGTATTAAATATTAGGAAAACTCAATCTCTTCTATAAAATAAGACAAAAGCTTAAGTCCCAGAACATAGCTCTACAACTTTGCCGTCAAATTTGTTTACTCGACAATTTACCACCAATCTAATCAAAACTACCTCTGAAAATGATCATACTTCTATGGTATACTGCTATAATATGACTTAAAGCTCGCCTATACTTATAACTGACCCATACTGAAATTAAAGTTTGTAAAAAAGCTTATATCGGCAGCGCACTTAGAATATTTACACTTAACGCCAAGTTGAAATATAATGAAATACTAAACTATAACGCTGAAGGAAGGTTTATTATACACTGTTTATCGCCAAATATTTTATCCTGGTACTATAGAAATGTTTATAAGTAATCATTTTATCCTAAATAATAATATAAATTTGAAATTATGTTTGTTTGTTACGCTTTCACACCTTAACTACTCAACTTATCATCCTGAAATTTTGCATACACGTTGTCAGATGTATAGATCACATCTAATATTAACACGAGTAACGCTGCGAGCAAAAACTCGAGTTTTTTTTTTTATAATAAAATTTCAACAGTACCTGATGGTAAACACGGTGTCAAAATCAACGGTGACTGACGGTGTTGATGGTCACTATTAAAGTCTCAGGATGCTTTCGGATGGTGCGGCATCTTAGAATAATATATATAATAGCCCTGTTTGGAATCTTTGCTATCAAGAACATTCTAACAGAATTGAATGAGTACAAAAGCGTTTCATGTACCACCTGACATATTCAGATAAGAAATGTCACATCTTGAAAACTTACGAAGAACGCCTCTCTTATTACAAAATTATGCCACTTCATACTCGTAGAAGGAACTCTGACATCGTGCTGCTTTTTAAATCGCTCCACGGAATTATAGACTCCCCCTATATCCTTGAACGCTTGAACTTTGCGATTCTACATTTGGGCAGTCGCCTGCATAGCACAAAAACTTTTAACTTGCCTCATTGCAGACCAAATATCGGTCAATATTCCCCAGTACATCGTATGTCTTCTTTCTGTAACGCTGTTCGCACGGAGATTGATAAATTGTCAGGTTTTATTACCTACCTACCTCTATTAAAAATAATCCTAAAACACTGAAATAATGTAATTTGTAAGATCTTAGTTTTATGATAGATTAGCTCATGTAATTTTTGTACCGCCTAATGTATTTTTCTTTACTCTATGCGGACGCTGTGTTCACAAAAAAAAAAAGTGTCATGAGACGATATGTATCAAAGGAAATCTCTGTGACGAGCTTATCGCCATTTGTATAGCAATAATGATCTAATTAGGCACAGACACCATACAACATCGTTTGGTTACTGGATATACTCCGGCTGATCCTGAAACGCTACACCTACCTACTATGGCGGATGTTACATCTGGCATAAAGTGTACGTTATTTATTCGTACGCAATTGTTATATCCGTAAGAAGTATGCTTTTTAGAATCCATATATTGTTAAATGGTTTTTATTGCGGCTCCACTCGCATTATTATATGTTTGGCCTATCCCTCGGGAACAGTAATTATTGCTGGTCAGAAAGTCCTTGTCCTTTTCTGTACTTCTGACAACGTGTATGCTAATTTCATGATGACTGGTTGAGTAGTTAAAGTGTGAAAGCGTAACAAATAAACAAACAAATCCACGTTCACGTTTATATTGTTAGGATAATGTGAATTAAGAGACATTAATTTATAGGTAGTCCTTATAGTCCAAACCATACTATTAAATTTTTTCAACCATTCTTCAAGTAACTCGGCTTCTAATAACTGTTTTAGAAAGACGAAACATACATGAGATCCTTTACCAAGTATATGACTATCCACAAATCGTAGTAGTCCAGTGATTTTGCCGGTGAAATGTCAATCTAATATCTGCAGGTTCGAACCATGTCATGTATCAACGAACTGTTTAAAATTCGTGTACCTTTACTAATGTCAATTGGTAACATTATCGGCGAGCCATGAAGTAAATCATCGTGAGGAAACCTGAACCTAAAAAATGTTCTTGTAGTACCATTCATATATGCCAAATATAGGATATGGTATATTCTCGGAGCTTGAAATCTCCAATACGTCGTAGGCTGGCGTGGTGCTTATATTCATACCTTCCTACGGGGATAGGCCTATGGCCCTGCAGTAGGTCTCTTATAGGCTGATGTGGTTATGGTCAACAGTAATAATAGGACACGAGTGCTTACTCGTCATTTTGTATATAAAATATTGAATGTTACGTATGAGAGAAATGGTGTCTCGCTTCATATTAATTTTCCTTTTTATTGTTTTCGAATTATTAATTTTTGTATGAAACCTCGGTTTATAACAGTATACAGGTAATACATAACGAACACTCAGTTAGTTCATTAATCTAAATTTTAATTAAGATAAAAGTGCGTGTACCTCTCGCAGGCACTCTCGACCTGCCGCCCTCGCGCCCTCCCTCCCTCGCGTAACTCTCAGAGATTACAAGTTGGCTCGTTCGCCGCTCATCTTATCTTTATGTTCAAACTTTGATCTTAACCAAAAATGTAATTTAATTATTACCATTATACACCAGTTAATATTAGCATAATGTATAATATGTTCGTCTTAAGTATACAAATTAGATTCCAAATATCTCAAATATTAATCTATATATATATACGAGTATATACAATATAAAAATGAATTGCTATTCGTTTGTCTCGCTAAAACTCGAGAATGGTTAGACCGATTTGGCTAATTTTGATCTTGAAATATTTGTGTAAGTTCAGGGAAGGTTTAAACGGTGAGAAACATAAATAATAAGTAAATTAAAACACTAAAATAACACAATTTAATTTTCAAATACAAAATGTTCCTAGCTAGTTCTTCTGTCATTTTAGAAATAAAAAATTGTCATTTGTTTGTCAAATATTTATAGGTTGGTTCAGAAATTTGTCTGTTTCATAGCTGTAGTAAGTATGAGTTCCGACTTCTTTGGTCTATATTGTTGGAATACAAAACAGTTCTGTTTCAGAAATAAAAATATTAAATGAGAAAGCTTTAAATTGATTTAGTGTATAACTGTGTCGCATTTATAATATAAAAAAAATTGTATTAAATTTTGACCACGTTTTATACTAATATATATAAGTGATACGAAGTTCACCGGGTCATCTATTTGTATATAAAAATATATCATTTATCTGGTTTTACACTTCGTGCATTAAACCCGTATCCTGTATCGTAATATACTGACGCCACAAAACGAGAAACTATTTATATTAAAGAAAGTAAATTCTAATGGTTTTTATTTCAAACAGCTGAATCAGATAATTTATTTTTTACAACAATGCTTTGAAAATATTACAAAGCATCTTGACAATCGTATTAAATGTGGGAAACAATGAATATTCTAATTAATGTCGTACTTACGAATGTTTTTGAAACAGCATTTCTGTAATTCTACATCTTCTCACAATTTCACATTTCTTTAACATAATTTAAAAAACGCGCGCGGAACCGTGTGAACCGTTAGTTTTGAATAAAATCCTAGGCTCATTACTACAATCGTTTTTTTTTGCACCGATATTATCGGCGTTTATATTAATTAACAAGTCGTTCCAATGTTGAACGTTTTGTTTACATCTGTAGCGATAACACGAACTTTTGTCGATACCCGTTAATATGGTCGTAATTTTAGAAATATTCATAAACTGTAAGTAGTGTAATAGTCGTAAAATAACGTGGAAAGCTACGCCTTTTAAGAACTGTTTTTATATATTTACTAGATGACTCGGTGAACTTCGTATCACTTACATATATTTGTGTAAAATGTGTTCAAAACTTAATACAAAATTTTTATTTACATTATAAATGCAACATAATTATGCACTTAATCAAGCAAATTTATTTGTTTATTTTCTTTTTTCGACAACCAGCTGACATTTTTACAGTTTTACGCTTATTTTATTTCTGAAACAGAACTGTTTTGTATTTCAACAAAACAGACCAAAGAGCATCGGACCTCATACTACAGCTATGAAACAGACAAATTTCTGAACGTACCTATAAATATTTGACAACCGAATTTTTTATTTCTAAAAAGACAAAAGACTTCAAATGTTTCATAGCTAGGAACAGTGTGTATTTGAAAATTTACTTGTCTTTTTTAGTATTTTCCTTTACTTATTATTTATGTTTCTGTTTAAACCTTCCCTGAACTCCATAAATATTTCAAGATCAAAATTAACCAAATCGGTCCAGCCATTCTCGAGTTTTAGCGAGACAAACGAACAGCAATTTATATACAGAAGTTTTAAGATTCATAAAATAAAATAAACATAAACTTGCATGATTTATTAGTTTATATTGAAACCCTACTATAAACGAACACAGCGTGCACAATACAAGGGGGACTGTTAAATAATATTAAAGTTTTAAATCAAAATGAAAAGCAACGAAAACAAATCTCTTTACTACGTGCTATATTTAATATTGCGATAAAAAATATGCAAACTATGTGTGTATATTGAATAAAAAATGTGTGTAAGACACAATAAATATGTTACATCGAGGTCGGATCGCACAGCACAATGCGCGAATACTCTATAACGCGACGCGATAAATCAACGGAAACTCGCTTTGTTGTCGCCATGACGCGTCTTTTTGTCGTGCACGTCACCTCTAATGTGAACCGTTTCACGTGACATATTGTTACAGATCTCCGTACTATTATACTTTTACGTTATTATATTCTCCATAAACACACATAATATTACTTGTAAGCCTATTAATGTTATCAAATTTTTTTAAACTATGATAATCGAAGATAAATTTCATAATTTCAAACATTGCAAAAGTAATTTTCGCTTTCACGTACTACAGAAGACATGTGTCTAGGGCATAATTCTGCCTATTATATCTTTCTAAATAATTAATTGAACATGTATTCCAAACATTTCATCGGTACACACTATTCGCTTTAGGCTATCATCGAAGAACATAAGACCGACACATCACTAGTATAATAATTCAGGCAATGCGACTTCTTTACAACTTACTTCCAAATATAAATTCACCTAAACGAAAATATTAATATATAACATACTACAATGTTTGAACTAATATTAAATTTTCACGAATTAACTACAAAATATTCCCACGAATATAATTTATATGTAGATAACATCAAAATGATGGTATTACCAACGTAACTTCATACCTGTGTATCGTCGTTACGTTCACGGAACAAGGTTCACGTCGTATTATCCGTTTAAAACATTCCCAAGAAATGTACAGGAGCTGCCATTAATCAGGGCTCAGGTGCGTCGTAGGGCACCTAAAATTAGATGTAGGGACTATAAGACGAGACCCTCATGTCCCTGTTATTTATAAATGCGAGTTACAGTAAACGCTTCCCACGGGAACTCACAATGAGTTTATTTTTTTAAGCCTAAATATACTGTATGTTAATTTATAGATACGAGAGAAAAATCACTATTGTTTTGTAAAGTGAAACTTTTTTCACATCGCCTCAAATTTGGTTTTATGAAACCACGATGCAAGTGAAACGTTTGAAATGAGCCATGTGCGTTGTCATATTGGCCTTGGCTGCACTGCGAGCACCTTTAACTTACCCCTACTCCGTGGCCGACCGTAATGCGACATGAAATGGTATTTTTTGAAATTATACTTCTTTGACTAGTTTAGGAAAAATGATGAGAATGAATTTTTACGATGCGCTCGTACACCGACACCTAAAATCGACACCATGAAGTAGGATATGTCAGGCACATATATTAATGGTATTGGAGGAAAGAAAAGAAACGGAGACGTAACGAGTATTGCCTACGGTTAAAGAAAAAAAAACTTGGATTTCTTTTCTTCGCGTAACCACGAGGAGAACTACAGATTTGTTCGATACAAAAGGCGATGTGTGACCTAAGCCGATGCTGAGGTAGTTCCAACTTTCCGACCAGATGAAAAATCGAGTAACGTCAAGGAGTGGCTTCACAGGATTGACCAGCTAGGCGACGTGTGAGAAACGGGATACATAAAAGCTGTGTAAAACGGGATACATAAAATCTGTGTGATATGAGATACAAAAAATCTATGTGATATAGGATATATAAAAGCTGTGTGATATGGGATATATAAAAGCTGTGTGATACGGGATACATAAAAGGTGTGTGATATGGGATATATAAAAGCTGTGTATATGGGATACGTGAAACTCTATATGGAATACTACATAAAATTGAAACTAAACAGATGTAACTAATGAATAGATGTACTGCTCTTGCATTTTATTTTTCATATGACATATAACAGTGACAAAACAGGCTTAGTTGGTAATGCTGCCCGTAGTTGGCCACGGCAAACACAGAATAGCCGAGTGTTACAGACTTCCGGCGGAGGATATACTAATTAAAAATAGTATTTAGAAATGATCTTTGTTCATTAGAATTAATGATCATTTCCATTTATTAGTATCTCAGTATACACGGTAATATTCGTGTTCAGTATAAATTATTAAATAGTTCGTTACATGATTTGTCTATGAAAGCCGGTGTGTCACATTGTTTGGGATGAATAGTTTCGTAACCACCGCCAAGTTTAGTTGTATGGGGAAACTCTGCCCGATTGTATTGAAATTATTATAAGAGTATAATCGTATTCTATATTGACGTTATCCTGATTATCTGCCGTTGCTTACAGTAGTTTTTCAAATATATATGAATCTACGCACGTGTTTTATATCAGTGAAGATAAAAAAATCTGCTCAAACATAACGTAAATACAGGTGTATTTGTGTGCTTTTAAATTATATATGGTGTTGAATTATAATTGATTATTATTCCGTATTCATGATAAAAGTGGGTTTTTTTTTATATTATTAACTTTTTTAAGTGGGTTTATAGATTTGAGGTTAGTTAATGTGTGTGTGTGTACTCTTTTTATTTGTTTACGTTATAATGTTTCTTACTTGATGCTGTATACAGATATATTCACAATTAATTGTAAGACCTTTTAAAGTTAATTATAAATTTATAGTTACAATATTATTAATAGAACTATTTTAAGGTAAATAACTATAACTCCTTACGTACGTAAGTACACACATACGTTTTTGTTCAACAATTACACACTTAAAAAATAAATGGTGACTACACTATTAAACTTAATTAATACAATACTTATATTTTTAATATACAACATTTTTAGAACAAACTAAACATTATACAATAATTTATCATATTCTCGCGTAGAATATATATATTACGGATACTCTCTACAATTTTTATAATTATGTTTTGTATGCTACCCACATTTTTGTGTAATCAATTATTACAAGTATTTTACGACAATCCTTTTTTTAATATTTTATAGGTTAGCGTTTGACCACAATCTCATCTGATGTTAAATGATGATGTGGTCTAAGATGATAGATAGTCACGCTAAACCAAGAGGGAGACTGGCTCTCAAGTGCAGCTACCGGAACATACCAACAGGTACTTGGCGACAGATTTTTAACTTGAGAGTGGTACCTCGCCAGGCGGACTTATTAAAAGCCCTACCACCATGCTATGGTTTCATCACGATGTTTTCCTTCACCGAAAGCTCAGACTCAGTTGCTAGGATTCGAACGTATTTCCTTCGTCGCTGTGTATACTGTGCACACTACCAACTTAGCCATCATCGCTTAAGAAACTGTATATTCTTTATGAAGTTTAGACAAGTTATGTCTTTTTTATTTTTTATCTTTTTAGTTCGTTCCAAAAACGTGGTATAATATTATGTCTTATTTTACCACATTTTCTTTCATTGTTATCCAGTTCTGAGATGTTCAAATTTAAAATATTCCACCATAGCTTATAAGTAACGTAAAACATGTTGGAAATTAAATGGAGACACCAATTAAACTCCTATTAAACGTACATTTATAGTGTATACAAAATGATAAAACATTATAAAGTGTCGACCTCAAGTCATATAGATGCTGTAATTAACGAAATCATTTAATTAAATACTATAATACCATAACACGGTTCCGGTTTGGTATAATATCTAAAATTTTGTCAAATGTCTTGACGTGGTGTTGGCAAAGTGTACCATAGCGTAAGACTTCGTACACACGTACGAGGCCCTCATTTACATTAACAGAGTGCGGCGCGACGCGGTGCGGTGCGGTGTGTACAGCGCGGCTTGTAATTTTGGCTCACTTTAATAAAGCCTTAATTAGAGTCAAATGTTTACATTTATAGCGTATTTAATAATAAACAACTATCAAGTTGAATGCCAGCGTCGGATAGTTAATACGTTCATTTTATGTAATAGAAATTGATGCTTAGTACTTATTTGAAAAATTAATAATAAAAAGCAAAATAAATTAACACCAGCTCTGAACTAATATACCGAAATTTAGGATCCTAAAAAATATCATTTTAAATGGTAGATACACACATGTACTGTTGCCAGATCAGAGGGTTTTTCCTTATTAAATTGGCTTTCAAAACTTTAGAGTGCTAAATTGAAGAGGAACAAAAAATGGAGGCATGGCTTTTGTATTTTTTTTTTGAACGGAGTTCCTTGCCGCTCTGTACGGAATTGGCGGATGAAGGCTAGGCGATAAAAAGTGTAAGATTTTTCCGTCACGACCTTGTCTATAGTGTAGCGCGTATGCTATGGCCTGTGGCCAGTTATAGGTGTGCGCTTATTGGTTTAAGGCAGCCAATAAGTTCGCACCGACTGCGCAGCTATAGTTTCTACAGGGCATACGCGTCAGCAGTTTGTAGCGTAGTGTGTCTAGTGGTACACCTATTTTTATTTTTGACAAAACACTTGCTGCATAACCTCTTTTTCTAATTGTTTATAATCACTTTGTTGGTTAATACAATAACCACTTTGTTGGTCAATATGCCAATTAAGTATCAGAGAAACAGTACGATAATATGTGAATAATTTATTTTTAACCTAAAATTTTAATACTATTATTTTTTTATAACCAATTTAATAAAAATATATATATATACTACGAAAGGAACTTCGTTCCAAACGAGTTTTCCACGACACAATTTTTTATTGTAAGAGGTATTACCAATGGAGTTGTAAACAATAGGTTAACGCTAATTTTCTTTAAAATGGAGTGCATATACCAGATGTACCCACGTGATAAATAACACTACTCTGAGGTGAATATAAAATAAAAAAGAATGTTTCGTAAACGTTTGAATAACATACACAAACTATGCAATATAATATTTATATTTCTAAGAAATTGTTTATCAATAACATAACAAAATATAGTTTAGTTTCTACTAATTTTTTGAAATATTACATCGTTACTGTTGTTTCAAACCAAAATTTCATTCTCAACGAATTTTCATAACGCACCAAAAGAAGTATTACTTTGAAAAGTTTGTCTTCGCGAAGGTTTGTGAAGCCATATGAATCCATAACTATAATTTTTGTTTCGTCTATGTAGGAATTTAGAGGTAACGGCTTAAAAGAGGTCGCCATTCACCAATTTAAAAATTATATACATACTTCAATGTCTTTTTGTGGTTTTGTTTGAAAATTATTGGATTCAAAGCGAAAGTGGAAATACATCGGATAACAGTAATGTAGTGTATACGTGTAGTATATACGTCTAGTACGTGTAGTATATACGTCTAGTACGTGTAGTGTATATGTATTCGTGATAGGCAAATGGTTAAGACCAGTGGAATATCTTTTCGATGTCCGCAGCTGTAAGATACGGTTACGTTTAGTAATTTAAAATTTGATAGTAAAATTTTCCCCTAGCGATGAAGTAAATCATCATAGAAACAACAAAACACTAGTTATTTTCTTATTGTATCTTCGTATTATAGAAAAACATAACAGTGTAGAATTATTGTTATCTGATAGCTATCAGTAGCTCTCAAAGTAATCATGAGCTGGTGTTATGGTTAAATCTGTTTCTGTTTCTTTTCGTGACAGGTATTTTACCCAGCAGTGCTAGATTTATTAAATTAATAATGTTGATGTTTAATATTGGGTTATCTAAGCTAAGCCAAAATACGTTGCTATTTCAATAGAAATCTTATTATTAGAGAATTGTTTCTAGAATATTCTTGTTGATTTTATTTAAAATATTAAGTTAGACATTCGCTTGGATTCGTTTAATGGACGAGATGTAATAAACTCTGAAAGCAAAGGGAATACAGATGCAATCAAGCGCTCTGAACCGCACTGTGGCTCTCTCCAGAATTTGTGATTCGTGCCAAGTACAATCTCAAACGGAATCCAAGGCGTTCTGTGTATCGGTCACTCGGGCCAACAGAGCTTGGAAAGGCATTACTAATTTTATTGTATTTTCTATTTGCAGCTTAACCGTTAACAAAACTTAAGTGGAAATTCTACCGCCAAACCCCTATGGGGATGTTTTAGCAACTGCGTTTATGAGCCAGTTTCTGTAGGCTTAGCACGTTCCCGACAAGTGGGATTGTTGTCAAACGCTATAAAGCCAATTTTGAAATATACTGTGCTTGTTTTGGCTAAAATACTGCTAGAGAATACAAATTCATAAAAAATCTGTCAAAATAAACCGTTTACCTGTTAGATATCTTCTGTTCTCGGATAAAACCCGCTAAAATAAGAATTTATTCTCACATAATGTAGCTGAATAATTAATTTTCAAATATCTTCTAACAAGAAACTGAAATGTAATTATAACAAGCTTAGATTACAACACAGCATAATTACTCAGTACGTTTACAAACATGAGCCGTTCGGTAACACCGTAATGTTTTAATAACACCATTTCTAATAATATTAACATCGCTTAGTCGGCACTCGGTCGCTTATTACTAAGTCGTTAGCTTTGCTGTACTCCTTTCAACGTATAAACGACTTTAACTCTATAAGGACAAAGTTGCAAATCAGTTACTCATTTCTATTTCAAAAGTGTTCAGTGTACGTAATAGAATTAAGTTGCTTCTCTGTGAATAAAACTTTGTTTTAAAACTCTTGCGACTATCTTTTTATAGCGGTTAATTATTTTCACGATTTTCAATACTTTTTGTTTTATTACAGTAAGTGTGAAAATGTTTTTCGCTTTAGGTTTTTGAAGTTATTCGAGAAGTTTAGCTGTCGTTTGGAGTAAATTATCGACAAACGAAATTTGAGAGTGCGTTCCTTTATTACTTACATGTGTTATACCATTTTAGCGCGTTTATTGTTGTAATAAATAGATTCCAATAATACACGAAAAGTTTTGTGTTATTCATAAGAGTTAAAATTACAATTATTGTAACATTAAAACAATGCCTATTGACTTAATTAACGATTAAATTAATTAATTAAAGTATTCATTTTTTACAGTTGAAAATCAGCTCATTGTCGACAATGTACTAAGTATCTAAATAATTTAAATCCATTTATGGTGTTTTGATTTAGTTCACCAAATAAAAATAGAAACTCTCTAAGAAACCTCACACAAATGGCTTTTTTGTGGCACGTAATTTTAAGCACGTAGTATCTTCTACGATATTCATTATAAGTTCACATGATTATAAGTTCATTTAACCGAGATAGGCAACAGTTTTTTTATCATTCATATTATAACTATATAGTAACAGTATCAATGCTGGCGGTATATAAACAAAGCAATTTGTTGACTTTGTAAAATTCCAACCGTGTGTTTGTGTTTGCACAGGCGCCGCCGGTGCCCGGTGCTTGTTTCATGCGTTAACGCTCCCCTGCGTTACGCACTGACTTTAAAAAACGCAAAGATTACTTTATTTTGAAATTACACTATTGGACCAAATGGACTAAGTCGGTCGTTGATTTTGATTAATCATGACCATGCATAGTCGGCACAGTTGTATTCATTGTTAATTTAAATGAATATTACATTAAAATATAGTGAGCTCACGTGATATTTGTGCTTATATTTTTCTAAGTGAGTAACTACTGATAAAATGCATAGATAAGAAAGAAAACACACTCCAAAATAAGCGTTTTCTAAAATTAAACGTAACGATCTTGAACATCATTAATAACTAAAATGCCAATACCATAGGTTATTCAAATTTCACTGAGCGGCAGGGACTGTGTTATATCGGATTCCTACCAACTAAAATCTCACGGTGTGAGATTTGCATTTCATCTGTTTAAAACAACAGGTGCGAACTCCTCATAAAGAACCTTATTCTTTGTGTGAGGTTCAGATTACATGACCTAGGATGAATTTGGTGGGTGACACGCAAAGAACATGTACGCGCTCCAGCTCGTGCCAGTGCATTCACTGCAAGCGATTTCTGAGACATCAAACCCAATTGTAGCTGGTATAGACTATTCAACAAAAAACAGTTTCATGATGATACTGGTAAAGCATTTGGGTATATCTTTGCCGTGTATATATGCTCAATTTTGTTACTAAAATGAAACGATTGCATACCTTGTAAATGCGGCGGTTATCAAGATCAGTGGGTACGAGACAAATGGACGGTATATTATTGCGGTAACAAGCGAGCAATCACGGCTCTAGTGGAAACAGCCCGCAGTTTTGTTGACGTGCGTCGCGTCACGCTTCACTGAGCACCACTGTGTGCTGCACTTCGTCGCGCTCTGCTAGCTCTTATTACTTTACAACCTTTGATGTTTTACAAAACACATGAAAAAAATCCTGAAACAAAACACAAAAATCTTTCATACAGACATAAATACAGAACACAATATTAGAAACAACATTATTACTATACAATTCAGGTCCACAAGAACCACAGTTATAGCTTCATTTATAATAGGTTACTATGCGTAAGGAATGAGTTGCAAAGCTACCAGTGTCAGTATATAAAATATGTTGCAAGCTATACCGAACCGAACCGAAACAAAGTAGTCCACTTGCGTAGTTGAACCTATGGAATGTCATAAAACAAAACTGCCACTTTATTCCTTATTAACATATTCCAAAAACATGACATCATGGAGCAGAGTCGATCAAGGAAATTTCATCCGACACCAATTTTTCTGCGAAAAGGAAAGGATGATATAAATGTTATAAGCTTGTATAACACCTTTTTTCGCAACTAGTATGTAATATAATATGTATCTATATGTAGTTTACCTTTCATAATCTTGGCATCGAAGCGGGTCAATCTCATCGAATCGCCGTGGCACCTTCCTATATCCTGTATTTGTAAAACTATGAAGATATGAAATTATAAACGCAAAATCATCATCGAACTCGTCTTATATAAAGCACTAATATTTATATTCTATAGAATCTCACTTGACATACCCAACGTCAAAGGTCCCTCGCCACGTCAAGCCCTTTCAGCTTTGTTGTCATGAGTTTTCCTCATTTAACTAACAAGCTTAAAATTACAAAGCCGTTTACGGTTCGCAGAACGTTCGACGTGCACTTTCCATACGAGCGAGCCCCCTGAGCCCACGCTTCACATAGCTCCAGGAAAACTGAGCGATACAAACCGGACACTTAAACAAATTCTAGTAAATAGTTTTGTGAAACCCTTCCGAGGGTTACATTAACTTTCGAACTGTCAATGTTTTTGCCATTTTCAATTTTAAAGTCGACTCAACTGAGCTTAACTGTTGCGGTATATTTGAATCTAGTTAGTATTTCGTCAAATTTTCTATAAACTAGCCACTACTCTCTTTTCAACACTTCTGTGTAATAAGTAAGCGCGTATCTGTATTTTTATTGTATTAATAGGTTTTAATGTTTGTCTACAATCTTAACTGATATCAAGGGAACATTTGGTCTAAGTTAGTGACACGCTAAGCCTAGGAAAATGTTACTTACAAGTGCAGCTGCCGAAACACATCTACAGATGCTTGGATGCTTGACGACATGTTTTAAACTTATTAGATGGGTATTAGAAACAGCCCCACCAGTGTCTTGTAATTTTTTTTATAATGTCTTCTATTTATAATTCTCATGTCTACCAAACTACAGTATCTATGTAATGTTTTAGTGAAATACTCCAATGCGTATCGCCTGTTCGCTTTTAACGCGGTTAATTGCATTAGTGCGGGCTAGTGAGCGATTACACCGGTTGAGTTATTGATGATAGGTTAAGACCAGGGTCTTATGAACCTCGAAGCAAATTAGTATTGAGAATCTATTAATACTTTGAAATTATTTTATTACAAAACAGTAACTTATGAAGTACGATGAAGCAAATACTAATATTTTATTTTTCGTGGTTTTGTAATTTATCTACTAACAACATCAGGTTCTTCAGTATTCGTGCATGTTGAATAAAGTAATCTTCTCACAATAACTATTTTTATTTACATATTAATTATTTATAGCATATCGCTTGCTTTCTGGTAACAACTCTGATTGTACCAAACTTTTTATAACGAGTTTTGTCCTCACCATTATAACCATTTGCTTAGTTGAAGTATTTATTTTCTTTATATCCACAGTATTCGTACAGAGTGATCGCTAACTATCGATATACTTTGATATTTCCTTTCAGTTAGTTTAAGAATTTAACTTTAGTAAAAGCGCGTGGCGCACATTTTGACACTATAATTATTATAAATATTTACTAGCAGCCTTGGCGGACGTTGTATACTTTTGTGCATCAAATGCTTAAGGTAACTAATGTATTTAATTTGATAAGGATTAATACTGTATCCGTCTTAATAGCCTTCCAATTACCTCATTTTGTGTAACCATTTTATACAAGATAGATGTGTATAGTAAGCTATCCTTAAAAGATAGGTATCTGCCATCAAAGACTTTTTTATAAATCTATAAAAGCGAAATATCTCAGTATGCATTGTTTTGTTATATCTCAAAAGAATTAGGCAGCGTTTTCGATGAAAATTCCCGGGCGGTTTGAGGTTCTCCAAAACTTCTAACTTTTATCGTTATATTTCAACCAATGTATACAAAACCTTGACAAATTATGTACCTAAACCTTCTTCATGAATTACTCTATCTATTGCTATGCTATGCAGTCCGTTCAGTATTTTTGAGTTTATAGCGAACAGAGAGACAGATAGACACGGCGGACGACTTAGTTTTGTAATATATAGTGATATATATGATTAATTGAAAATTAATTTTGGAACTCCCCAAAGTAAAAATGGATACGAATACTAACAGAGAATACTTTAATGCGAGACTACACAATAAAAGGGAAACTTTTCAAAGAAGGCTTACGTCTTATCTCAAAAGAATGACAATCAGCAATCTTCACACCGTTCGAAGCCCCCGCGCCGGTAGCAATAATGCCTTGGATTTATCCGAACTCACTCCCCCGTCCCTAAGCATTCCAACGAAGAACTTCTCAACTAATCAAACTGTCTTAAAGACCACCTTAGACATATCGACTGGCCAAAATTACTCTTGTTTTTACAATGTCAACACCAAGCTCACTAATACTAAAGTAGTGCCACAGGGTAATGAAATTCCATTACATTATTATAGAGACTGATATATTTCGTTATACTTCAAAGCGATTTTACTAACCTGTGGCTGATGTGTTCTTTATATGAACGATCATTTAGCACACCCCTGAACGTACAGTTTCAAAGATACGACTTTGTGGGGATTAGGGGGTGGATAGATACTTATATACGTATAATTATTTAGTTAAGGAATTACTTGGAAGGATTTACTTTAATAGTAATGCGATGGTTATTTGCTGAAGTAAATTAATATAAATGTTTGAAGATAGAACAACATATTTTTATTTCATAAATAGTAACGCTACTTATTAAAGACATTAGATATTGTTATATCTTTCTGCCACGTAGATGTCGCGATGGGATAATTTTGGTACAAATTGGTAATATTTTTTCTGAGAACAAATTTTCTTTTCCATCTAGAAATACTAATTACCTTATCTCGAACATATATTATAAGATATTTTACATTTATACTTTTTCAGTAAACAACAACATAAATGTATTAAAATAATGAATTAGGTGACAAATACTTTCGTAATTTTGAAAAGGAATACCTTAACAAATCCAACAAATATATTTTGTAAAGTTTCGTTGATCTAAATAATACAAATCTTAATCTCTGTCAAACACGAGCCACGGAATAATAAAGCAAAAATAATTAGAAAACATTCAACAAGACGGTGAGTGAGGAGCGGCCAGAGATTTTCAATCTTTCAAATTGCTCCGGCGCGCCATTGTGACGAACACCATTCGAAATGAAATATTTTAATTTGTCGCGGGAAATCGAATGGATGACACAGTTGTTTCTTAAACGGCGGTACAACTCTTACAATAACAACTTACAACTCTCTACAATAATATATATACCGATGTGTATTTTTTAAATGTTTAGTACATCGTAAGTAAATTCTATTTTTTGTTACAGCCTGAGTGTATCGTTTTCGCAATAACAAAAATTAAGGCAACCTTTGGTACGAATGTCTCGTGACTGTGTGAATATTCGTGAAGTATGGTATCCTCCGTAGAAACAAACGGACGAAATCGTGACGTTTAAACTATGTACGTTTACATATTAATTATATGTGAAATGAAAAGTCTACAGATAAATTCACAAAACACGACTTCATGATACAATAATATATAACAATCATTTCGATAGTGGCCAAGCTTGAGCTTATACAACTTTTTTATTAAAAAAAAAAAAAACGTTTTTGAAATACCAAACAAATGAAGAAGACTGTTTTATTGTTCAATGAATCCAAATTTTCCTTTTATATCAAAACCTATTCTGAATTATTGTAAACGGTAATTTAAATATTAAATATTTTATATATAACTTTATCTAGTATTTAGTAATGCGATCTCCGGTGAATCCGTCTGTGTTTGTATCTTTACAAATGATGAGACAATTCATTATTTTCGTGTAACTGAAATGTAAACAATATGTTCTATCAATGTTTATTCTGATTATAAGAACTGTAAAATTACTGTAAAGTTTCATCAAAATTCGTTAAGTAATTGTTGCGTAAAATAGTAACAAATATCCATATATTCTCATATACTTTCTACTTCATAATATAATATTAATACGACAGAATTTAAAGTAAACCAAATCTCGTATAATAAGAGTTAATAGATTGACTGAAGTATTGTGTAAAAATCAAGGTATAATAACTGAGCTTTAATAAAATATACTTACTGTTATATTCACTAATACACTACAATGTTTAGTGAGAATATTTGTATGGCGCGTCGTGTCGCGGTCGCAGGTGCTTTTTCTCTGATAATGAATGTGGGTTATTGTTGGGATACATCCAAAGGTTTTCAAATAAATCCATATAAAACTACACATGTCTGACTGTGCTCTAAACAAAAACATTACCACTAACAAGATATTTTATACCATGTAAAATTACTATACTTGTTGATTTTGACACACAACGCGCCTAAGTAAACCACAGTTTTGGAGTTTCCGATAGACGGGTGGTCATTATTGAGTATTTTTTTTAGTTTATATTTCATATATATAGTGTACTGAGCGAATACTGATCAATATATCGAAATTATTACAACCAAACAGTAGAATTCCCGTGTCGGGGACGAGTTGCCATTACAATCGAACGATGTGAAAAGGGTAGAAGTTGTTTTTGACTTTATATGTAAATGTGTAATCCTTTACAAAAATATTCACCGACGTTCATACAATTTCCTTTGTCTACAATTTTTTGGGAAGTATCATGAGGGAAATAAAAAGAAAACACTATTTGTATATGTGATGGGTTATAGCGCTGATGACTCGGAAACACTAAATATTTATTGTAACCGATTAATAAAAATCCGTTCTTTGCCCGGGCTGGCCTTTGTAATGGCTAAACCGTTTATGGTGAGAATTTTAGTGATAGACAGATATATTTTTAAAATATTCCGTTTCCCATAGAAATTAAGCAACAATAAAATGTAATAGCGATTGCCTTTAAATCAGTAAAAGGGTTATAAGGACTAAGTGGTAATGATAATATGTAGAAATGTATTTAGAAAATTATCACAAATAAAACACATGAAACATTCAATGCCATCCAAACCAATCCACTCCAATCTAATCCAATGCAACAACATCCCAGGAAACAACAATATTATCTTCACACGAATGACGTCGCAGGAACCGGCTAGTGTTTTTTCTCAATTATTAAAAAAATATATATTACGCTATTGACGTACGTAATTATCAATTATCAGGGTCATAGCCAAAGCAAAAGCTTTTCCATCAGTTTCTTTAGGTACCAGAATTACAATACCTTATTGTATATTTTAGTCATTTTTTTTTATTACATAATATATTACTAATAAATACCATAGCAGTGGATAACAATGGAACATTCTAGATAGATTTAGTTTTGATCTGACGTAACTTAAAGAAATAGCAAAAATATTAGTACCGGCTATTAAATTATAGATAGACAATTAATGAATATATTTACATACATACAATATGCTTTGGTCATAGCTATCATTGCTATATGTATTTAAGAAAAAACGAAATCAATAAAGTAAATGAAAATAATTTCTACAGTACACACTTTTTTCTTTTTACGGATAACAGATTTGAAAAGGAATATATATTTAGGATAAAATGTATCCACCGAAACCGTGTAACGGCTTCCGATATAGTTTACTGTTGTATAGAAAATTTCTGAAAGTTTTACATTTATAATAAATGTGCATTATATTTATATACAACCGACAACAGTCGAAGTATTCTAATGAAAGCGTAAGGAGTATTCGGGCGCTTACATAGGTAACGCTAGCTAAACCTTATGGCATATACATATATATCATTATTTTTACATTATATTTTGATATGTTCATCAAAATAAATAGTTCTCCTAAAAATACCCATAACACGGTTCGCAATGATATATGTCTTATGGATAACCCTCAGTAGTTATTTTTATCATTTATCAATTATTAAGAAATATTTAGTTATTTGCGACGCCATTTTTATTATCATAGTATTTTAATCCTTATTCAATTAAACTTAGTTATGTTTATATAATTTCAGTTAATACACACATTTAAAATTACTCGTAACTCGTAAATGAAAATATTCTTTTGAAGATTCTCAGGTAACTTCGATGACTTTGATGAACTGGAAATATCAAAGCGCAAAAAAAAGATCCAAATAGTGTAGACGATACTTATGACTGCACATTAGTACACTGCAGTCATGCGAATATATGAATATGCATTTAACAACAACTTGCCACAAGATGGCGCTGTAGTACATCAACTCCTATACCTATCAACCGATCATTATGTAAATTGGTATGAGTTAATTAGTATTACCAGTTTTATACATATAATTGAATACCAAGTTATTTTATTACCACATAGGTAATTATGTAATCACAAATTTCAACAGGGTTATGAAACCTATCGTGAGATACAATCGAATAACACAAATCTCATGGTTCTAAACGTGCGGGTGTCAACATAAGCTACATAAAATAAACGTTACCAGGAGCAGCGAGTTAGTTCCCCATCAAAGCAGTAGGATTTCACCCGAAATTCGGACCCTTGAATAATAACATTGGGACCGAATCCAAGAGGTACCCGAGCTCGCAATACATCAAAGAGATAGTACGCAATACAATTTGCCGCGGTACGTTTCATATTCAATTTATTTATGTTATACAGATATATAATTGATACGTATGACATATTATTCGATATTGTTATTCGTTTTCATTCATCACTATGGGAGTGTAATTAGATATTGATGTGAAACTTTTGGCGAGGCGACTCGGGGGAAAGTTGACTGCACGTACTGTCAGAGATATTTTTTTATAGCACGAAGGTAATAAACAAGCATTATGGTAGGTGGTCACCGTAGCTTATGGATGCTTAAAACATCGGATACATCACATTGCAAACCTTTAAAAACGTGTTTATTTCACTCTCTAAGAACTCCATACTGTAGTCTGCTGAAGAAACCTTAACAGGAAATTTAATTCATACCCGGAGCGTACTTGAGAAAAAACTCTTCTGAAATCGACCGCCTGCAACCATTTCGATTCTAAGGTGTGAGAGTGAATGCCCTGCAAATCATGAGCGGCGTAATGATAAAAATTAGTCATAAAAGTAATGTGAAATAATTCCTCGAAACATAACTTATTATACAAACGGTAGAACACATATAAATAGGCGACGTCTCCAATTAAACTTAAAAGTTCAATATCGTTTGTGAGTTTGGGTATTGGGATGGTCAATAATTCTTACAGCTCTTCCTTAAACCGAATCAAATAGACCACGACTCTTGCCCAGAGATGGCAATTATAATCTATATGAAGTCGGACTTACGTTTTGTATAACAACAGTCTTTGTCCAGAGGTGGGGTTTTGCTTTTATCAAAACTCCGAACTTTTTGGTTGCCAGTCTATCTTTGTCTTCCAGATGATTACGGCACTGAATGTAGCTGGAGATTTTGATATCAAAGATCTTAATGCACTCTTGGATGATAAGGGACGTATTTTAGAATTGTGGGGCCACAAAAAATGGGATTTTCTTTGCGGCTAAAGTGTGTGTTAGTAGAGTTGAAATGGACTATAATATGTTCTCAACTTGTAACACAAGTTGTTCACGAATTTTTATCGCAAAGAAACGAAGGATATCTGCACGACCCAAATAATATGCATCTGCAGTACTATCGTCTGTATAACAATGAATGTTGTTAATGAATAGTATGTCATTGATATGCAGCAGATTGGAGCATTGAAGGTAATACGGTGCCTTGAAGGACGTCAGCATCTATGCCCATGCTTTCAGCAAAGCTATTGTCTACTACGCCTTTAATATCTCTGCTAGAATGAAAATCAACAACCCATTTGCACAAACCCTGGGGAAGTCCGTAGGAGGGTAACAGTAACAGGGATATAAGGCCCTGTTGCCAGACCTGATCGAATACTTTCCCAATATTTAGGCTGACCGCGAAAACGTCACAATGGATGAAGCCCATCCGTGTGTAAGATATACCGGAATATCACCTGTCGATAATCTATTGCGAAAGCCATATTGACAGTTGCTGATTAAAACGAGGTCTTTTAGGTATCTTAGGAGTATTGTATGGGCCAAGTTGTCATCGGGATTTCGGAATGGTAGCATGGACGACTCGCAAAGGTTCTCATCGGCAACTCTGGGTATCGACCAAAAAGCACGTCTCCTATATGGGCAAATGTTAGTCGTACGCCAATTCTACCTACAAAATTTGATGCATCTATGGTTGTAGTTTTCCATACTCACCAAAATTGTCTTATACATTATCTTATAGATTGTCTTATAGCTAAACAGGAGTTAAAATTTTCTGATGTGAAGCAAAGCTACTTTGACAGATACGATAAAAATCATTCACGCAATCCCTTCGAATCTGCTGGCTAACACTGCATTGCAAGCTGATCGGCCTTTGAGGATCGGCTCAGATACATAGCGCATGAGTCCGGATAAAGCTACGGTCAAATAAGACAAAGAGCCATTTCATCTATCCATTGTAAAGGAATATCCCTCCGGATGTTTTCTCAGCAGAAAGTCTAATAGAGAGCGGCTATGGTCGTCGATATCAGACATTCTCATTGGAGTATGTAACAGTTATGGGAATCCTTAGGTCACAGCGATTTCTTGAGAAAATCTCCCAGCGAATTTGGTTGCCGTCAATTACAAGTGCTCAAGGAGTTGTGATGTGTCTAGGTTACTGCTGTAAGATCTGTTAAGCAAGCAAATTTGCGGTTATAATCACTGAAATCTACGCGCACCCATAATACTGACAAGTCTCTAACTTCCAAGCAATGAAAGTAACGAAAACAAATATCCTCTCGGGTGTATATGCACCTGTTAAGTCTGAAAAATGTGTACTCAAGTTTGTACCCAGGACAGTGTATGTATGATATCTGTATTTCCGTAAGAAATAATATGGTCCACTTCGCAGTCTTTATATGCAGATGTACTGCATTCAGATTACAGTGAAGTCACCCTATGTTGCAAAAACATCTGTGCTTTATTTTGCATCTTGCCATAATATTGTTTTTGAGTGTTAAGAGGTTATTGAAGGTTCGCTGGGCCGACAGTGGTGAAAGGAAAAAAAAGTAGCCATGCACACACTAATATAGAAAGTGCGAATTGTCAGCGCGGCATACGGAAGGACCCCAGGTTCTCCCTTGCAATAGTAAACGAATCCAATTCAATCTCCTCCTTTGGCACGACTACCACTCCAAAAATTATGCACAAATTGGCGGTTGACCCTTCGAAAATGATGATTAAGTGAGCCCTGGATTCGTGAACTCTACTAACCCACCAGGGCCAGAGGTAAACTGCTTCACATAAGAGCTCATTGTTTTAGTTTTTTTGATATTCCACTACATATGTGATGTCTTTCTCAAACTAATTGTATTTTATGCGCAATAGATCGTCTACATTTCTTAAGATCACATTTTGTCGGGTCTCGATGTGAAATACCTACTAATTATATTTTAGGTCTTATTCACAATTAATCTTTAATCTTTTGCGGTTTTAATCTTGACCATTGCATATAAAAGAAATCTATTTAAAAATAAGACCACATGAGAGATTATTACCTAATTATTAAAAGTTGTTCAGCATCCTACTGTCGCTTTATCGAGAACATACGAAATGTGACAGTATTCGAAGCAGTAATTATTTGTAAATTAGGAAACACAGAGCATTAGAAATCCCTGCTTCATCAAAATATATTGTAAATGAAAGATAATGAAATATATTGTAGATGTAGATGAAACAACGAATGTAGGGTTTGACTAGGTACTTACCATCACCGTACTTTTTTTACCAAATCGTAAGAGATCATACAATTCGTGTACTAAGTCAATAAGTAAGTTATCTGACACGCAGTAACATACAACATGTTCTAATGTAACCTCCTAAAGTAGCAATCCATTTATTTTTAACATTGCTTGCATACAACCATCTTTTTACATATAAAATCTATACGTATTTTGGTGACGTTAATAAATGTGATGTTATACGATAATAAAATATAAACGCCTAAAGTAAATAATCTGAACAAAATGAGCAACGCTTGACAACAAAGGGTTATTTTGCGGGAGCTTTCCCGATGCGTCCACACATTAGTGTAATTGCACCAATATTGGCAAAACATCGAGAGTTCTGTCAACAGTCAACACTCGCCCCTATATTCTCACTAACCATTTATTGAATAACGACAGCCTTTGTTCTATCCACTTGTGTTATTTGACTTCTTTATTTATTGTACTATAATGTATGTAATGTTCCTATCAAGAGCGAACAAATTTCGAACGCAAATTTCATCTAACATGACCTTCGTTTGTTTTTTTATATTGCCAATTATAATTCCTTCGTCGCAAATACTAGCGAATTAGCTACTAGAAAATAAAATAACCTTGCGAAATACAGAGTTATATAAGTTAAGTTGTTTTCACAGATTTCGTAAGGGAAAACCAGCAACTTTGTTGTACAGCGATAAGAGTGGCTGTAACATGTTAAACAACGACCAACTCTTAACAACTTGCCGCCCTTGAATAGTAGCGAGTGACTGACAGATTCATCTCGATATTTTTCTCTAGTTACGAGTTCTGATGGACTACTTAGCACACGTAAAATTATAATTTATAGAGAGGTAAAAAAATGTATAATCAATAGGATACGTACAGAGTAATTAGGAAAACCTATGTAAATTATACTGTAATTAAACGCAAAATTAATTCATAAGTGGCGTGTAGTAACGAGCAACTTGTGACTTGTAATCCCGGATTAGTCCCGAGCGCGGGGTTCAGCTCCCGGGAAACGTAATCTAACAAATTACACTCACGTGAACCACCGATGTCTTATTAGTCAACTTAGTATCATGCTCAAATTGAGCATTACGAGGTCAGTGTATATTCCATATCCAAGGTGCCTGCTTATTACTTAAGATCCATGGCCGTAAATATATAATGGAGTAACACAAAATATAGTTTTGTGTACTTCATACTGTTAAGGTAATTTGTAGTACTTCAGACGTCATTGACAACAATATGTATGATATAATAATCGTGGTCAGGTTTTTCCTTAAATATTTCCTATGATTCAAAATAACCAACACCAATACTTTTGGTTTTGTTTTTATTGTGACGTGTGGGTATTTCATATTTTTTCCTATACATGAAATAGTGAAGTATAACTTTTAACCAAAATAAAACAAACAGGTCAATACACAAAATAAATAAATACTATTGCCTACATACAACTGCAATACTAGGTGTATTACTGTTATGTTACTAATGTATGAGAACATATTTCGGTGGAATTTAGAAGAACTAACTCCGAGTTTAGCCCTATCTTGAATAGGTATATTAACACTACACACTTGTTTAAAACATAGTACAAAGTTGACACATCTAACATATTTTTCTAAAGGAAAGTTTTTATACTCAGGTAGTGCTGCAGTACATCGACATTTGTACAGTTTAACTGATCACCATGAACACTGATATATGTAGATATTTGAATGTTTACACAATACCTATTTTACAAATATTTATTAGAAAGAAAGAAAGCACAAAAGAAAAAAAAAAAAAAAAACACCTATTCGACACATACAACCAATATTTACAAGTATACATAATTTTTTTTCAAGTGAAATAAGTTTTGCATGGAGTCAAATGAATAGGTCTTTGTCTCAGCGTAAGTTTGCAGGTGCAAGCGTTGCAGCGCTGATTTTCAGACAAGGCCTGTTGTATACACAAACACATGGATGAAATTTCAAACACACGGACGAAACTTAAACTACAATTTCAAATGAATATAATATAGGTATATGTATGCTATAATATGCAACCCGGTACTGCCCATTACAATTCATAATTTACGAAGTTACGTATTACTTTTCATGGAATTGCGAAGTTGGATATCACTTTTAAAAGACTGCGCCTTACCTCAAAGATCACATTGATGAAACCAGTTTGTTCAATTTATTAATTTGTTAAGTCTTATGCGACGCTTGCCATGTTAATAAATAGTTTTTTAATTGTGTTTTGAAACTAGAACGATAATCTCGTGTAAGATTACGAATAGGAGGAGGTATGTCATTCCAACTCTTAGTGGCCGCATATCTGAAAGAACCACGAAAATTCACCGTTCTATGTCGCAGAAGAAAAAGAGAAGAAACAAGAAATACGAGCATCGAATACATTCGAGCAAGTCCTTTTGTTATGTTTATTATAATTTAGAGTCCACACAAATTTATTATAAAGGAAACTATGTGTTTTGGTTGATATTATGTCGAATAGCATACAAGCCAAGTGTAGCTTCTGTCTTGCTTTTAATTTTCAGAAGGTTAAATTTAATGAGGAAATAGTGATGTGCGAACGTAGTGAGACATAATAACAAAAACCCATGCAGGCGTTTTGTACACGCTACACCTATTGCTGTTTTCGAACAAGAAGACACGGGCCATAAACTATATCACAATAATTTCAGGATCAGGACAGGATCTCGAACTCGCATAACTGCAGCCTGAGTTGTTTCTCATTTAGATATTGTCTAATTTTGTACAATATCTTAAGCCGATAAAAACAGTTTCTTATACATTCATTTATATGTTTTCAAATTTTAAGGAATTGTCAAATACCATTCCATAGTTTCTCGCTTCGCGAACATGCTGTACAGGATCGTTATTGACCATAATTTTAATATGTGATATATTTAAATTCAGTATTTGGTATTTAGAGCTCATAGCATAAATTTGGACTTTTTTGGGTTTAGATTCAGGTAATTTGAGATAGACCAAATGTATATTTGTTTTAAGACATGATTTATTTTATTATCCGCCTCAATATGATCACTGGAACAGAAGGAATAATAAAGTTGGGGATCATCTGTGTAGAGGTGATATAGATAGTGATTAATATTATTTATAATATCTGCAGTATATATAGTAAAAAGAATAGGTCCCAGAATTGAACAAAATTACAGCAAGTAATAACAAACGAGTAGGGAACCGCGGTTAAAGCTTAACAAAAATATGTTATTAATAATGATGCATTTGAAAATAAATTATATTTCATTTAATTTAATCTGCCTTGTATTTAAGTAATACTAGTGATTGTCGAGTTGTCAAAATTCGGACATAATTCATTATTTTATTGTAAGTGTCAACATTATTGTGGTTAATCGTTATAACTCGTAAACAGTTTTCAATTTTGTTCTTATACCTCAACTGTGACGTATTTGTATACATCATTATGTATGAAACTGTAACTTATAGAATTACATACAAAATATTCGATGGTATTAATAAACGATAGCTCTGTGTGTAACTTGTGAATACCTCCTACCAAACAAAAAAAAAAAGTGGTTAAACAGAGAACAAAATGAGACTGAACTGTTTTATCTTCGCCTAAATTCAATAGACTTGTGGTTGTCCATAATTTTTTTATGTTTCAAGTTTCAATATCAAGGCAAAAAAACAACTCATTCCAATAGTTTTTTAAGCTCGTCAAAAAACCTTTCTGTTGATGATAATGGATTATGTAATGAAGTACTAAAGATAGAAGCACGTATCTTAATTTACCCTGTATGATAACTATTTAATATGGTATGAGATAGAGAAATTGTACCAAAACAATGAGACACTTCGGATATAATTTTGCTTTTCAAAAAAGGAAAACTCTTAGATATAGGCAACTACATACCCATAAGCCTACTATCCAGTAATTATAAACTGTTATCTTCTATACTGTTAAAACGAATATTGAAAGATATTGATAAAATGCAACCGAAGGAGCAAGCAGTTCTCCAGTGAGGCTTCAGTAGAATAGACTACAAGCAAACTCTAGAACAAATTATAGAAAAACACTGAGAGTTTAATAGACATCTGTATGTGTTCTTTATAGATTACAGTAAAGCGCTTGACAGCATTAGCTACTGTTCAATCTGAAATGCTCTTCAAGGTTCAAATGTCGAATAAAAATACATAAATATTTTAAAACATATCTACGCAAATAGCAGAAGCAAGGTAATACTAGAAACCAAAGGAGAATATATACTTATAGAAAGAAGAGTCAGACAGGGAGACCCCCAGTCTCTGAAACTTTTCATAGCAATACTAGAAAATATATTTAGCAAATTAGACTAATCAAACAAAAGAGTATAAGTAAATGGACGCTACTTAAACCATCTAAGATTCGCTGACGACAGAGTAATTATAGCTAAAACCTTTAGGGACTTGAAGGAAATGATTTTGTCACTTGATCAAGAAAGCTCAGAAAGTTGTCTAGAAATGAATGTAAATAAAACAAAGATATATAAATATTAGATAATAATCATTAGAGGTTAATACTGAGATGACATCTGACAGAGTAGAATGGAAAAGGAAAACATGTTGTGCCGACCCTACTTAGGTGGGATAAGGATAAGATGATGATGATGATGAATCATTAGAGGTCTGTTGTCACAAAAGGAAACAACATAGAATACGTCAGTGATAAAATATATTTGGGGAAACAGTTATCACTCAACAAATGCAGTAATGAAGACGAATTAATCAAAATAATAAATATAACTTGGAAAAAATTTTAGTCCCTCAAAGAGATTCTGAAAGGAAAATACAGTTTGCATTCAAAAAATATTGTTTTGTTGATTGTTGTCTCCTACCCTGTTTACTTTACGGCTGCCAAGCTTCAGTATTTAGTAACAAAATAAAACAAAAAATTAAATGTACCCAAATAGCTATGAAAAAGAGCATGTTAAAGATCAGGAGAATAAACAAAGTGAAGAGTAACGTACTGAGACAAAAAACGAAAATAACTGATGCTCTTAGGCATGCACTTACATTAATATGAAAGTGTGCTGAACTAATTGCACGCTACACCTATAAAAGATGGATCATAAAATCTGGAAATGTCCACAAGGAAAGAAGAAAGTTGGTAGACCAATGAGACGGTGGGCTAATGACATTACACATGTGACAGAAAAGGATTGGATCAATTTAGCTAAGGGCAAGTATCTTTGAAAGAAGATGGAGGACGCCTTTACCTAAACAGGGGTCTACATTTCATCAAAAAAAGTTTAATATAACATACTAACAATAATTTACTAATAAAATTAATAAATTTCAAAAACTGTATTCGAACTACGTCCGCGTGGAATTTCAATTCTAAACACAGTGATTAATAAAATCATAGAAAAAAATGCATATCAAAACTCGACATCGAACCTTTGTGATCGATTTTGTTCTTCGAGGCGTGACGTGGCACTACAATGTCTAGTAGTTGCCCAAACTGTGAATGTATAATTCTGACTTTCGATACACTGTGCGACACTCAAAACATAAGTAAACAAAGCCAAAATCTGTCCAGCAGCTTTTGCGTAAATTGCTTCTCGTTTGTTTTCTTATAAGTAAGATAAATATATATACGAATGGGGTATACGTATCGTATATGTAATATATATGTTAAACCGGTGTATAATATATCACCATACCAAATTTCGTAAAAATCCGTCCAGTAGTTTTTGCGTAATGCGCATACAAACGACAGCCAGCCAGACAAAAATTCTAAAAACAATAGAAATACGTTATGTCATTCATTCACAGACCCCCAGAGTATTTTTTCTTAAATATATTTAATGTACAGATTTCGTCAGGTTAGCCTTTTATTATATGTATAGACTTATATTATAGGTATAGATAGGTAATTTAATGTTTTTTTTTTCTGTACATTAAGTTAGCCATTTTACATATAAATAAAATTGAAATATCTGTTGTTTGTCAGAGCTACTCCCCGACACCGCTAAACCCATGTTGACAAGATTTTTACTACAGTAATTTTACTTTTCAGAGTAACACTAATGCTACATATCACTTACACTTTTTCAAAGAAGCTAAAGTACAATGCTAAAATTTAATACAATTACCTTAGTTACAACAAAAACAGTTATAGATTAATTAATAATAACGAAATTATAATTAAAATATAAGTGGTAGACCATAATTAATCTCATAAATATATAGTTCCTACGAAATAACAAAACGATTTCATAATAACCTAATCGCGGGCATCAGCTAATGTTAATATAAATAAAATTTGATTTTGTTATATTATAATATACTAGATACTAGATATATTTCGAATGCTTTTATACAAAACATAAAACTCGTCAATTTCACGACATTTTTGTATCGCTTCACGCTGAGGACGCTTCACCTAACGAAGAATCCTTCCCTTACCTTTTACTGTTACCTGAATACGAGCGACTTTCAACTATACACACAGACGATAAGGTATGTGAATAAAATTCACATACCGGTCTTGTAAAATTGTAGGCCCGTTTGAAAAATATGAAGACGTCGAGTGTCTTTCCTTCCAAAAAGGTAATGTATCTACAGATTTAGTTTATGTTAACAGAAAATTACATTTTGTACGTTTACAAAAAATTATTTAGATAAACTAATACGAAATGAATATTAGACGGATAATTGAAATTTAAGCAAGATTCCCTTTAAAAGAACTTGTAAATTGTCTCTAAACTAACTTCTTAATAAAAACCAGTTTCAAGTTATGAATATTTGATTCCGACGACGACTTTTAACGTACAAAAGGAATTCAACTTTCAGAGATCTTGTAACAAAATTATTACGAGATAGAAATTCCTATCACAGAAAGTTTATTTTCAGTCTTTTTGATATCCAAATAAAGTTATGACAGATCTAAATGTAAGTTACATCAACTTAAGAAGATTTAGCAAGAATTAACATCAGATTATACTTTGGAGGAAGTAAGTGGACGGTAGCAACCAGGGATCTATCTATATATAGTTCTCAATACACGTCATCACGACACAACTGACGCGAGGGAAATGTCACAATTATCAGAAATGCCAACTCGTCAATATGTGTAAAGATAAAGATGACTGAAGATGGAAAGGAATTACTGTCAGTTACAATCAGGCTTACGCGATCTAAGTAAATTTGCCTTTCCAAACATTTCCGAGACAAAGAAACCAATTTCTCTATCAACAGGTAAGTGCTTGACACGAGATATCGTTTTTGTTTTCTCAGTATCAGAGTACGCATCACAGTTGTTCTTTGATTCTTTTAGGGATGATCTATTAGTTGCCTATATAAAAACAGATTTGTAAATTGTATACCTACGATAACCTACAGCACAAGTATGAAAAGGATATAATTTAAAACAGTAAGGCTTAAATCTGATGAGTAATTTAGCTTGATTCAATTTTTTTCATTTAAACTTACATTTATAGATTACTTTGTCAACGGATCTATTATTAGCATATCCTTAAGGTCAGGTTCCCAAAAATACAAATGAACACACTGGTTTCTTTATCTCATATTCGACCTTATAAGTACGAATAGGTAATTGTGTCTCCAAGCATATCGTTGACTCGAGGCTCATTGGTTTGTTTTGGGTATTTATTTCAACTCCATTGTCAACGATATCGAGATCTTGTCTTAGTTTAATCATTTATGTTTAGTGTATTTTTCGCATGTTTGTGATTAATATTATAGGTTAATACTGAATAGCTTAATAAATAGAAAAATAAATATGATCTATTTTTCCATTGTGAGAATTTTTATAACCTAACCTAAAACATGTAGATATTTCGATCTTCATTGTCATTTAATAGAGTTTATTTAACGTTTTGAAACAAAAGCCCACCAGTAATCCGCAGAAAGGAGACGGGTCTGTGGGTCGTTCCGCTTTCTGAGGACAGTTTGCTCAGGATGTTTGCCTCGTACGTACTGCACAGGACTAATACAGCTTTATGTTGGTTTACACCCGCTTATGTTTGTCGAATCTACTGGAAAGAATAAATCATTTTTCATATATAACAGTAAGAGGAGATTTGAAAAAAAATCATTGTAGTTGTTGTCGTTATAGCCGGCTAACGTTCATCAAACCGTGCAAAATCACTGACATTATATATTTTCATTGATTTTCTGTTTACCATTATAAGAAAAGAGAATAATGAAATGTGTAAATTCACGTAAACTCAAAAATAAAATTAAACCAAATTCCATTTGGTTTTAATTTCTAATAACAATGGGTACCGGTGAAAATAAACGCCATGCGTGAAGAAACTTTCAAGACTTACGAAATTTTCTGCTCATAAGGTTCTCTATGTTTAAAGTTATGAATATGGTAACGATTGGGACATTGTTTAATCTCATGCGGTCTTGGGGAAAGTCCATAACACATGAGAAATTTATTTCCAAAAGAATATCTGTATTTACTGGATATTCTATACTACTGTTCCGTCACTATCCTATACATGTTATTCTTTTAAAAAATATATATACGAGTATATATATCAAAAAAAATTTTAAAACCGCAAAATGAATATAATAATAGATGGTGTGAGTTAGATTATAGTTGTTTTTTTGTGAGCTCCATCATACTCGAAATTTTCGGAGCACACGTTGCCTCACACCGGCATTCTATTACCTCGACTGATTGACATATCACCGCAACACGGACGTTATTCAAAATAACCGCTTTTCAAATGACAGCCGATAGGGGAACGTGAATTATGGATTGCGGCAAACATTTTTGATGAATTCTTTACTCAACCCCCAGCCTTTTCCGTTTTTTTTTGTTATTTTGTTGATCTTCGTAACTTTTTATACTTTTGAAGTCTATGTACTCTACGGATTTATAAGTATCTTCATCCTCAGTCAATTTCAGAACTCTCCATTTCATTTGCAGGCTATTATTCAACTCACATAGGTCGATTATAGGTCAGCTAGATCACAATTATAATAACTTTAATTGTAATATAAATTAAAAATTAAACTCGTACAGTCAAATTATTTACTACATTTAATATAAAATCGTTCTTTACTTTAAATTTTAACTATAAAGATTAAATCTGCAATAGCTTTTGTGCAAAACGCCGCATCTCCGCGTTGCGGCACCGGTGACATGCGTTCCAAGGTGAAGCGCAAAATCTTTTGAGTATCCGTCAATTTTCTTTTGAGGTATTGCTCACAAGTGACATGCCGTACGTTGATTCTAAGATTTGCTTATCTTTAAGATGTGATTATCCTTATAATTGACAATGACACTAATATGTGTCTGATTTAAGAATTTAGAAGCTAATGTAAGTTTACATATAAGACAAAAGTATAGAAAAATAAATCTTATTTTAGGCTTGCAACTTGTCTCAATTTATCAGCCCACTTATCTTTATTTTATACCCATGAATTTAACTTACATTTGTTTTACTTACTGTACCAGTAACATTTTTCCTGTAAGAAATACATGAATGATAAGATTATAAAAAAAATTATAGCCAAGAGCAGGGCTCAATAAGAAATAAATGATGTCTAAAAGTTATGATCCAAACAAACTGTATATATTCCAAAACATGTAATACAATAGTTTCAAATACCTATGAAAATATTAGAGTAAGTCGTAAATCTAATACGGAACCGGTTTTGGAACGGTAATATGGAATAAACATTTAATCCAACGCCTAATTATGTAGAAAATTGGAAGTTCCAATTCCAATTCTCCAAGTGAAGTTTTGCTTTAATGTAGAGAATTTTGATAATGCCTCAGATAATTACAAATGTATATCCACAAGTAATTATGTATGCGACAAGATGTTCATCCGAAGCAGCATCTGCATTTTCCGACCGTAAAGTTCTTAGACGTGTTGCGATAAGTCGGCTTTTAGTTTCTGCTGAAGACACGAAATCTTCGGCACTAACTGTAAACGCAAATTATGTTAACTCATACGTTATTGATATACTTTGTATTTTATATTTATATTGTTTATGTAACCATATATGCTCCATACATTCGCTTTAAGATTTAGTAATTAATCAGGTTTCAATTCAATCATTAAATGTCATTAACATCTCGTACAATACGCAGGCGAAAAGTCTTCATGTTAATGATATTAAACCAATAATTAATGATATTAGTACCAATATACTAGGCTTTGTCAACAAAACTTACAACATCATAGAATCATTACACTTATTAATTTTTGCCTAAATTACTCATCACCGTGTACATTGACATCACACAATTGAAATAATATAGACGATGTTATTGGTTATGTCTGAAAAGTAATGCTGATTAAAATTTTGGACTAAGTTATTAGCAAAATATATATAACGTAATCTTAAGAAAAAGGTTCTGAATTGAAGAAAATTCTCAGCAAGAGCCTAGTTCCGATTAATAGTAAGACTCGAGGGGCCGATGTGTAAAGGGATAGCGAGTTGGGTACATTCCAATATCGGTTACATATTTCTTTGTGGGGTTTGTGCGGGCAAGTTAACGGTTCAGTTGATTTGTCAATGCCCGCCGGGGAAGCCAGATTGAATATTTTAAAGAAACTGTACCGCTTTTCCAGTTGATTTTAGCAAAAATACTCTATATTATAACGGATTTTCGAGAACTTTATAGATAAAAGTTGAATATATTTCACAAATTGAAATGAAATTAAAGATGTATGTATTGATACTTCTGTCCATTTTCAGTCACAGCCGTTGCTACAACTCCAACAGTCCTGTATTTTCATGTGACTAATATGGCCAATTTTCGTTTAAAAGACAGTGTACAAGTGAGAACACTGATTTCGTAGGTTTAATTTTTTGCCACTGGTGGTCGGGCTTTCAATTCATAGTGTGTAATACAGAGTGCAGTACATTGATGTTCTTCATAAATTTGTATTCTAATTGCTACATGAGCTCTCCAAGACGTTTAGCTGCTATGCACTCTGCTTGCAATGGCTCTATGCCACACTTTTTCATGTGATGTTTTAGTACATATTTGTATCTTAGTATTTGATCGTCCTGCTTACGCTTACTGTCTTTGAGTTCAGTAAAGACTTCAATCCTATTAATATTATAAACGAGAAAGTCTCTGAAGAGGGATAGATGTTTCACAACTAATACTCAACTAATTTTGATGTAACTTTACAAAAATATAGCGTATACATTAGAGTAACGCATGGGGTATAGGTTAAAAGGATATTTTAAGTTTAAACGGCATATCAATAATTCTCACTTTACGTGCACGAAAAATTCTTTAAAAATATAAATGTAAACAGTATTGGAATGGTATCAGACTACGTTTTATAGTCCTGTAAAGGTGATAGTCGCCACCAAAAACGACGGCGAGACAGGTCAATATTTTCTAAAAACGTTTTAAATCGTACCAATTTGTAAAAGATAGCATATAAGCAGTGAGCACGCGAAGAATCTAATAGGCTGGCGGTTTAAAAGCAGCAATTATCTGGCGCGTTTAATCGCCGGGCTCTGTGCAGTGGCGCAGTTTAGTCCTTCAGCCCGCCGCGGCCGGATATTACACCAACCTCCCTCTCCCTCATCCAGGGTAATGTCGTAGTTAACGCGATATCCTAGAAATCCAATTACTATGAATTTTATGTTGTATTGTTACATTATTTTCCGATGTGAGGTGGGGCATACTACGTATAGCAATGAGGTAAAAAATGTTGGTATTTTGAATTTTGTTAATATATAGGTTGGTATATGTGTCCTTGACTCAAGCGGAAAACCTCTATGCAGCATACCGTTTGGCTAATTAGTTGAATAACATTAAATGTTTAACTACCCGAATCACAAGTTAAATAATATTCGGTAGTTTTGACTAGGTACCAACCCTTATCTAAGAACAGACGATCTAAAAGGCTATTGATGTGTGTGTACATGCATGTTTGGTTGTGAGTATGTGTGTAGCACACCTCCTGTATACTTGTTTACTTTGCATTTTTTGACGATATTAAGTTTATGACATAGGTAGCATAGCTGCAACGAAAAATGTCAATGAATTTGGAAAGAATTCACATACTGTATAATCATTTTAACGTATAATATGTCACTATAAATATTATTTTTTAGTTTTTCATTCGTATGTTTCAAGTTAATATAGTGATTTTAATTACAGACTCATCTTGATAAGAAGCAATATAATTGTCAATGGAAGAATACACGATTCTCTTAAGTTTATTTTGTTATGTTTACAAAATTAAAAAATAATACATTCAAGTAATCTAAAATTGAAAGTATAACTGTCGCGGCATTCACAGTTCGGGCGTTCTTAGCATTACTCGATTCTCGGCGGTGGGTCAACACGCCCTTAGCCCCCGACACCCTGCGCTTGTCACACTTCCCGGTGGCACTATTACATCATCCTCTCTTAGCGTACTCTCTAATCTACACTTTGTATGATACTTGTTCTTTTCGTAAAAGTCATAGCGCAATATTAGGTAATCTATAACCTTCCTCAAATAGTAGACGACAAAATGAAAGCAAATCAATTTTTAATTTCAATTGGCAATTTCAGAGAAATAAAATGAGAGAGAATGAAATAAAAAATACAACCAATCTTTTGAGCTTTATAATACCCAATATAAGTTTAAAATCCTAACCTGTTCATCAGTTTTCATATGTTAAAAAAATATTAATTTATATGAATTCAAATTCAATCCAATATTGAAGATAAAATTGTTTCCTATTTCAGTATGTTGAGCTAACCACCGCAATGACTCACTGCTAACATCAACATCATAACGTTTGTATGTGATCATTGTGGCCACAAAAATACCTATTTAAATGTGTATATTTAAGAGATGAAGTAGGATAAATAAACTTTTCTAAAGAGAAAAACTAAGGGAAAGCGTACAATTTCCGAAAGCAGTTAATCACATCGCGAAGGTACCTTAAATCACAAATGGTTTAGTAAAACAAAGACCATTAGGACTTTATTTATATGGAGCCTATAGTGGTTTACTTAACACTCACAAATGGGTAAATGCAATGTCTCGGTGTAATAATTTAGGTACGTCACATCCGGTCAATATTTTAATGTAAATTTAATAGTAAGTTATCATACCTATAAGTATTCCAAATAAGTTAACATAATTCTAATACGAATATTTAGTGAATTTTGGGTATTGTAAAATGATGGTTACATCTATCAAATGTTTAGATAATAGTAATAAAGTTGATTTGAAGAGTATAAATGTAACAGTGAGGCCACTTTTATTTTTTACTTTTTAATACATTATTCACACAGCAATATTTAATTGAAACAATATTTGAATATCCCCTTCCGCTTACACTATTATCTATACATATAATAAGAATGTAAATCTGACGTGTCTGTACTTTTTTGATTTTTGAGAAAAAAATTGTTGCTGGTGTCTTGGAATAAGTAATAGAATACATTTCAATCATTTTTAGAAGTGTGGCTGTCTGTCTTCCAGTCTGTCTGTCTGTTTGTTTGAACAGGCATCACTGGTAAAGTACTAGGTTTCTGATAAAACACATCGGTTTACTTTATCAAAAGTTATTGTAATTTTAATGACGGCGGTAGTTAAGTAAAAGAGAAAATTAGATAAGTAAATGGACTTTAGCCTCATCCAAAACCAGGGTATTTTTTAAATATAAATAAACATTACCACAGTATCACATTAAGACATAGAACGAAAGAAAAATGGTTAATATTTTATTTTCCCATAAAAGAAATAAATATTAATACTATAAGAAGTTTAGTAATTAATTATTCTGAATTATTGTCAATGGATGGCGTTCAACAGCCATTTTCTAAACATATTACTAATATAATATATAATCTAAAAATTTGTGAATTACATATATCTTTATAACTTACTTTGTATAAGTAAAACATAATATTCATTTTGCGATCGCATAAGTTTTATAATTAAATTTGTAGATTTCAAATTAATGTTGTGTTGTAAATATTACAAGTTATTGAATCTTATCACTTTTTAGGACAATTATACCTGTATTCTTCTTTATAATATAAAAATAAAGAGACTAAAATTGTTCATTGAACATAAATGTTACAAAACATCGTCTTTAGAAACAATAACAGACTATATTTTTTCACAACAGATAGTTTCGAGAGCCTGCATGTCGATCATATAAAAATAAGCAGGTGTCTGAGGCACGGCTAACTGTTGTTTTGAGTAGCACACGTATCTCGAGAGTCAGAATACAAATATACTAGATAAATAGATATACAATCATATGGTTCTATTAATCACTGTTTTTTTTAAATTAAGTACCACGCGGATGAAGCCGCGGGCACATCTAGTAATATAATAATAATACATTTATTTGACCTCGCATTGAGATTTACATTTTTAATGCTATACAATATTTTAATGAACAAAATGAAAAAGTATAAATTTTATAAAAAGCAAACATAACTTGAAGCCTGGAGTCTGAAAGAGGTACAAAGACCTGAACTACGGATCTCCTGGTCCTCGTTTTCTAGAATTAAGCTAAGAAGTTCTTATTATTATATGTACAAGAAAACAATATTTATAACAACAAATTTCTTATGAAACTATAGATAATAGACTTTCAGTGTTAGTATGTAAATGTTAGTAGCCAATTGTAATGCGTTTTGTTCTTAAATAAATTTGAAGAATAGAGTTAATCTGGTTGTATATATGAGATTAAATATATCAACTTCAATTGGGCTTATTTAATTTTTATTTTATTTACATCTACTCTGTATATACTAAAACTAGTACGCGATGTTTTGAGGGTTGTTTCTCTATAACATGTATAAATTTCATATTCATTAGTATATTTAAATCGTGTCATCAACCTTTAATAGACATTTCTTTCACATTATATTATATATGTACACCAATTAAGAAGCCAACAGTGTAGGTCAACTCAAAAAAAAATCCGTACCGAGCGGCAGCGACGTATATAGAAAAACAGTGTGCAATCGAGCGAGCTGCCTTTCACTTGTCCCGTCCTTGACATAACACATTAGAAGTATATAATATCAAATAATTGAGCGATATTCAATCTTTTAATAACTTATTGCCGTTTTTTATTATAACATTAAAAGGCAGCTATAAAAACATATTAAAAAATCCGCATAATTAAACGATTTTTGTCGATACTTTTCTAAATATAAATGACACATTCGAAGACTATAAGGCGATTGATAAAGTTTACGGGCATAATTGACTAAGTTATATAAGTTACAAATATATTAATGGCGTTTTCTTTATTTTATCTAAGTGGTACATCTACAGACAAAGTCTTTAAACTTCAAAATGGGTCTGTAAAAACGTTCTCGTTCCTATGCACCTATTTAGCGAATGCGCAAAGCGTAAAACGAGTTCACTCGCACTCAGCTAAAGAACTCTTGACCGAGATTTCCCTCTGTGAATGTTTCCAGTAGGCTTTTAAAGGATAGTGGATATTTCGTAAAGGACAGATGACAAACACAGAATGTTTACTTTATTGTCATAAAATTAAACTATTATAGAAGTTCATATTATAATCCCCTAGAATAACTTCAACAGCGAGCTCATTCCACATACACATACTTCCACGTATGGAAGGAAACTTCTCTGAAACTGAATTGTCCTCGCCTATTTAGGTACCAAGGCGTAAGAATGAACTCCGTGATAATGACAATCAGTTTATAGGTAGAAAGTTGCCGTCGGCATCAGATCGAACAGTGTTTCGGAACATCACATATTATACAAACGGTAGAACACATACAAGGGAAGTTCCTCTTTTAAACTTAAAGATTCAATAACGCTGCCAAGTTGTCATAATACTCGCAGCGCGTCTAAAAGTCGAATCAAATGGCATAATAGCGTGGTAATAACTCTTTTTCAACTGCATTGAGACTATCAGGTATACAACTAAAATTTGTTATACCGCGTAATGTTGTCAACTAACCATCCTCCTGTTGTTGAAATTTTTCGAATTTATCTTAACGTTATTTCAGCTGTATTCGTAGTAACTCTGCTAAGTATTACCAATACTTCAAATTATTTAATGTAAGGGATCAGTCTTATTATCTTATAGAACACCCGGCTCTTTAAGTTTCGCTTACCGAAAGGATAACGTTTCGAATAACGAATAGACGCACACCAAATATCCATTGATCAATTCTAAAACCATTTTACTACCATTTTTGGAATATACCTACGTTTTTGATCTTATTTATTTTGAATATCATAAATAAATATCGGCCTTAAACAAAAACAAAAGTGGCCAATTATATAAAGTTCATCGAAGTAAAATATATTATTAACAAGCAGCAACGAATTTTCGTTTTTTTTTGTGTTATTCCCTCCATTAATGTTGCTGAAACAAAACGTCTGGTTGTAATTTTTATTCAACGTCCCGCGGGCATTTATCCAGTTTTTGTTGGGACTTGTTTCGGAGAATTAATTAATTGGGAAACCGAGTGTAGGGTTCAATAAGGAAGCAATCGATTGCGGCCCCTCGATCCGACTGTTGTCGCACTCGTCAAATATTCCTCAGAACTAATAATAATATACAAAATTTATTTTCTTAGATTTATTTTTCTAATTATCGGAGTAAACGGCTGTCACGCAGTTACGGCTATGGTCTTTTTAATACCCGATAAAATTTTGGCTGAAGAATAGTGACGGTGCACTTCTCGACAATAACAATTAAGTGGAAAACACTTTTAAATATTCAAACAAGAATGGCAAAAAGATTCTATGTACGGCGTAGTATTAAACGGCTAAATATTTTCATTATTCTTGCAGTTAAATAAAATAAAACAATGTGCAGACTTGTAAGAAATGTAAGATTTAATACAAAATTTAAAATTAAAATTAATCAACCTCAATTGCTTATATATGTACATCAAGTTAAAAAATTAAGGCTCACAGATGAACAGCCCAAACATTAAAGCTGTATATCGAAAAACATTACATTTTGCAAATGAATATCTTATATAAGGAAGATGAGTACTGAGAAATGATTTCTGTAGAGTCATCCCCTAAGGAGGTTAAACATAGGTTGATTCCTAAAATATTGCCTAAGGGAAATCTCATTGGCCACACAGCCTCATGAGTTACAGAAAAGAAAAATGAAATAGTAAATAGGAGGCAGCAATTACGTTTTTACGTTAAAAAAAAGCTTCGCAGACTTCATTTGTGCCGCGACATACAAAACCCCGGTAAATCGGCTTACAAGCTCTGCATTTAACTACGAGCACCCCGACAGGCTTAGCTTTGAAGGTCCACCGATTCTTTGTCGAGAGAAATAACTTCTAGGGGCAGAGTGCGCCGTCTGCCGACTAAACAGATTTAAGTTGCGGCTCTACTCGTAATAGATTTGGCATTTGTCAAAACAGGATTCATTGAATTGATTTGTCTCGTGGAGCATTAGACGCTCGGCTCCCAGTTGTGTTCAATTGGATTTTACTGACTATTATAGAACACCATTACGTTTATCTCTTTTGATGTTAATAGACATGCTTTAATGGCTACTGGTTATATTCAATTTGTTATATTTTGAAGTTCTTTATGAAAATAAAAGGAGTGTTACAGCTTTCTAAATATTATTTCTTGGAGATCCTAACATTATGTTCCAAATATTTTCGAATGTAATAATTATTTCTGTACACCCATTGGCATTGCGGTAACAAAGGCGGCTCGTTAACCGGGCGCGGGCAGGTGTGCTGTGGTGTAAAGAGGGAGATTCAAGAGGAGGGAGAATCGTTCCACGGAAAAATGTGTTTGAGTGCAATCTCCGGCCACGGACAAGCGGAAACCGCCATATTGCTTTGTTCTCCAGCCTACGCCGCGCCGCACTGATATCGGGAACACAGTTTACGAACGATACAGTACACTGAATAAACTAGACAATAAAGTTGAATTGCTACTCAATAATATTTTTTTTATAATATGAACCCTCACTAATTGTATAAATGCGAATGTGAGTTTATTTGTTTGTTACGCTTTCACGCCTTAACTAATCAAAAAACCACCAGCATAGACGTTGTGAGGGACACAGATATGAATATAACGTTCCTCCAGGAAAAGTTATTTTTCCGAAGGTTAAAATGTTAAATCTACATTACTGCTAGCAAAACCCAATTATGTTATAACTCGCTACTAGTTAACGGTTAAATATATTTTACTATTAGTAAGACCTATATTATAATTTAGTGCAACGTTCTGGGAGGTCTCTAGTGGTATTTAAGTATTTATATCCAAACAATGCCACTCAGGTATTTTATGTAAATATATGCGGACAGTAGTCACAGCTAATCGAAAGATGGGATTCGATTTGTTTCAAATAAATGCTGGTAAAATTACATTTATTCAACGAACTCGAACGGTTTAAATTTAATTTGAGAGATTTTTCAAGACATATGAATTTGATATTATTAATTCTTTGTAATTACTTTAGTTTCCCTAAAATTACTGATATTATATTTAATTAACTCAAATTATTCAAATCATTTGAATATTCGAACTGTTCAAATAATCGAATTCTTTCATGTGTAAATCATTCGAACATTCGTTAAGGTTGTTGTACTGTGGTTGCACTGGGGCATTTTCGAATACCGTATGTGACGCCTGAGAAGATTCAAGCGTCAAAACTGGTCTCCTATCGACTGTGATAATTGCAGAGATAATTTTTTACCTTCACTAGTTAGATACACTTAATTAAGCTGTTAATGCGTCAACTAGAATACAGCCAACTTAGACGCCCGCGTTATCCAATGTAAAGGAGCCACAATATCGGCCGATTGTTGTGGAGAAACTGGGTCCAGTATCACCGGCAATTGACGGACAAACTTGGACACAACCTTAACGTCCGCCCCTACGGACAAGGAGTCCGTTTTATCCCGAAGGATGCTAAAGAATTCCGCATAATTCAGAATTACCTTGGGAGGATGGGAGGGGTGAGTTGGTTTTCATACTCTCCCCTCCAACACAATGAAGCCTGAAGGTCGATATACGTGGCCTCCCTACCGAGAGCATCCCGGTACTCATCATAAAAGCCCTACAAGCGAAGGGATTTACCACCGAGTATGTTCGGATGATAAAAGGACACGGAGTGACCAAGATACATCTATTACGCTCTCCTTCAATGAACACCTAGCCTCAACCCGGCCATCTACGTTATCAGCGAGCTCCTTAGGATTACAGGAGTGACTATCGAAGCGTGGCGAGAGAAGTGTTGGCCGTCACAGTGTTACCGGTGCCAGTACTTCTGGCATTCCTCGCAGAAATGTGACCACCCGATAGCCTGCGTGCAGTGCGGGAGCCACACCCCGCACGCAGCATGATACGCTGCATCATCCTCAAACTAGAATCCAGAAACCGCCGAACAGACACCGTCACCCGGGCCGGTGATTCCGGGCGCAAGATAGGTCATCTCATCTCGTCCCTAGTCATGGTCGACAAGTCGACCGCAGGGAGCCTTATGGCCCCTGACACCGACCCACCTCTCTGAGGAACAGTGACAAAAAAGCCCAACATAAAGAAGCCCCCGTAACCGGCGAATGCCAACGCCTCCGCGACTATAAGACTAAACGCTACACAGCTGATGAAAGACTTGCCAGAGAGGAACAAGAAATACCTTGTCGTGCTCTGTAACGAACTCTTCAGCCTAGTGAAAAAATATGGACCAGCCGTCAAAGAGGCACGCTTGTTGTTCATGGATAGACTCCTATCCTCCAGTGACTAGGACAGAGCAGCAGAATCCTGTCCAAACCAGGAATGGCCCAGCCACATCACCACACTGCTATATAGGCGCGAACGCTTGATCGCTCTCCAGAAGCGGGACTATAGTGAGTCGCGCCACCAACATTCCGAAGAGGAAGCGCAAGCTTACGTCAATAAACACATCCATAGAGAAAGACAGCTAATAAAACCACCGCCGAGGGCATAGCCCTAAAACGGTTCCCTCGCACCTCATAAAACAAGTACGAGATGAATGTGACGTGACGTGATCTTAATTGCTTGAACAAGGATATAAGACGGGGCATTGTAAAGAACTTATATACTAAATTATGATGAGGAAATCATTCAATTTGGTAAAGATACATTTTTGGGATATATCGACAGTGTATCAATAACAAACACTTCTATTCTATTTATTTGTATATAGTCACTAGACATAGCTTCTTTACGTTAGTATATTTGCATATGACCTATTTCTTCTAAAATAAACATTATTCCTGATAATATCAGTTCAGCTATCTGCCATTGAAAATCTCATGAAAATTGGTGAAACCGTTTCGGATATTAAACAAAACAAAGTGACAGACAAAAAAATATTTTAAACATTATTTTTGTGATTTGTGTATCGTGTATACTTTCATATATATTTAGTAAATAGCTGACATTTTGACATTACAAACAAACATTTCACACAATTAATAACATGTATATATTTTAATAGTATATAATTTAATTACAATTTAAATAGAGATATGAAAACGAAAGTATAAGTAAACACAGATTTCGCCCGGGACGGAAAAGGACAAAATTGAAAAAAAAAAAGCGTCTACTCGCTCCAAATGTCAAAAAGTATTTTATTCTTATAATAGTTCTAAAATGAAAACATAAAGACTTAACTTTCGAACTGTTAAATGAATTAGAGTGGTTTCCGCGAGACCGCGTGGTTACACTGCGCGCTTTACTTTCATATCTGCGGATATTAAACGCCCTTACGTTTAATATTTTGGTTCAAGATTTTTTTTATATTCTTGTTGTTGTCTCTTAACCCACTATAAAATTTATCATCGTCAGTCCATTATTCTTTAAGGGTAAATCTTATTTATATATCTCCTTACTTGCATCGTATAATAAACTACGCTCAGTCTGCCAAGATGTTACCTTCGACTGATTGTTATCTATTATTTAATTGATAAGCCATCAGCTCACTACACCGATTCATACATGAACGTACCAAACACAGAAAAACATAAAGTTCGACAGAGTTTTTGTATTACACAGACACGGGAGGAGGAGATTGAGCAGTTTTGTTGAAATTATTTCCATTAAGGTACATCAGAATATTAGAATTAATTGTAAAATATAATCATCTTGAATTCTCCTGATCATGCTACACTATGGTGTTAGTCGACACTGAACGTTCTAGTGAGAGCCGTTTCATATTAATTTTTACAAATATATTTTAGATATTGTTATGGTTATGGTAAGGCCCAGTATAATGGAATCGAAATACAAAATATGTTTTTTGCAGTCCGTACATCAAGAAATATAATACACTTGATCTTGTTCATAAATTTTTGCCAGAACAAACATAACTATAATATGTTCGTTTATTAGATTTCAATTACTGAATTCTAGCGATTCATGAGCGCTAGTGTTGAACTGCAATTACTCTGCTGACGGATACGAAATAATTTTTACAAAAGACATTTCCCCAGGTGCACCAGTTCTGCATTACCGAGTATTACATTACAGTATTCTGCGGCGACCTACGGCTTTTCTATTGTTTCCTGGTAGCATGAGACGGGTGGGGGCGAAAACGGGGGCTGTGTCGCACTTTGGGAACTGTATAGAAAAACCTCTGTTTTAAAATCTCTCCTTGATATTAGCTATTTAGATACTTTAAAACCTTAAATGTTGCATTAACACGATGAGTAAGCAGTAGCGGGACAATAACGAACAGTAATATACATAAGATATGTTGATGTGATTTTTGAAAACACACCTACTCTTGACTTAATAATCTGTACTACTGAATTAATACCGTTGGACAGACGCTCTTAATACACATTCGATAGCTGGACGCACTCGGTTAAGTAGTCAATCTATTCACATCTCTACAGATAATTCATAAGTATACGAATGATTGTGTTTGCTGTTTAAGGTTAAATCTTTGTTATTGATACTTAATTGGTATTAGAGTACTGAGTGAATAAATGACAAAAAAGAAGTTTTCGAAGAGTATAAACAAACCCTACACTAGAATACCGTATTTAAAACTAAATTGGCAAGTAAGAAAAGTTAAGACGCTGAGCAAACAGTCTCATGCGCGGTGTTAGCTTCCATTTACACATATCTGAGTTAGTTCGCCGCCCTTATTTGACTTTACTTCTGAACTTTGTTAACCTACTGTTCTCGCTATATTGTAAAACTAATTGGTACCCGCGAATTCATCTGGGCCGTTTATTATCTTGACAATGTATTTTATTTAAATAGGTCAAAATATATATAACACACCGCTTATCACACTTCTCAACGGTAATATCTACACGGCAAATATAACGTCGCTAAACGCGCAATGCTTATAAAAATGGCATTTTTTTCATATTGAAGTACTGTATGTTAGAAAGAGATATCGTGATATTTTTTAGACAAGGACCAAGTGCCTAAATTGATCTAAATGTACCAGTCGGTTTTGAGTGATGCGCGCACAACAGCAGAGCTCTATTATTTTATTTATGTTATATGTGTCAATACGAACTACGCCTCTCTCACCAGGAAAATGTAGAGAAGAACCAAATTTAAATACTTGCCTGTACAATTGATCTTATAAATCAATTTTGTTTTATAACCGAAGAAAAATGGGCTGGGAATAAGGCGTGCATTTCAAAATAAATAGATATATAACAGCGAATGAGCCAACTTACAATGACATAGGCAGTCGCTAATAATTCATCAAATGCTTACAAAAGCGCCAATGACTTGCGCCCGCTAATACAGTGTGAGGCAGTTAGTACTCACGGCGTATCCGCTCCTCGCACAATGGGGTTGGTCGGGCGCGTCACGCTTCACATAATTACCGACACTCGGGGACAAAAACGCGAGACACAGAGCCGTTGTCGATGACTCATGAGTCAGCTGTTCGTGTCAGCGTGATACACAGTCCTGTAGTTCATGTAAATAAATTATATTTCTAAAATAATTTGGTTGGGCCGCTTTTATATAGTTTTAAATTTATCGTGATATTGAGATCAGACCGCGACTCTTTCTATCCCCGCTTATTTCACTTTCCTTGGCACATGCATGCAGGACGACGATCGAACAATTTAGCCGCGCCGCGTGCGTCGTAGTTGATTGTTTCGCTCGGTTGAGTTGGTATATTGGCTGCTTGTACATTGCGTGCATACTACATATTTTGTCCTACCATATATATAGAATATTGTTGTATTTGATAATTCAGTCTAGATTTTAGTGCTTCAGTGTTGTGACGGAGAACAATTATAGCAGTACATCGAAGACAACCACATAGGCGGGCCAAGTGAAATGCCACGAGATATGTGTCAAATTTTCTTTCTCCAATATTGTCTCCATAGCCCTTCACACTGATCCGGGGGCATATAATTAATATGCCCTGACTGATCACAATACTATTTTAATAGAAAATCGCACCCCCGCAAATACAGTCCACTCATATAAAACTTATTGCGGCGCGACCTCAACGGCGCAATCGTAATTCATACTTCTTTTTAAGCTATAGGTATAGAATGAATGTCTCGGTAAGTTTTAGCTTCGAAGTTAATTAAAATTTAAATTAAAAAAAAATGTAAAACCGTAATCTTAACTAATATTATAAAAATGAGAGTGACTTTGTTTGTTATTATTACACTTTCACTCCTTAACTAGTCAACCGATCATCATCCAAACGGATTCAAACAATCACATTCTCATTTATAATTTTAGTTAGGAATCCTTATTTTGAAATATTGTATAGGTTTAATATTTTATTTTTGAAGAAACAAAATAAATGGCTAGAGAGAGGTCAGTACAATTTTTTGACTGCAATTGTGAGTGTAGTTGTACGACTGATGAGGCACAGTGTAGCTCTGTCTGTGACAATGTTTGAGTCGTTAGGGCATTGTAGAGTGTAGTGGGAGGAGGGGAGGGACGCGCGGGCGGTGCTCCCGGCCGTGACGAAACTGACTAATGAGTTGTCGTGAGCCGCGCGTGACGCGTTCCCCGCGACTGGCTCTAACCGCTCGTGTGTCACCAACGCAACTATCTAACAACATTAAATTAATCTTTCACTACACTCACAAGACCACACTTCATAGACATCCTTTTTATTATTGCTAAGACACGATTTTCATTAAAGAACTTGTCTATTACTATTGCGACATTTGCACAAGCAAAGCATCATAATTTCAACTTGCTTAGTCTTTGGCCTGTGTGGAGTATTCTATGATTCTTATGTACGTCAATGAAATAATACATTGTAATATTGTAATTCTCTCCACATACTGATGTAACGTAACTCAAATTTTCTTCATTTAATTCCCACTATGGTTTCTTGATGAATTACTACCGTTATGGCGTATACAACATCTTCCACAAGAACGATATTTAATCAATTTTATACAATATTCATTATGATCAACACACTGATGATAAATTATAAAGATATAAAGTTTGTGTGTTAGTACATAGGGATAAAATTCTGGAACTATTGCTCCGGTTACAAAAATCCTTTCATTGTTAGAAAGCTACATTCAGGTCTTTAATTATGGGCTATATACTTTACTAGCAGCCGCCAGCGACCTTACGTGCATTTTTATATTTATTACCTTAAATAGTATATGCGGCGTACGCCGCGATAACACTCAGCTGGCAGGCGTTTTTCCAACTAATCGCTATGCTCTGGGCAACTTAAACATACCTTATTAATATTATGCATATGAATAGGAGTTTGTTATATGTAATTTTACGCTTTAACTATAAAACCGATCGTTATGAAATCTTTATTACACAAGGTAAGAAATGTATATATAGGTAGAATATCTGACGTCCAAAGAAAGCACTGTGTAACTGTGCGCTCAATGTATAAAAAAAAATATTATAGCGAGCTAAGCCGCGTGCATAACATAGTATCTATTATAGCGTATATGTTATTCCGATGTATGAGCTATATTACCCTAAAATTTATGTTGTATAAATAAATATAATAAGAATAAGACACTGACAACTAGTAAGTGTGTAACAGACGGATTCAAGTTATGTAAGTCTCTTAATAAAATGTTTGAATATACACCAGATATTTATTTAGAACAGTTTCATTTCGATCCGTTTAGTGGTTTTTGCCTGAAAGAGTAACAAATATTTATCCATCTTGACGAACTACCTTGTTTGAAAAATTAATAGCATTTTTATAAGCTTAAAGTTTACCAAATTAAAATAGTTCATTACGATAATATATATAATGTAAACATAAATCTTATAAAATTACAAAAACAAGTATTTTAATAGCGTATCAGCAAGCATATGCTTTGTTGATGTTGTATATTTTATTGCATGTTTTATATTTTGGTCACTTTCGGGTTTATTGTCTTTAGTGAATCATCTTTTGATACATAACCTTTTTGGTTTTGTTGTCAGGGGTAAGAGCAAATAAAGTCGTCCGTTGCCAACACTTGCACATGTATGGTCAAATTGCTCAATTGTTCGTGTTTCATAGTTATTTTGCTATTCGGGCTGAAGACAAAATCCAAAAAGGCAAAGATAATAAAAATCGGTCCAGCAGTTATGGAATTATAAATGTTTGAACAAACCCGACTTTGTTTTATATATACTCGTATATATATAGAAGATTGCAATTAGAACGAATAAAGTAGCAGTCGATTGCTAGTATCGATTATATTGCATACTAGCTGTGCCCGCGACTACGTCCGCGTGGAACTTAATGCAAAAAAACTGTGAATGATACAACCATCAGAATGTATATCTGTTTATCTTGTATATTTGTAATCCGACTCTCGAGATACCTGTGGTACTCAAAACAACAGTTAGCTGTGCTTCAGATACCTGCTCATATTTATATGATCGACATGCAAGCTCTCGAAACTCAAATGAAACTTATAAATGAGCCGTTTGCTGTAAAACACAGAAATAGTCTCATTATTATCTATACTTTTCATTTCAATAATATTCTTAACCACAGTAAACCAATAAAAAGACAATTTTTGCAACATCTGTTGTGAAGAAATGTAGTCTGTTGTTATCTATACTTTTCATTGCAATAATATTCTTAACGTCAGTAAACCAATAAAACGATAAATTAGCGACATCTGTTGTGAAAAATTGTAGTCTGCTATTGCTTCTAAAGACGATTTTTCGTAACATTTATGTTCAATTAACAATTTTATTCTCTTTATTTTTATATTATAAAAAAGAATATAGGTAAAATTGTCCTAAAATGTGATAAGATTCAATAACTTGTAATATTTACAACACACAATTAATTAGAAATGTACACATTTAACCATAAACCTTATGCGATCGAAAAATAAAAGTCATATTTTACTTACACAAAGTACAAAGTAAGTTATTTAATTTATAGAAATATGTAGTATTTCTAATTGGCCAATTTTTAGATAGATTATAGTAGTAATAGATTTAAAAAATTGCGGTTTAACGCCATCTATTAGCAATAATGCATATCAATGAATTACGAACATCTTAGGGCAGTGATTCCCAAAGTGGTCTATATCGACCCCTAGGGGTCTATGACAACCTGCAAGGGGTCTACGTTAGCGAAAAAAAATTTGGGGGTCCACGAAATGAAAATGGGGTCCACGATAGTGGATCTCAACACATACACTGATAGTACCTATTTACTTACATCATACTATCTTATAATATCAAAACATATACATTATTTATAAAAGTACCTATGAGGTAAAAAAATATTATATATGTTTATAAAATTGTGTAAGTTGTAGGATGTTGGTATTCGCTTTGTGGTCACAATACATTTTGAACTTGCACTGACTTGTTCAATTCGTCACTCTATAAATACGAATGTGGACAAATACGTTTATTCGTTTCCTGAATCTTGAAAAGGAAAGTGCTAAGAAAATATTTAAAAAAATATAAACAGATAGTATTTAAGTTTTTAACACTAACTTCACTACAGTTAGAAATTTACAGGAAATCAATATGAGGTAAGTAGGGGGTCTACCTAACACGGAAAAACATGGCAAGGAGTCTACGGCACAAAAAAGTTTGGGGAACTCTGTCTTAGGGTATTAATTAATATTTACTAATGTGAAAATAAAATATTAACCATTTTTCTTTCGCTCTATGTCTTAGTAATGTAATACTGTGGCAATGTTTATTTATGTTATAAAGTACCCTGCTTTTTAAATGAGGCTAAAGTCCATTCACTTATGTATTTTTCTCTCGTACTTAACTCCCGTCGTCATTAAAATTACAATAACTTTTGATAGAGTTAACCGATTTTAATTAATCAAAAATTTTATATTGCTTGGGAGTATGTTTATTTATTTTCTTGCTGGAGTGTCATCAGAAACCTAGTACTTTACCATTGACGCCTGTTCAAACAAATAGACAGACAGACAGACATTTCTAAAAATGATCGAAATGGATTCTATTACTTATTTCTAGACACCTGCAACAATTTTTTTCTCAAAAATCAAAAAAGTACAGACACGTTGGATTTACATTCTTGTTATATGTATAGATGGATACATTTTGTATCGATCTGACGCGTTTTGCGGGATTTTGACCATCCAATGAAAAGAAAAAAACATTTTATTTTAAATTTTTTCTTTTATTTATTTAAGTCATCGTCAGAAGGTATGAGGGTGCATATTCCATATTTATTTTGTGTCATATTTACTGGGCAACATTTTGGGCATTGTAGTACAGATGGTTTCAGTACAGTATCCAGCAGGAACAACAATGTGTCAGCTGTTTTCACAACGTCCATGCTGTGCTGCGCTGTCATTTCTGCGACTGCTCGCGTCATCAGAACTACGCTCAGGTATAGCAGCACACGTGTTCCGTACATCTCTGCAATAGAATACACACCTTTATTGAACCTATGCATATTCACGTACAATATACACATTTACATTTATCTAACAGTCAGGTACAGAACTAACAAATATGCCCATCGCTAATCAAACGATTTAATATCTTATTAGAAATACCTCTTCTGTCTTAAAATGTTCTATTAATTTTAATGTTGTAAAGAAGAAGTTGATAAGATTTTTTTTTATTAAAAATAGAAAATTAGTTGAATTCGTCATACTTTGCATTAATATGAATCAAGATATGAAACTATATCTATTTGTAAGCGTTTTTTTAATATGTCATAATAAAAATAGTGAAAACTCGATTGAACACGATGTAATATTCTTATACGTTGCTATGGTTACTAAGTTATATAGACGGGAGCCCAGTAAATAAAACATAATGGCTGCCAAATTGAACAAAAAGAGAATATAATCCAAATTATATACATATATACAAATGTATAAATTTCAGTTGTATTAATTCTTAGAGTCCAGTATAGCGCACGCCTCACGGACATGTTTACAGTGAACAAAATATTTTTGCTGAATTTCATGCGGAAGAAGTTACTAGTAACAGTTTATTTAAATAAAATGACCTAAGTTGGTCCTTATAACTTTACTTATCTGCCAGTGACAGTTCTGTGAAGTTCATTCGTTTTGGATATTCCACGTAAATGTAGTAGCGAGTAACAGCTAGTATCGAAACTAAAATAGCCTATGTAATTCTTTATAAGGTCAGCTATGTGCCAGTAAAAATCCCATGACAATCGATTCAACTATTTAGGAGATCCCACTGAGGACGAAATTTTGGGTAACAGCTAGTTTAAAAAAAACAACGTAAGTTAGTTCTTATAACTTCAGTTATCTGCCAGTGAAAGTCACGTGAAAATCTATTTAACTGTTTTGAAGATTGCTCTACGGATGAAGTTGCGGGTAACAGCTAGTCTAAAATAAAATAGCCTAAATTACTTCTTATAAGGTCTATTATCTGTCAGTGAAAGTATAAAAGTACCAAAATTAGTATTTGTATATCACGCGACACACTTGCCTCTGTGTATGCGACATACCAATTTAAACACAACACGGTAGTTTAGAGGCGCTGCTTTAAGCAACAGTGCATTCTAAATAATATGCTTAGAAAAACTTGCCTTCCTACTGTATTTTACAAGTGTAATAGAGTTTATCTATAGTAAATTTAGGGTAAAACTAGTATCTAACTAAACGTAGTTTTAAGTAAGCAAACTTACCTTCTGGATTGTGTTTTGGTTCGTGGAAATGTTTCACTGTATGGTTTGGTGCTATAATACACAAACTGCTGTAAACTATGAAGACGTATGTTTGTATCGGCTCTGTGGCGCTCGACTGACCGTCACGTTTCGCCCGGGTTCCTACGCATTCAACACAAGTGTAAGCCACCAACATTATTAATTTTAAATAAAATTTCCTTATACATAATAATGAATACATATTACTATTCAATTAAATTGGTAAACACATACACTAATTGTATAAAAGTCTATCCAAAAGTTGGTCAGCTTACACATTCAAATCTAAAAATGAAGTTTTGATAAATTCTCATATTTCTGTAGATGCATATCTTTCGTATGCATTTTGTTTAATATATCTATATGATTACTGTTTGTTTCATTATTATCTTTGCCAATTCAAAAATACTTATGTGTTAATTCTTTTTATCCTGTAAATATTTCTCAATGAAAAATCATTATATCAAGTAATATATTTATCAAAATAATTGTTTACTCATACAGGAACATTCATTAACTAGTTGATTGCGTAAATAAATGTCTTCAGTTTTTTTTTTATTATACAAATCCATCTTTTTCCGAATATTTTTCTCCTAGCTTTGATAGGTTATCTTATTGGTATCGGTATAGATCTGCAAACCAGAGTTGATGATAAACTATTCTACATCTCATTCTTAAAGTTTAAACAACTATGAAATAATAAATGAAAGTTTTAAATATTAAGTACGTGAATAATATGACATATGGAAATATGATACAGTTATGGTTATCCAACACATCTTTCTAAAGATCAGAATTAGATTCTGAATTTCTGAAACAAAATTCAGATATTTCAGAGGTCCACATTTAAGTTACAAGTAATTCAGCATAAGCATGCATCTACTAATGGCGACTCGATAGCTAACTTTGTCTTTAACATTATCTTTTTAGGAATGATCAAAATTAATTTAATGTTATATATGAGGAATACAAAGAAAAGCAATGACAAGCTTTAAATAATATTCATGTATACGTCATTAACATTACGACCTGTACATTTGATCTTATATATATAGTTATCAAGTGCAATAAAAAGTGGGGAAAATGAGGTCACGGAGTAAATTAGCAATGCGCGATACATCACCAACACTAATTTAATGGGATTACTGAGGTATGAAATATACCGCATTGATAACTACTTATTTAAATGACATAATGATTTAGTAACTTGAATTGCTTGACCGACTTCCTGACGCTGATTTCAGGAATATTTTAACCAAACTGATTAAATTCCCCATTTCTATAATCACACAGGAACGTATGCAAACACTAACAGTCATGTAAAACTTGACACCTTATATTTATCACATCAGATATGAAGGTACGGTATAGGTAAATAAAGTGCATTAATATTCCTAACGGACCAATTACATTAAAAACATATAAAAACTAAATACCAAATTTCAAAATGTATTTCATCCATTTGTCACTTGTTTTTACATATTAGCGCCTTTTTTATATTGTTTGTTTATATTACCATAGATTTGACTCGTGAAAATTTTCATAGTAATAGCACTACGACTTTAAGTGTAATTTCACGCCTCAGCACAAGGTCGCTCGCCTTCATACTGCTTTTGCTAATGAAGTACCGTGTATGTCTACTTTTTATAGGTGGTTTACAGAATTCCAATATGGTCGTGTTGATCTCAGAGGGGAATTTGATGATGATCGTCCGTCTACAGCTGTGCACAAAAACATCGATCCTATACACGACATGATTGAAACAGATGGGCATGTATACTACCATGAGATTCAGGCGTCATTAGATAAAGGCATGAGTCAGATAGAAGCAATCATATAAAAACGTTTGGATGAAAGATTTTTTTTTACACTTTATAGGCCACAATCTCATCGGATGTTAAATGACAATATGGTATAAAATGGTCAGCACGCTATATCTAAAGGGGGGTGGCTCTCAAGTGCAGCTACCGAAATACGCCAACAGGTGCTTGACAACAGATTTTTAACTTGAGGTTAATATCTATCGTAATGGACTTAGAAAATCCGGTAGTTCCTTTACAATTTGATTGAGACCAAAAACGAACTGCGTCGCTTGGTGTAATACTATGCTTACCAGATTCAAATTCGAAACCGACTAATGTGACTAGTGTACAGTCGGTCTCTTAGCGGATTATTGCTACTGTTTTTATTAAAACTAGATACGTGACTATTGTCGTTTTGGAGGATTGTCTTAAAGTGAATAGCAATTGGTGTATGACCGTTTAATTTTCTGAAATTATTGACAAACTCTGTAAATATAACCAAAATTGGTGTATCGTCTTGCACCATAACAATGCCAGTACTCACACGGCCAAACAACGACTTTGAAAAGGAAAAACATAAGATACTATAGCTAATCCTGCATATAATATCTTCATGTATTCTTCTTGTTTTCAAAAATCAAGTATTATTTATGCGGTCAATGATAAGCCAGTACAGAGTAGTTACATACGTTGTTTCAAAATTGGGTTAATCGTATAAAAAATTGCATTAAAGCTCATGGAAGATATTTTTTAAAACAATAAATTCATTTTTGACCAGTCATAGTCTTATTTATTTCGGGAATTTTTACTTTACCCCATGTAGCTTAATAGCGAATTAAAAATTCAGGGTTCAGGTTGCCACAAGTAATGCCGTCGGGGAATTCATTAGAAATTATTTTTAGTCATCGAAAGTATCGAAGCTCCAATAGTAACAAGAGGAAAATGTACGCGTATTATATTGTAATATATAAACGGTATAAAGCATGTTATTTCCTTAAAGTACACTGAGTCGACTTGAGCACAAATTGGTCAACCAACACCACTTTGTACATATATTATAACTAGTTTGTTTAGTCTGCTAACAATTTGTGACTGCTGTGCAGTGTAACAAAGAACTCAGGTGTATATCTTCACAAACCAATTCACGTTCCTGGGAGTGGTGAGTCTTCTTAAACATCTGTTACGACTAATTCTACCACAGATTCTGTCGCGCACTGCTTAAACAGTATAGTACGATCTCTTATGTGATAAACATAACTACTAAATATAGTGCTCAGATGCTTAACATGTCAACACTCTTTAATTATAACTATGTATTTACCAAATGCAGACCTTTGTTACCTTTCTTGTTTTGGATTGTTCATTTTATAATTTGCCAAATCAAGTTCAAAATATATAGCTAGATATACATAACGCCTATTTTTCCTAAACGTAGAACCAAATACACGTTGTATCTATACATACAAATACCATAGAGATATTTAATTATAAACAATGAGAGACGGAGCACGTACTCCATCTAACCGTCTTTTGCATAATTTATTCTGTGACGGATTATTAAATTAATATATGTGTCATTTATAATATTTTTATTGACACGATAGGAGTTGTTGACGTAGTTACATTATATTAACATTAGAATCAAACTTTCACTTCTACAATTAAAATGTAACAAAAGGAACGAATGGAGTATTCAATATATGTATCATATTAATGAAGGTGACATGACATACAGGTCAACCAGTCAAGATGTGCGGAGCGCGCATGCTGCTGTACATGAGCCTGTTGGTGCTGACGGCGCAGCTGACACGAGGAGGCCCGTTAATCTTCCTCTTCGATACGGCATTGGCCTCTGTCATCACCAACGACAATAGAACGGCTATCTCAACATTTGTATCAGTGAATTGCCCGATAAATTCAACACGAATCGGGAATAATTGTAGTGAAAATAACGATGAATCTAAATTGGAATAAGAGACAAACTAAGACTGTTATTAAATCATGCGACAGCTAAATAAATAAAATATTGTACACACGTGAAATGATAAAGTGTTTATTTGTTAATGTCCAATATGATCTTGATCAATATTAAGTAGCGTTTATTGAAAGTCGTTTCTGAGAAACTAATTACAAACGACAAAGCAACTATCGATATATTATGACGTTCTACTCATAAAAAATAATTTATATTGTATTTTTTGTCAATTCTTCTCAAGGCGAGGAATTTCCAAGAAAGACTGACCTTTGTAAACCGAACTAGTAATAAATATTATAAATGCGAAAATGAGTGTGTTTGTTACGTTTCCACGTCCTAACTATTCAACTAATCGTCATGAAATTTTGCATATATATTTTCAAGAGTACAGAATAGGATAACGATTACTTTTCGTCCATAAAAAAGTACTGTTTTCGAAGGATAGGGCAAAGCTACAGAGGCTACTGGAATAAAACCAATGCTAAATGTTACGAGAAACTTGCCACAATATATCAGTGACAATTGAAACGACATTTGAATCGACTCAGTCCTGTGTAACATTAACAAACGCACAAACAATCGGACAAATATCCCAAAAATCTATTTTGGTCTTGGTTACCTGTATAATAAAAAAAAATGTATGGCATAGACGAATCGTTTACAATTTTATTATATGCATAGATAAATATTTTCGTGTACATCTTCAAACATTAATTTGATGTTTTGGTATAGATTGTGAGGAAATAAATGAAGTCCTAGCCTCAATAGTTTGGGCTGCACGTTCATATGCTTATAGCTAGTAGTCGATTGTTTTTTTATATATTCGAAAATAAAAGAAAGATAATGAATTCCTTATACAGAAATATACACGAGTCAAATAACTGCGTAAATAAATATTGTTTGTTCTTTTTTACATTATTTATGTAGTTTGTGTCATGACCTTTGATTTTAGACACGACTGGATACTGCGTCGCGCGTCGCCTTCAGACTGGTGACATTTACGCGGAGGAACTTTGCTAGTGTGTGTAAAAGTATTGTCGCACACTCGCATCAGTTGTATCTATATGCTGTTTAGGGATATCATGTTCAAATAGTTTACCTTTTAAATGGAAACATTTTATGTCGAAAAATTAAGTAAAAAGTTGCCAAAAAAAATTATAACAGTGTTTTTAAATATTCTGATACGAAACATCATCAGAAAGGATGGCTAAATCAATTCGTTACATATTACAGTTATGACGATATGTTTTGTGTTATGCGTTACTGAAATCGCATTATCATAGAACTGGAAGGTGACCACGAAAATTTTACAATGCCTGATTACAAACATTCGGATTTGTTGTCCTAATTAGATTTGTCTCGATGAACAGGTTGCTAATAAATAAAGATCGATGTCTCATAATGGAGCTAGACAATGGTAACAGAAACTCCTCTTAACGTACCATCAAATTTTCACTCATTTCTTTCATCTGGATGATTATTGTTTTTAATATTACCTAATCAAATAGTCTGAAAATTTTCACAAAAATTCCATAATGGCGTAATGTAAACTCATATAGTTTCTGTTCTTTACACTGTATGCGTACAAAAACATTTGGACATTTTCTGTCGATAACAAATCAATATATTTCTTTGCCAAAAAATACTGCTATTAGCTTGATTTTATTTATATCAATATATTAATCATAATGCTTATAAGCTTATTCGTTACAACCTTTTAATTATAACTTATAGATAATCGTTTGAAAAATTAAATACTCTGCAATTCTGAGAACATAGTTAAAAATTGAATTTGTTCCCAAGTGTGCTGAAGTTGCCTATCATGAAAGCTTACAGTTAAATAACATGTTTCTAATAATAATTATTTATCACAATCATTTTCAACAATCGTCGATGGGAAATCAAGACAAATATAATACAAAAAATTTAAAAAATATGTATGATATCAAAAGAATGTATATCATTTAAGTAGTAAGAAAAATCTGCATTTTATAAAGTGTTGACAGTAGTGACAGAGGTTAGTGATCCCTGTGAATCATTTAATTTCATATGCTTTGAAACGGTACCGTTTTGACACTGACTATGAATCTAATCAGCTATATATCAAATCCTCAGTCATTCAACTTATTCGTTTGCAAATTGTGTGTTAAATGATGCTAACCATAGTACAACGCTGCGTCATTTGTCGGCGATTATGGTTGCTTATTTGAAAATTTACTGACAAAGACGCTGTTTTATTGAAAGACTGAGCTACAAGTATATAACACTATTAATTATGCTGTTTGATCGCGGCCACTCTCACATCAAATTTCATCAATGCAACGTTGCAAAGAATAAAATAAGTTTCCAGCTACTCAGAAAGGGCACGAATACAAATTATGTTGTCATTACAAGAAATATTGTAGTTGTAAGGATAGGTAGATACTATAGTAGTTTATTGTGCAAATCCTAATTTCTAAATGCAAATACGAGTTTCTTTGTTTGTTATGCTTTCACGCCTTAATTTTTTAACTAATCATTATGAAAATTTGTAAACACGTTATCAGGAATACACAAAAGGACACAGGATATCTTTCATCAAAGTATAAAGTACTCTTTCGAGAAATAGGTCAAATCTACATAAAGGTGAACAAAGCCGCTCGCAAAAGCTAGTAATAATGGACATGATTACTGTACAAATATTTACTATGTATTAATTTCTATCGTACTCTATTTAGCTAAGCTAAAATTATGTATGTTATATCATAATGATAACTTTTTGCTAACCGGATATGAAAGTGTATACGCTACTTATAGCAAAAAATCTTTTTTTATATCTGACGTTTGTCTATTCCGGGTAATCACCAAACCGACTGAACCGATTTTGACGCGAATATTATTGAACACTAATTATAGGGAGCGAAATAAGCCATATTATTTTAGACTAGCGGTTAACCGCGACTTTGCGCTCAGTGGAATGGAATAGTGGAATCTCCAAATGGACATAGGTGATCTTATAAGGAATAAGTTAGATTGTTTTATTTTTGACTAGCCGTTACCCATGAGTTCGTTCATAGAGGAATATCTGATGTTGTTATACCGATTTTCACGGGGCTTTATTATTTTATGTTAGGTGTTATCCGCCACTAAGTCTGCGTGAAATTTAGCTAAAATATATTGTTCATTGTAACCATGTGCGTGAGCCGTGCGCTGTACTGAGTTGCAAAAATTAATATAATTTACATTTGTATATTGTGAATAATGTGAATCATATTGTCTATTGGTTCATTTGGCGGCCATTTTTCTTTATTTATCATGCTCGCGTCTACATAACATGATAACCATAGTAATGTATAACAATATTGCGTCATGGTCAATGAGCACTATTTCGTTAAATATTAAAAACAGTTTTTTTTTATATATTATAGGGGTCAAACGAACAGGTGGGTTACCTGATGGTAAGTGATCACCGCCGTCCATAGACACTAGCAACACCAAGGGAGTCGCAAGTGTTTTGCCAGCCTTTTAAATAAGTATATGCCCGTTTCCTAAAGGTTTGTAACTCGTTATGGCTTGAAAACACCGTCACTGGTAGTCGATTCCACAAGGTCGAAGTTCGAGGCAGAATGATTTTGAAAACCTCACCATAGAAGACCCTCACTTATCGAGGTGGTGTGAATGAAATTTCAGTTTCAGGCAGATTATATGATAGTGGAATGCAGCGACAGGTATCAGTCGAAACAACTCCTCGGAACACTCACCATGGTAGATGCGATGAAGGACGCAAAGAGACGCGATGTCCCGATGCAATGCCAATAACAACGCTGACGATTCGGACCGCTCTACGCTGGATACGGTTAAAAGGAAGTAGCTGATATTGAGGCGCTTCAGCCCAAAGATGAGAACAGTACTCTATGTGTGGGCGGACTTGCGCATTATAAAGTAGCAAACGATGTTCTGGTGTGAAATATTGTCTTGCCCTATAAAGTAAGGACACCTAGTTTTTTGGAGGCCAGTTTCATTTTGCTTACCAAATGACTGCCGAACTATACGTCACTCGATATATCAACGCCGAAGATACCAATAATGGAATTGGCGACTAAGGGCACTCCCTGAAAGCTAGGCAATGCGTCAAATATTATCTTTTTTGCAGAAAATTTGCAAGCTTGTGTCTTAGTGGAGTTAAAACGAACATTGTTCTGTCTACCCCAATGCGAAACGTACTCGAGTGAGGTCTCTATTTCAGACACAAGTTGGTTCCGGCAATTAACGACGCGTTCCCGGGAAATACTAGCACGACCAGTGTATATAAAGCATCCTCAGTCATGCTTACTTGCAACATATCATTGATATGCAGAAAAAAGTGAGTAGGGGATAGTACAAAGCCTTGTCGAACGCCAGCATTTACGGGCTTCAAATCGTAGCATGCACCGTTGACTAAGAATTTTATGCTTTGGCCCATGAGGAAGCTGGACAACCAATTGCATAAGTTCCCGGGAAGTCCAAAGGAAATAAGCTTCGAGAGAAGCCCCTTGTGCCAAACCCGATCAAAAGCCTGTGCTACGTCTAAACTTACAGCTATGGCCTCCCCCTTGCTTTCGACTGCCTCCACTCATCGATGTGTCAGGAAGGCTAAAAGGTCACCAGCTGAGCGACATTGGGGAAAGCCATATTGGCAGCTAATAGCTGGTTCTTCTCTAGGTACTTCAAGAGCTGGCAGTTTATAACGGACTCTATTATTTTGGAAGGCGAGAAAATGATTTCGATTGGTCGATAGTTCAACGGCTCTAAGCGATCACCTTTTTTCGGGGATCGAGTGCACATAAGCAGACTTACAAGGTGTTGGTACAACGCCTGTGGAATAAGAGTGCTCGAAAAGACGGGAAAGAACTGGAGCCAATTCCGGAGCACATGTACATAGCACGATTGCGGGAATCCCGTCGGCTCCAGTCGACTTGCTGATGTCTAAGGAGAAGAGCTTTTTGCGTATATGTTTTTGCAAAAACTGCACATTAGGCAAGCAGCTTTTGCAACGACCTATGATCGGCGGTGACTTCCCCCTATCATCTAGAGTCGAGTTCGACGCAAACAGGCAGCCAAGAAATTCGACTTTATCTTTAGCGTCGTAGACCAACGAGTTGTCTTCCTTCAGCAGTGGTGCAAACGATGGCCGACTGAAGTTTACGGCATTGAGGACAGCGTCAGGGTCATCTAGTGAGAAGCACACTTGCCCCTAGAGGAAGGATGCGAAGAAATATCGCATACTATTCCAATCAACTTATAGTGCCAAACTCGGCGGCTGCCCACTGACTGTGTACACAACGGGCACGAGAGAGATACACTACTACGGATCAAGCAATGGTCCGAAAAGCCTAAAGGGGCATCAATGGTAACCCAATAACTGTCGGCATGAGAGGTCAGCAGAAGGTCCAACAGGGAAGACGTATGTTCCTCCACATCTGGGACCCGCGTAGGCAAGGTAACCAGTTGTGTTAGGGAATACGCCAGACCAAAGTCGAAAACAGATCTCCCCGCTTGATCGGTGGTGCGTGAGCATCGTTCAGCAGGATGGGCGTTAAAATCTCCAAGAACTACGATCTCAGTGGATGGGACCTGTTGAAGAGCTATGTCAGTCACAATTTGAACGTGCTCCATAAGGCGTTCCGTCTCGGCATTACCGCTATATGACCGGTAGAGACATGCATAGGCGCGTGGATGGCCGACGCAGTCCACACGGAGTACGAGTAGTGAGAAGTCCTTACCTTCAAGATTGGCAAGGCGACGGAGGCATATATCCTTCCTGACAAACGCGCATGTAAGTGATAAAGAATTAGTTTTATTAAATAACGATTTAAGAACACCAAATATAATATACTCATACATTATAAGAAGGGATTTTTGTTTCGAGTCTAGTGCTGAGTTTAATTAAGGTAAGGGCACGATGACGTCACAGGAGCCGACGCGGCGAAGACTTTGGCAATACAAACCCATTTGGATCTTTGATACGATAAAAAAACTCATCAATGTTTATCCGAACTGACACTCATTTGACTGAGACAAAAGTGACATTTGAATGATTACGAAGTGCAATTAATACACCACACCATACCTTCATACAAACATGTCAGGATGCATCGATATTAAGGACAATTGAAGACAGAAGTCTTGGCATATAAATTAATTACTCATATCGAATATGTCTAAATACAACAGAAATATAAAGCACACATATGATAATTATATTATGCAATAATCTGAATGCCAAGCCTTTGGAAAACCGAGACGCTCAGTCGAGATCCACGCGCGCTCTTCACCGAACGCTAGTTTTAATATAATATCGTATGTATTCAAGCAATATATTGTAATACTCAACTAAACAGTCCGCTGTAAGTTCCACGAAATAAGTTCTTTAAACATATGTTTTAACTCTTGTAAGTAACATTTACAATTACTATGTCTTGCGAGAGACATTCTTGTGTGATGAACATAATTGCTAAATTAGTGTTAAAATTTTCGATATCTACATTCTGACTCTCCTTAAATACAACTGGTTTTTCTGCTAAATATAAATTTGCTATGTTTATCACTGTTGTTTTTATAGCACCTTTGCTTAAAAATCGACTTCAACATGTTCCAACTGTATATTTAATTTATCAGCGCATGTTTTTTTATCCCAATTACAGGGATTAATTAATACGGAAATCATTTAATTGTAAAGGAATACACGCGTCTCTCAAACGTTGCTTTTAATCAATTTGAGATGTAAGTAAAATATGTTTCGTAAAGTTTAGTCACGTGACTTTTATAAATATATTTATATAATACTAGCTGACTCGGCGAACTTCGTACCGCCTAACAGTCGATTCTTTATTTTTTTTTAATACTTATTCTACTAATCGGGACGCTATATAATGTTAAATATTACTATAAATATTGACATTAATATTTCTACGATACTAACGACACTCAATTGTATTACCTTCCCGGAACCTCTCCACTAACACTTAAACCTTATGGTATGGTATTAAAGTTTAAATTGACTTTTAAGTATTATTACGAATCGTTTGTATGGGAATATAGAAAAGTGTTGTTTTTAGACTTTTTCAGGCAATCTTTTAAATTTTTCTTTGTGTAAGAACCATCCTCGTACTTCGGGGAATGTTCTAAAAAAAGAATTAGCGAAATCTGTTCAGCTGCTCTCGAGATTTGCGCTTAGTAACACATTCAACGATTCAGTTTTATATTATAGAAGATAACAACTTTGAATTTTTACTTCTTGATTGATATTGTGCGAGCTTCCTCCACGACACGTAAATATCATCAATATTTGATCTAAGCATTTTCCTTTCCCACCTCAATATGTAACATATAGACTTGATCAATACACATTGTATTACGTGCCACAACCGGTTATGTTTAGACATCAAAATACGTAAGTGATATAAATGTCTGCGGGTGTTTCTTCAATTCAATTCAAAATCGAACTTGAAAAATATATTTCCAATTGTAGTTAATAGAACAAACACCACGGATCTTACAGCAAATTTTAATGTTGTAAGCGTTAAACAATGCGCCGAAAGCTGCAACTTAATTAAAATAAAAAAATTGCTCGTATTACACTGATAAATGTGTGTGTTTAGTTGCAGAAATTAGCGAGTCGAGATGTGCGGATCGTCCACGCTGTTATGCCTGAGCATGTTGCTGCTGACAGGGCAGATGACGCGAGGAGTTACCGGATTTGCAGCACAGCACAGCGGGAGCGTGGTGTTACTGTTCCTGCTGGACACTGTACTAACGCCCGTACTATTCGTTGACACTGAAGTAATAATATCATCATTTATACCATTGAAATGTCCGGCAAATTCAACAAGAATCAGGAATACGTGTGTAGAAGTATACGATTTAGATGACTTGCTAGACAAATAAAAGTAAAACCATAATTGAACAAAACGACAGCTAACAAATAAATAAAATGTAAATCACATGAAATATGACATAGTGTTTATCTATTAATATTAAGTATAATCTTGAGCAATATCAAATAATATTAACAAGGTCGTTTCTGAGAAAGGAACAGTGAATGACTAAGTGACCGACGTCACACTTTTCTATTCATAAAAAAAATAGATTAATTAAAACATAGTATATAATCTGTAATTAATTTTAAGTCATAGTACAGCCGCCCGAAGAACCTCCAGCAAGCACACTTTGTGTCACCTTCACAAGGTCGCGGTAACGGTATTCGGTAACTCGCGTTACTCCACTAGACGGTATGCGGGAAGCGAAATATTATAGTACTGTATAGGCTGTAACGGCGATTATATCTCCTGGACTTTAATAGAAGCAGGAGCGCGGGGAATGCGAAAGCAAGTAAGCGGTTGTATGTCACGTCGGCGCGAGAGACGGAGCAAGAAGGGGCGGCGCCGTTCGGCCGGTCATGGCCGAATGGCTCACCAGGTGGCATGGCACCCTGAGCTTCCGGCTGACACAGGTGCTCTCGGGGCATGGTTGCTTCGGGAGTTACCTGTATCGCATTGGCCGGGAGCCAACGCCAGGGTGCCACCACTGTGGCTGCGCAGCCGATAATGCGCAGCACACACTGGAGAAGTGTCCCGCCTGGGACGAGCCACGCTGCGAGCTCGTCGCAGCCATAGGCCTGGATCTCTCGCTCTCGACCGTCATCGTCAAGATGGTCGACAGCGAGACCGGGTGGATCTCCGTCGCCTCATACTGCGAGGCAGTCATGCTCGCGAAGGAGGCGGCGGAGAGGGAGAGGGAGCAGACCACCAGGCTCCCCTCCCGTGGTCGACGAACACGGCGGCGACGGGTCGGCGACGACCTCATGCCGCCGTAAAAAGGGCCTGTGGGCGACGGGGGGGCGGGCATGTCCGTCGCCCTGAGCAGTGCTTTCTGCACAGGCCCGCGTGGTGGAGGCGCTTGTGCCGAGTGACTCCCACAGTTCGTCGGGGGGGGTTTAACACCCGCCCCCTCCTGAGGGGTCTACCATCTTGACCCCTCAGACCGCAGACGGGGCCCCTGATGAGGGGCCGACACCTGCCGGGGAGCAGAAGTAATGCCTTTAGCAGTTCCTGCTCCCCGGCCAAATAGGTGTGTGAGGCACCATGGGGTTTTTAGTCCGTGGAAGTCGGACAAAACCCACCCCCCGCTGCCCGACGGGGTGGGTATCCGATACGGATTTTCCCCATGTAAAAAAAAAAAAAAGAAGGGGCGGCCATTAATGCACGACTGGAAAGGTGTGGGAGTTGGAATCTTGCAAATCCATAACAGATGGCGTTACCAAAACTAAAAACATAATTATGTGTATATTGGAAATATTAACTTCTTAATATTTCATGGACCTGATTACAAAGTGCGAGTCGTCTAACAATATTTTACAATTATCACCCAAGTTTATATATTATCTATATATATATAAGCGGAATACCACTGACTGACTCATCACGATTTCTCCAAAACTGTATGTTCGATTGACTTGAAATTAACCATAGTTATTCCTTTTGCAACGTAGACGCTCACTAAGAACGGATTTGAGTTAAAACCTATCCTAAATACATTTTTCAGTTAAAATTAAATATTCTCCTACAGACATCGATAGTCTCTGACATTAGACAACCGTTATTATAGTAACCAATAATATTATAACCGTTGCCATGGTAACACGTTTATTTTTAGGGATGTGCGAATAATCCTTGAACCGAACCGAATCCTATGTTGTTCTATCCGAATTTTGAATAGAAAATTCAAAATTTTCAAATTTTTTTTAATAAGGTATAATTATTAAACTAATAGTCATAGGAAAAGTTACAACATTTTTCACTATTTTAATAATTCAAATTTAAAAAAAACATTAACGTCAAAAATATTATAACCTAAGCATCAAGACTGAAATTCCTTTCAAAAACAATTTACTATGTAATTCAATTCTACAATAATAAATTCATATTAGTGAAAATATTTATTGAAAATACACTTTCTCAGTGAAATCGAAATAATTTTATAGTATTTCAATTTTGACAATTTTTTAACAGAAATAGCTGAATTATTTTGTTTCAAAGAAATTTCAATATTTTGGTATATTATCAAATTTTAACAGGTTTCTAGAATTTTGTGCTCTAATTTTTTATAACATACATTAAAAGGACCATTTTAAATTTTAGCTCTCAAAATTCGTTAACAACTAATAAGGTACAAATGTATAGCTTTTACTATATTGGAATATTTTGTATGGTTATTTATAAATAAAGAAATCGATTATAGTCCATAAAGAAAATTGTCAGTGCCGTTGAAAAAAAAAAATATTCAAATAAGAATGAAAGACATTTAATTTCTTAAATTTGTAATATTCACTTTTCCCCCACTTTTTGGCTAAAAATAGAAATACAGTAGTTTTGAATGCTCTTAATGGCTGGTGTCGACTGTGATGGCGTTACTGGTTAGTTCGTAGCATTTTATAGTTAACGCTTATTTGACGCATAAATTAAATTATTTGACTAATCCGAATAGTTCGAAATATTTGTATGTTCAATTCGCATTTCGAATCGTATTATTCGGTTTGATTCGTTATCAATTAATTCGAATAGTCACACGCCACTATTTATTTGATGTTCATAGAATTAGTAAGTTTTCATTCAAAAATGTAATTTTAGGTCAGTATTATTTCGAATTTAAGACTTGCAATCTATAGATATAATAAATATAAAGTGTCTATATATATTATCAAAACACCTATTTTTTCTGACTGGATATGAAAGCGTATAAGCTACTCATAGTAAAAATCTAATTTTAATATTTTTATCTGTCAGTCTGTATGTTCCGGGTAATCTTCGAAATGGCAAGACCGACTTTGACAGAAATTTTACTGGCAGAGAGCTGAATTTACAGGCTATATTATTTTAGACTAGCTGTTATTCGCAACTTTGCCCGTAACGGAATATTCGAAACGGCAAAACCGATTTTTACGGGACTTTCACTGGTAGATAGCTGACCCCATAAGAAGTAATTTAAGCTATTTTTTTAAAGTACCTGTTACCTGCGCCTTCGTCCGCAGTAACATCTCTAAAACGATTTGATTGATCATCACGGGACTTTTACTGGCATATAACTGACTTTATAAGTACTGACTTAGTTTAATTTATTTTAAACTAGCTGTTATCTGTAGCTGTGCCCACATTGTATTCTCCAAAAAACAAATAGAACTATGTCCAGATGAATTTTACAGGCACGTAGCTAATCTTATAAAGAGTAATTTAGGCTATTTTATCTTAGAATAGCAGTTACCTGCGAGTTTTTCCAGTCCAATAAGGAATATCCAAAACGATACACCAAATTTTAACGAGACTCTCACTTACATATAACTAAAGTAATGAGAAATAACTTGAGCTATTTTATTATTTACTAGCTGTTACTCGCGATTTCATCAGTGTGGAATATTTGAAACGATTGGACCAATTTTCACATGACTTTAACTAGCAGATAACTGAAGTTATAAGAACTAACTTAGGTTATTTTATTTTAGACTAGCTGTCACCCACGACTTCTTCCGCGTGAAATTTAGCAAAAGTATGTTGTTCACTGTAAGCATGTGCTTGAGGTGTGCACTGTATTGGACTCCAAGAATTAATATAATTGTAATGAATATATTAAAGTATGTAATTTGCTTAATTTGTATTTTGGTCAAATTGGCAGCCATTTTGTTTTTATTTACCGTGATCGCTTCTACATAACTCATTAACCATAGCTTCGGAAAGTTGGCCCCCCATTTTTCGCGTAACGATTTGACAAAAGCGTAGAGGGTTTGCCCATCGATTTCCCGTTTTTGCCCACCTCTATAAAAAAAAGTTAAATAAATATAATTTAAATTGCGTGGGCCAGGGTCCGGGGATGGGAATATTAAACGAGACATGTATTATTACCTTAACAGTTCCATTATATAATTTATTGCGGAATAGATAAGTGATTACTTTTTGTATGATCGCAAAAACTTAATTATGTTAATAATATCTATATAACAACATTTTTAAGAGAAATTGTATATCTTGAAATTTTCATTACATTTTTTTTATATTATAAGGGGCAAACGAACAGGTCGGTCACCTGATGGTAAGTGATCACCGCCGTCCATAGACACTAGCAACACCAGTGGAGTCGCAAGTGCGTTGCCGGCCTTTTAAATATGTGGGCCTTCGGCACTCTCACTGACCGAACGAAACGCAACGGTGCAAGCACTGTTACTTCACGTCGGCTTTCTGTGAGAGGGTGGTACTACCCCGGGCGAGCCGACCCATTCATGCTGAAACCAGTAATAGCTTCAGCGTAGCTCTACCACCTACCTCTTATACTGTGTAAACGAGCACTGAAAGGATTATATAGCAAATTAAAGCTCCAAATATGTTGTTGTTGCTAAATCCCATCCAGCACACTGTTAGTATTTACATATTTACTGTACACGTTATATATAACAGTAGGTGACATGCGTGTCACACCTACAAATGTTTTAAAAGAGCATTTCTGTAATTCTACCACTTCTCACCATTATATTACTTTAATACAATTTAAAAAAACGGTTGCGAAGCCTCTGGTATCAGCTAGTAGTAGATATTTGACGATTGAACATCTTTTAATAAGTAATTGTTATGAAGTTTTAGGAATTGTACAATACAAATAATATCTGGATTGATTTTTTTAACTATAATTCAAACGTCTACTATGTGTCTAATGATGACAGCTCTTAATTTATTTTGGAAAAAGTGCTACAGTTTCAAGCTAAACCAGTCGTTTAGTCAAGGCTTATAGTAATATAATATTAAGGGCTGTCATCATTAGATATCGCCAATAACTATCACACTAATTCTTTTGCCGCGTATGAATCTCGTCGAAACAGGGAATAATAAATATTTTTACCATCTAAAAAGTAAACTCAAAATCAACTAAACGTAATATGCATTAGATATTAGAGTTTATTAAAACTATCTCAAACCGTACATGATGACATAAGCGTGTGTACCTGAGTCACGTTAGCTTACTTGGAATTGTAAATGTATGGATTTTCTGTATATATCACTGGTTTCAATATGCTTAACCAATTTTTAATCTGTTTTACTTCTTTTAGTGTCGTTCGTTATCTTTGGCCTACTCTATAGGTAAAGGCTGCGACACGCTCTTTACAAGAATTTTTGTTTACTTTAAATATAATTATATATAAGTATAGATATCCATATTAATATATCTACAGCCCGTGCATCGGCCCTTCAACTTGCTTAATCTATTACTCTATATGTGAACTAATTTAGTACTCTTTTATCCAGATTCGTTCATTCAAAATTACATAAAGAAATAAAACAAGACGTTGTATATCTTTATTTCTCTTTATAAAATTATATTAATCATAAGTTATGTTTATTAAATTCCAAACAAACGGTTAAACATACATTTTACAATATTGTAATTTTATTGTAATCAAAAATGTAATAAAGAGGTAAAATTTATGAGTTTAATTCCTTCATTTCTCAAATGATTTTTTAATAAATTATAACAACATTTATCGCTTATTCCAAATCACTATTATCAGGTATAGGTTGGCATACTCCACCCGTGCCCAATATGGTATTCTCCGGACAATTATTTGAACCAAACACATTCCCTTGTTCCTCAATATCGAGAAACATGACTGGTTTCAGTACAGTGTCCAGCAGGAACAGCAACGCGTCAACTGTTCCCGTAACGTCACCGCTGTGCTGTGCCGTCAGTCCTGTAAATCCTTGTGCCAGCTGCGTCATCATTAGCACCACGCTTAGGTGCAGCAGCGTACGCGATGCGCACATCTCTGCAATTAAATACACAGTTTTATTAATTGGATGCATATTTAAAAAGATCAGTGTACACTACTACTACCACTGCAGCGATCTAACAACAAATATACACATATATAGATATGAAACAGCTAAATGGAGAAGTAATGAAATGTATCCATAATTTAAAAAACGCCAGTTTCCTACTGGAATCGATATATGACCGCAGCCAGTGCATACAAGTGTAAGGATACTGCTCATACTGCTACGGACATAATAAAATTTCTCACAACATTAGCCATCAGGAATGCTTAAGAAACGACCTGAACTCGAGGTCGCGAGACTCTCGTGCTTTCACTTTACAGTTTTACGTTGACTAAATATCAGCAATGCTTGTTTTTAACAGTGTGGTTCGGCCTTATAAATAAATTTAATAGCTGCGCTCCAGATAATGAGATGTGTGACTGGCCTGCATCTCATTGATCGAATACGGAGTATGCAGACGCTTTAGTATCGCTGTCATTTTCGACGAAAAAAGAAGAAATTCAAAATAAATGTCACAATTAAAAAATTATAAAAAATCAATGTCACCGCAGATATATGTTTCCGCTTTATTATTAGAACTATAAAAAATTGTTGACACCGCTCATATATATACCGCTATTATCTTGGTACCGTTTGTACTCATAACGACGCCGCTATCGCTCATCCTAAGAGTGAGATCCTGAGACGCCGCTGCTCCGTACGAGGTGCTGAGTTTGCAGGTTAGTGCACGCTTTTTATTTGGGGTCTTTGTTATTATATTTATTTATAGGCAAGACCACCTACCGCTCTACGCTCTTTCTCTTCATTTTACGCATTTTTATACCTTTTTATTTTCACCGCATCCCTTTCCTGGTGGGACCTATTTACACGGTCCCATCAGCCCCTCCACAGTGTTTTGTTTTGTTTCAACATTATTCAATTGTCAGTATCAAAAAAAAGATGACTCCGATTTAAAAAAGTGAGGTATATAGATATAAGTTTAACAGAATTAATTTAAAACATGTGATTATGGATTAGTCGGCGTTAGTCAGTTGATATTCGTTACGAGAACAATGCTGTTACTTGTTGTGTAAATACTCGTACATGTTTGTACAAAAAAAAATCGAGGTAGACATAAGGACTGCCGGCAGAAGCGAAAATTCAAAACAATGGAATAACTGTATTCTTCTCCTATTTTTAAAATCAATTATAGTCTGAATTATTTAGACTGCATAATTTATAAATTGAAATTATTAACATTAGTCTGGTTATCACATCTATTGGCACTCTGAGCAATAATTATATACGTTTTTATACAATTTATTAATTAATGGAAGATTGATGGTCTCCACAAGCTCAATACAAAATATCAATATTACACATCGGTGACACGAACCCATAAAGTTTTTTTCCCAGCCAATGATCGCTCAATACAGTTAAAGACGTTAACAATAGACGTTAAAAATAATAGACGAGTATTCGAAACGCAGGAAACAGGAACACATATGACGTCACCTTATTGTAATAATAGGATTCTAAAAACAGGGCGGCTTGAATCTTGTTTCATTAGTGGAATTACGTAGTTTGCCTCCCAGATATTACGATCCTCCGTTTCGTAAGACATATAAGCGCGGTACATAACGTCCCTGCACAAGTCTATACACATTCTGCACTTAAAGCCGATATGTAAAGAAATAGAAGGAAGACGTATGCAAGCGAACTACAACAACAGCATTATAAGGTGTGTGTGATTGCGACCATTACGTAACTATGTGATAGTGGATTTGTTAGTTTTTGTTTCAACAAGTACAAAGAAATCACTTATAACGCAAACGGCATTTGATTCACCTCCAGCGTAACAATACAATGCGTAATGTATATTTCCTGTCGTGATAGATGGACGTTATCCTACCACAGACCACAATAAGTATTAACTATACAAAATTTGTTGAAAGGTGCTGAGAGGCTGAAAGTTTGAGAGTATTAGTATTAGCAGCCAAACTTACTTATATTCTGGATCGTGTAGTGGTTCGTGGAGATATCCAGCTGTATAGTTCGATGTCGTACAATGCAGTACTCAGCTACATACTACGACTAGTCATCTGAACGGACGAACAGTGAATAGGTATGGCAGGGTTATCAGGACGGCGCACGCACTTCGACTAAGCACCGCATCTCTCTCGAGTTCCAAGGCACTCAACAAGAATATGTTATACTAATATTATTAATTTTAAATAGTATTTCCTTATAACAATTCTGGATATGTATGACCATTTATTCAAATAGTTACACGCCCATACCGTATAATGTGATTGTCCATATAAAAGGCTCTCACACTTAATATGAAACTGTATCACTTGTTATAGAATTTTGAAGTATTTATTATTTTATTTCTGCCAACACATTAGAAATATTCAATTATTGTTTATTTAATTATTTATTACCTTTACCAATTCCATAAATATTTATGGATTAAAAATATTTTTATCTTTTTTACAACTTTGTCTTGATCTATCCCACAGGAATAGTACATTTTTTTTCAGGATGAAAGGTAGCCTGTATCCTATTCTACACCCCTGAAAACGTGTATGCAAAATGAGTAGGTTAAAGCGCAACAAACAAACAAATTCACTTTCGTATTTATAATGTTAGTAGGAATAAAGAAAACAGTTGCAAATGATATAATTCAGATGTTTCCTCGTATAGAAACACATATATTCCGTAGTCGATTACATAAATAAATTGCTAGATTTTTTTATGTTGTCCTGGTAAATAATACCTGGTACACAATAAATTTAAATATGACGTGGAGATTGAGAACAATTATCGGTAATTACAATTTGTTTAGACTGGCCTCCTAATTATACAAGTAAATCAATGTCTAAAATCGATTATGATTTTAGGTATAAATAACAGGTTGTATAAAAGATAATTGCTGCGTTGCGTTGGTAAGCGTTGCCTGATGTCGGTCATAGCGGTTCACTCTGCCCTCACGTGACCGTGACCTCATCTCACAGATAATATTTGCTGTTCATATAATTTAATGTTGTTTTGACAATTAACGGTCAAAACAACATTGTTATTTGATTAAGTAATAATAGCTCCCTTTGAATAATATAACGTAAAAGGTATTCAATTTATTATATCCTCAATATTTGAGCCCCGTAAATAATTATGCGTACATAACAGCATTAAAGCGGGGGCGCGACGAAGTCACAGAGTAACTTTTGAGCATGATGAGATGCTATAGTACGTATTACAGCGTAATGTATTCTATACTCCGATACCTAAACTAGATAGAGCTTTTGCATACAGACTAGGAAATTGTATACCATACAATATTTACAATACAGCTCCAAAATATTGTTCAATCAAAAGAGTTTCTATCCCTAGCGTCGAGAATTTATTCCCTAATTGGTTAAGCATTCTTACATATCACGAAACAAAACATATATTTAAATTCAATCGGAAATAAAACTATTTAATCGTATCCTGGTTAACAAAATTTTATCACTATTTATTATGGAATCCATTGTAAAAGTAGGTAAAACTTTAAATGTCAAAGTGGTGGAAGCATCGAGGGTGTCTATCAACTGGGATCTGTAAAGCGATCAACGAACCTCATCAATAACTACGAATACCTTCTATGCATGTGACTTGATAGTAATTGAAATGAACTGTGAAGCCTAAAAGGCATAAATACCCCCATCGATGGCATCCCATACGTATACATACGCGTTACAACTGACAACTTTAACTCATTGAATCAGAGATGAAGGTAGATAATAGAAGCCAAAAGTTTTACTACAAGAAATACAAAATTACGCTTCTTATGTCGTCTAAAATATCGTTTTTTTTTTAATATATATACTTCATTTAGGGACGTAGGTCATGTCAGTTCCATCATACCCAAACCTTCATATTTATAAACAATTCATAGAATTCATAACAAACTTCCGTAAAATCTGGGCTACTTCACTTGCAGGTGCAGACAAGATTCTAGGGAAAATGCCCTGATCTAATGTATTAAGCTTTAGGTTATCTATAACAGCTTTTCGTTGAGCTTTGTTTCCGTTACATTCCGTCAACAAGTGTTGCAAATCTTCCGACGGTTGGGCCTCAGGGTGGTCCTCGATAAAACCGAGGCCCTATTGTTTCACGGGCCTCGGCGGGGGCCACCTCCTGGGGCACACATATTGGTGAAGGACGTTCGAATCAAGGTTGGGGTCCAGATGAAATATCTGGGCCTCACCCTGGACGGACGCTGGCGGTTCGAGCCCCACCTTAGGGGGCTCGGACCGCGTATAGCTGGGGTGACAGCGGCACTCAGTCGTCTACTCCCCAATAAGGGTGGGCCGGGTGCCGGCTGCCGCCGTCTTTATATGGGAGTCGTGCGGTCGATGGCCGTCTGCGGGGCACCGTTGTGGGCGGACGCCCTCTGCGCCGCCAATGTTCGCACGTTGCGCGGCGCACAGCGCATTGTGGCGCAGAGGGCTATACGAGGATACAGGACGGTGTCCTCAGCGGCAGCCATCGTACTCGCCGGCTCCCTTCCCTGGGAGCTGGAGGCGGACATTCTTGCCGCCGTATATCGTTATACGGCGGCTAAGAAACGCCGAGGGGAGCCTCCAGCTCCCAGGGAAATAGACGAAATGAGAACGAGGGTCCGGAGGGACGAGGGGGAAAGGTGGCAGCAGGATTTGGCGGACGCACGTTATGGTAAATATATCATTGACGCCGTCCGCCCGGTCCTGCTGGAATGAATGAACAAGGAGTGGGGCTCCCTGACGTTTAGACTGGTGCAGGTGCTAACCGGGCACGGGTGCTTCGGTTGGTACCTGCACCAGATCGCACGCAGGGAGCCGACCGCCGCATGCCATGAGTGCGGCGCTGGGACAGACACCGCGCAGCATACTCTATCTGAGTGTGCTCCGTGGGAGTCACAGCGTCGTACTCTGGTTGCGGCGGTGGGGAATGATCTATCGCTGCCGAGCGTGGTTGAGGCCATGCTCGGCAGCGAAACAAGATGGAATGCAGTGGCCTCCTTCTGCGAGGAGGTCATCTCGCAGAAGGAGGCGGCGGAGAGGATCCGCGAGGAGGATCCTCTGAGCGATCCTCTCCGTTAACGCAGAGTCGGTGGGAGGAGGCGGCATTATGTCCGTCTCCTACAACCTCCGTAATCGAACCTGGGGAGACGGGCCGGGGGGCCCATCTCCCCATTGCACAGGTTCGGTTGACGAAAAGGGCAAAAGGGCGGCTGGTGTGTACCCAGCTTGCCCTCCCAATTAGGACGACGCCCGGCAGACACTTTCTGCTGGGCTGCCCTCTGGGGTGGCATGGTGATAGCACTGCACGATCCCATGCCGCCCCAACTTAGCGGCGGTCGGTACACCGTGGGGTTTTAGTGAGTAAGAGTCTCACACTACCCACTCTCTCCCAACGTTAATAAAAAAAAAGTGTTACAATTCTTCGATCGTTCCACACGTTACGTAATTCGGTGATACGGATTTTCTTATGAGAAATGCAAACTAGTTTAGAGGCATATGTCCGGACCGTACTCTGTTAGTAGTAACAATGAGAGACCTATTTAGAGTACTGTTAACAAACCATGGTATATGAGGTGGCTCACTTTGTAGCGCTTTATACCAGATGCCTTTATGTTTTTAACGTTCATCAATGTATTCTTTCCACTTTAAAATACAAATATATTTGAATTTTCCAATGAATTATTCTACGATTACTTTTAGCCATATAAAATGTCGAACTTAATACAATACTTAACTTAACACATGAGGAAAACCTATAACAGTATTCTGATATTCAAAAGGTATATAATAACGTAATTGCATCGGAATTCGGTGAAGTATCACTGAGCAAACCGAGCGGTTGACTCGACGCACACGTTGGTTAACCGACGCTAATTTCATATTTGTATCTTATTACACTGTTCTGCTGAGTGCTGCGCAGCAGAGCGGAGAACTATCCGTCTGGATATCTTCACGAACCAATTCGTATTCCGCGAGGTAAGTTTCCTTAAACATCTCTCAAGACTCTTTCTATGGCAGGTTTGATGACGCACTTGTTGAGTAGATAGGTCGTGAATTATTATGTGATGAACATGATTGCTAAATATGGTGTCTAAATGATTATTATCTTAATAGTTTTATGTACAACTGTTTATATGCCAAATATATAAAGTTACGTTAAATTTGTTTCTTTTGGATTCTCTATCTTATAATTTGACATAAATTGTTTACTGTATATACATTAGTGTATATGTTCAGAACTTATACATTTAGTAAACATGCAAATAAGTACGGGCTTGGTTTATTATAAAAATCACGTAGATTATTTTACATTAAGTTCGTTATTTAACAGTGAACGGGGAGAGTAGCTATTGTACCGCATTTTGTACAACGTATTCAGTTCCGTATTTCAACATATAATTTACATAGAACCGAATAATAATTTTAACTGTGTATACTGATAATTTAGGCTTATAACATAACACATTATTGTAATAAAACATTACTTCACTACATATTATATAACAAAGTCGTCCGCCGTGTCTGTCTGACTGTGTGTCTGTATGTTCGTGATAAACTTAAAAACTACCGAACGGATTGTAACGCGTCTTCACCATTAGATAGAGTAATACACGAGAAAAGTTCAGGTATATAATTTGTCATGGTTTTGTGTAAATTGGTTGAACTATAATGATAATTGTTGAAAGGATCGGCAAAAGTCAAGCCGCCTGGGAGTTTTCGTCCAAAAAGCTGCCTAATCCATTTGAGATATAACAAATAAATGCATAAAGAGATATTCCTCTTTTATAGATCTACAAAAAAATTTAGGATGGCATGCATATACCTATCTTTTAAGGATAGATTACTATAACCATTTATCTACTTACAAATGGTCAAATATAATAAGGTAATTGGAAGGCTATCTAGACGGTCACAGTATTAACCCTTATCAAACTAAATATATTAGTTACCTTAAGCATTTCATGTACATGAATACCTATATATGTTTTATTATCAGCGCAGGCCAACATCTGCTAGGACTGCTAGTTGTTTATAATAATTTTGAAATGTTACATAGTTATATGAACTATAAAGTTGATCAGCAACTCACTGTAACACGCATTACAAATGGTTATATTGTTATACCGACTGAATCGTGCGTAATATGAATTTGAACGGATGCCTCTATGACGTAATTAAAAATTGATATATTCACTTTATACATTAAACATATAATAATTATATATGTTCATATTATATGATTTAATGAAAATAGTAACTCAGAAAAAGAATTTCCAGTTGTAGTTCATGTAACACGGCGATACTTCAGCAAATTAAATTAAAGTTAACAAAATACGGTTAAACACTGCACTATACTATAAAAAATTCTTCAAATATGTTTTATTCGTTCATGAATGGCTAATTGAAAACTAAACTGCCACATCATATATTCAAACCTAAGAGAACGAATTGAATCTTTCGCAAATTGATCACGTTAATAAAGCTGTTTATTGAGTTGCAGAGATGTACGGAGCGCGCGTGTTCCTGTGCCTGAGCGTGATGCTGCTGGTGCAAGGAGTCGTCGGACTGACAGCGCAACACAGCAGGAACATCGCGTTACTGGTCCTGTTAGACACAGCATTGACGCCACTCATGCCCGTCTCTGCTTTTATACCTTCATCGATCTATTATAGATCACCAAAATGCCCTTTAAATTTAATATGGAACGGTGAGGTATGCTTAGAATATCCAAATAATGATGACTTGTTATAAAATATACAGGAAAAATATTATTAAACAAATTGATACCTAAATAAATGAAGGCTTAAATATATGAAGTGAACATTTTCATACTAAAACATTTATTTAATCTTGATTAATATTACACAATGTTTCGAAATTGATTTTTTGGAAAAATGAAATGTAATTTAATATAATAAAAGGAATAAAATGATATATTAATATTTTGTTTTATTTATATAGAATGTTGTCATATATCAGTAACGAAAATAAATGTAAGAGACCAAACTGGTCCACACGGAGCAAGAATTGAGCAAAGTGAAATATTGGTGTACGGGTCGCTAATGGTAAATAATACCTACGCAATTGAATTATTATACTAACTTTTAATATCGATCCTATACTGAAATATTTGTTTTTCTTGTATCTTTAAAAATGTATGTTTATAACAGTATATTTTTCAAGCATCGAGTAACAACCCTATTTCATCGATTTGGCGAAATGTTCATCGTTCGGATATGCTCAAACTCTTTCAATAAAGTTTCACACTTTAATTACTAATTTATATAAATAAAATTATAGAAGTCTTCGGTTGTGCACGCATCACGCAAAAACTACTGGATAGGTTTCGATATTTTTTTTAAGTTTTAGTTCTTAGACTCTTATAGTCCGGGATCTACCGTTCATTTTAGCTATTGATTACTATCAAAGTAATTTTCCGTGATCAAGAAATTTTGACGAGATACCCAACTTTTTCTATAACAAATATTTTCGATTGTGGAAGCTAACAGGGGTAGCAGGAATAAAATATGTCGATTTTATGATTCTCAAGAATGTATTGCTCATTGTTTTTTTTTATTATTATTAAAACTCAAGATAATTATCTGAATTATTCAAAAAATATTTGTCCTACAAAATGTATATAGCTTGATCAAAGACTTCTCTCAACCAAGATATATCGATAACCAGGTCATCGAAAATGATAACTAACCAACCGATTTTCTGTTGCTTAGTATAATATTTATATAATTTAACAGCCACATTGTCCTACAAATTGTTTGCTACGTTATCGCGATACTCTAAACTCCCCCCGAATTCCACAAAATCCCCTATTAACTGCCACAATCGAAAATGCTTGTAATAGAAAAGTTGGGCGTCTTATTAAAATGAAGCTACTCACGGAAAATTAGCGAACTTTATTTATAAATCTGTATTCTTCATATTTCAATCTTCTTATGTCAATAATCTACAACACTTTGACAATTCTCAATAATATTTAGATAATAATAATCAAAAAGAAATACAGATAATGTATATATGAATAGGAAAACCTTTTTTCTTCTACCAATTGCAGGAATGTGAAACACTGATTCAATAAACTTCGTAGGAAAGCCGCTAAAAGCTGATACATATTTGAGAAAGAAAGTTGGTATATATACACAGAATAACATTTGATTTGTTTAGATAAAAGATCCTAATAATCAAACCTTTAAAATAACTTATACGCAATATATATGCAATAAGTTATTTAAATCAGTTAAAACGAAATATGAACAAACTAAAATCCAGAGGGCCGGGGATGATTCTAAGACTACCGAGAAATTATTAAAGGATTGTTGTTATACACATTCTTGCAAATGGTAGAGGAAAACGGTTTTGGTGTTAAAACCGTATCCCAGTAGCTATAGAATGTGATTTTTATAGAGTATAGTCCTGTGTGAATATCGAGGTATTCATTTCAGTTATATTGTTAACAACACCTGAGTTCTATCACAATTGGGTGCACCCTTGCCGTCTTTATCCCTCATCAACCAAGACATTTTTGCTTTTCAACGATTTCGCTATTTCAACGAAAAAGATCGCTTCTTCTACGACAATGAAATTCCATTCTCATTTTGTTATTAAGAGTCCCGGTGTTTCAATTATAATCAAAGCAATCAAAATAGATGTACCTTACATGAGGTTTGTTGATGGGTTGAGAAATAAAAAAATCATTACTATACATTTTATATAACAAAATTAAAGTGGTTATCTTCGAAATGTTTGAACCGACTTCGATCAGACTCGATATTAACATGTATCGTCCTGTTGAAGCGTATGTAAGCTATAACAATTATTTGGCGTAAGTATTATTGAAATGAATATAATGCAAGTAAATAAGTATACATCTGAAAAGAAATATTAGTAGAAAGTAGTAACAAACAAGATTTTTTTTGACAGAGAAAAGCTATTATTATTAGCAGCATTATTTACTTACCGTGAAAAATTAAAGGTAAATTAATAAAGGTGAATTATTAAATTAAAGGTGGATAACTGGAGACAAAAGCTGTGGCAGAGTAATTAATTAATTATAAAATATGTATAAACTTATGAGGAAAACAATATTCGTATTTATAGCTTGTTTAGGTAGCATGCTGTATTATTCCGCAGATAACTGTGCTATAGAACACCAAGGCATCGTTTTCAAGTACTACTTCAAGGTAAATTTTTTTAAACTTCTCTTAAAAGTAATTATTCTATGAGAGACATCGTGCCGGAATGTATTAGTAGCCATTATATTTGGGTAGTTACGAATTCGGATTCTACTATATATCTTCTATAATACATACTATAAAACAAAGTCGTCCGACGCGTCAGTCTGTCTATATGTTCGCGATAAACTCGAAAACTACTAAACGGATTGTAATGCAGTCTTTACCAATAGTTAGAGTAATACATGAGGAGGTAAATAATATATAATTTGTCAAGGTTTTGTGTAAATTAATTGAAATATAACGATAATCGTTATAAGTATTGGAAAAAGTCAAGCCGTTTGGGAGCTTTCATCCAAAACGCTGCCTAATTTTTTTAGGAAAAACAACGCAATGGTACAATGCAATGATAATAAAGGTGGTACTCACGCAAGTAAGGATCAAATAGTGATTAGTCACTTATGACGGTATTTTGTCAATTGACGATGTGAAGGCCCGAAACGTCGCTGCTCTGCGTAACTTATTGAGGGAAATAACCTTCAGGTCTACCAGCGGGTATCGTGCAAAGTTCTTATTGACAACTTTCTTCTTGATTAGGTTCCTGTTATTGGACCTGGAAATGAGAGCTTACATGTCGCTTTACGGGAGTGTGGGAGGCCTTGTCACTTATGAAATCAAAGTGGGAAGGTCGATTCTGCATTAGATGTACTGCATATTAAAATATCATCAAAGTAAATAACACTTCAGTATTTGTAGGTCGACCGTAGAAGCTATAAGGCCTTGTCATATAAAATTCATCTTTAAATTATTTACTCTTTGTTTTCAGAGAATTCTAAATGAGTAAGTACTCATTCTTATACTCGCTACAGGTAAATACCTGTAACTTGTTAAGAGGATAGTATCCTTCATTACCCGTCTCTCAGTATAATAAATCCTTTTTTGTAAAAAAAAATATTCCTGTCATATAACACGATAGAGTACGTCTCCGATTTGTATTTTTTTTCTATTAGTTAATTTTTATCCACAGAGAAGTTTTTAGTACTTATATTAGATACAACTTGAATTCAAAATACCGCCTCTTATCTATAATATAAAAATGAATCGCTAAAGGTGTTGCTAAGCGCAAATCTCGAGAACAGCTGAACCGATTTCGCTAATTCTTTTTTTAGAATATTCCTTCAAGTACAAGGATGGATCTTACGGAGAGAAAAATTAAAAAAATTGCCTGAAAAAGTCTAAAAACTACACTTTTCTATACTCCCATACAAACGATTCGTAATAATACTTAAAACTCAATTTGAACTTTAATACTATAGCATAAAGTTTAAGTGTTAGTGGAGAGGTTCCGGGAAGGCAAAACAATTGAGTGACGTTAGTATCGTATAAATATTAATGTCAATATATTTATGCGATGGTCCCGAATAGCAGAATAAATATTAAAAAAAATTCTTTTAAAGAATCGACTGTTAGGCGATACGAAGTTCGCCGGGGTCAGCTAGTACTTTAATATAACCAAAAGAGAGATTTTGATATTTGACATAATAATGCATGTATTTAATTGCAGAAATTACCGAGTCGAAATGTACGGAGCACGTGTGCTGCTTTGCCTGAGCGTGGTGCTGCTAACGCTGGGAGTCACTGGACTGATAGCGCAGTACAGCGAGGAGGTCGGGCAAACAGCGGACGCGCTCTTATTCTTGCTGGACACCGTGCTGAAGCCAGTCATGTTCCTCGACAATACAGAACAAGGATCACCACTTACGTCACTGAATTGCCCGGAGGGTATGACAAATTCCGGGGATAAATGTATACCTATTCCTGATAATAGTGACTTAGCAAAATGAAAAAAAGCAAATTTTGTTAAAATATAAATAAATATATTAGTAAAGGAAAAGTTATTCAGAAGGTTATGAACTATATGTTTCTTAATATTGTACCGTGAAACAGTTTGATTTGAAAAGTATAATGATGTATCTGTTGACTATTTTCTAATGCACTTGTAATGAAATTTAAGTTTAAGGAAGTTACGGTGATGGATGCAAGACGAACAGATAATTTATACAATAACAACCTTCACATTTGTCGAGTACTAGAGCACCTCAATAACTGTAATTTTCCTTTTTAAAGTGATGCCCGGTCCGACACTGCTGGGCTCAGATGGTGGCGAAACCTTAGGTCTCCCTAGACGTGTACATTAATACGTTTTCATGACAATTTGAATAAGATTATAAAATTTCCGATGAGTACGAGTACATGGGAACTGTGTCATGACACGATTACGATTTAATGCTGATGATATACTAGTGAGAACAGATGAAACGGCGCGCTGTGCGGCGTACGGCATCACTCGCTCGCTTTTATTACTCTTAATATTGAAACAAATGTTATAGGAGGAATATTAACAGAGGAAATATTTAAAGCTTCAAACATTTACAATTAGTTACTTCCAATGTAAGTAAATGAAAACAAATTCCTGTAAAGTTTTATCCTTAATTATATTATATGCACGTTATTGTGTGATATTGATGTTTATTTAGATCAACATAATGAGGAACTAACTCTCTGATTCACGTACTTGTAGTACATGAGGAAATAAAAATAATAACTTATAAATGCGAAGTATTAATACTGAATAAATATCATAATAATACTGGCGTAATTATATCGTGTATAGGTATAGTTTTTATACTATACCTAGAAATATTATTCAATAATAACAATAAAACTTCCTCCCAGTAGCTCTGAAAAATGCTTACTCAGTCTCTAATGGTAAATACTGGTCAGTGAGAAGCCAAAGGGGCTCCCCGCTGCAGCATCGGCTGACTGTTACGAGATCATGAGAATTAATTAGAAAGTACAGTTTATAGAAGGCATAACCTGTGTTATTTTTATGTAATTTACTTAAAGACACGTATATTATAATAATAATTATAAATTTGAGTGCAATCGTTTTAGATCACCATTTTTGAGAAATCAGTCAAAATCACTGAATTGCCTGTACGGTACGCAAATCGCACAGTCGCAACAAGCTTCGGAACAAAACACAGCAGAGGGCATTCCAGCTTTGTTCTTATTGAACAGTTGCATTTATTATATTCAGAGAATTTGATCTGTGTAAGTCTAATGTTTATTAACCACAATCAGAGATTTTGTACCAGTACAATAATTCCAGTCGAGTAACAGTATCATTAAAATAATTTTTTGGGACTTGCGTAATAAAATAGATTTGTATTAAATTAGATTCTAGACACCTACGAAGTATGAAAAAATTCCAAGGAAGTCAAAACATTCAACAATTTTGTAATAGAAACCCTGAGAGCTACAACATACGTTGTGGGCTGGAGCAGTGACTATGGTTCAGCTGACGCCTATCCTCGAGAACACATCTTATACTACCAGAAAAACGTCTACAAACTGATATTATAGTAGTATTATAATTATAAAGAGTAAGTGTAATTACTCTCGTTCATATATAGAACATTCATTGATAGGAAATGAACATTACCATTAATAATTTTTATTATGGCAACGCTAAAGCCCCAATTATGCTCCCCAGGAACATTTTCATATAGATGAAATGAAGTTCGGATACATTTGTGTAACGCGGCACCTCGGTTAAAAAACCCGTGTGAAATACATCATATCATGCCAGGCTTGGAATCAGCAAACAAACTCACTTTCATATTTGTTTGTAGTTAAATCTTCTTACATAACTGAAGATACGAAATGCAAATTGTCGTCTAATTTAATTTAAAAGTTTTAAATATTAATTTTTTTTTTAATTATGAAGCAATGATGTCTCAGTTGGTTGTGTGTTCAGACACAGTATCGAAGGACGTAGGTTTGAATGCTAGCAACTAAGTCGGAGCTTTCGGTGAAGGAAAACATTGTGATGAAACCATAGCATGGTGGTAGAGCTTTTTCTAAGTCCGCTTGGCTAGCTACCACCATCAGGTTGAAAATTTGTCGCCAAGCACCTGTTGGTATGTTCCGGCAGCTGCACTGGAAAGCCAGTTTACCTCTAGGTTTAGCGTGACTACCATCTTAGACCACATGACCATTTAACATCAGATGAGATTGTGGTGAAACGCAAACCTATAAAGTATAAAAAAGTGTGCATTGTACATACATTTATTGTGAATTATTTATTAAGAGTCATAATAATATATTAACAGTCTGGTTCCACAGCGCACAGCGTGAATCTTTCCTAAAGCAAAGAAATTTCTTTATAATTTTCCCTATAATTGCATATAAAGTAACAAGTTATTCAAATTCCGTCACTTATCTTATTGGAAAATACAATTCAAAAACACATCGGATTGAATCACTACTGGGATTCACCCAATAAATTATTATGTACAGCTCAAATGGTTATAGACGAGTTTTCTATTATCCTTAATTCCAACTAATATTATAAAGCCGACAGTGAATTTATTTGTTTGTTACGCTTTCACACCAACTTTCAACTACTCAAACGATCGCCATGAAATTTTGCATACATATTGGGCACACCTACTTTTTATTCAGAAAATGATGTTGAAAATGTGCTATTCCTGATAATTATATCAGATCCACGTGACCCAAGACCCAAGCAAAGCTACGAACAAAAGCTAATATGTAAATAAAATTTGTATACAAATAATACTACTGACTCAGAATGTGGTGTAACGTGGCGTGAGTTCAGTGTACCGCTGCTGTTACCACGCGTCGTTGCGGGGAGTGGCTCAGAATGTGAGTTTTATTCGATTCCAATACAATAACGCAGAGATATCGTTTATTGTTCCATGTCAAAATAATTGGACGATGATGTTTTGGTGTCTCATACGTACAGATGTTGTTAGTACTCCCTCACAATGTTAAAATGTTTAAAGGGTTTCAAGTCAACGCCATGCGTGTATGTCCTTTGATGTGCAGATAAGCTATGAAGCTTACTTACTGGTAGAATGGGCACCGACTATCAAACTAATTGTATTTCATATGATGTGAGATCGGCGAACAGACGCCGGTTATATATTTAGATATATAATTCTAATATTTTTCGTAACCGCTTTACGTTCATCTCTTCAGGCTCCACTCTCTTACACTGATTATTGAACACAAGCAAATCTGAAATACAGCGGTCATTATCTAGTAGAGTTCTTCACATTATTTCTAACATTGTAATTGCGACTAAAAAACCTCACAAAACTTGTTTTTATGTAGTAATACTATAGATCCTTATTAAATATATGGAATATGTAGTATAACCATATTCGTAAAGTAATATTTATAAGTCAATCTTATATGGATGCCATATATTCCTCTCTTGTACGCTAGCGCTGAGCCAATATGACATAGTTGTGTTAATACGATCAAAGGTACGCGAAAACATAGAACCAACTATATTCAGAATATATTTAATGTGATTTAGTTTCATCCGTCATTTTCAATATTTACGCACAACGCTTTAGAGAAAGGTTCTACAAGTGTATCATCTCTGTATTAAACCATATTTATTCAACTATTTTAGTGCTAATTTATCATTAGTTATTATATGCAATGGGTTTTACTTGTAAGGTATAAAATAGCCATTGCACATATCTCACGAGCTAAGACACATGTCAAAGTTTTTAATACAAACTCATTGTGTGAAACTCGTCAGACACCGAGAGAGAACGCTCTGTTATATTACTGTATAAGTAGTACATGTAGTGAATTTAAAACTTATTTAGTGTTGTTTAACTCAGCGTAATATTTTTATCACTATTTTATTGTCTTTTTTGACGTGATAATGTTTTATAAATCGATGAACGCTGGCTCCACGCATGAAAAAACATGACTCATTGTCACATTCCGCCTAAGACGAAAGTGCAAGTGAGAGAGCGAAACAAGCGATAGAGAGGTGCGATCGGCCTAAGCATTCGGCTTGCGACGCACCTATCATTCATACACTGCATCGGCCGATACGTCCGAGTAGAAGAGAGACAGGGGCAGCACACAACTTACACGTGAACTGTTTTTTTCAAACTGTATATAAAGTGAAGTGAAAAGTTACTATGGTTTCTATTGTTTATTACAACAACAATTGTGGCAAAAAGTATGCAATTTTTCATCAATGTTTTCTTATGACGTTATCGCGTAAAATTATCGTTCGTAAACCGACTTTACAGACAACCAATTTTTTATACCACAAGCAATGTAGCCAACATCTGTAAAAATGGATACGAAATAAACTATAGCAATATTTAAGAAAACGAAATTGTAAGCTATTTTTAAAGAACTGGGTCCAGATATTAATTCGTTTATTCAATGTAATAGTAAACAAATATCACAATAACATATTCAAAGTAATATTTTATTTTACTGACCCGATTTATAAACCACACGTTTCAGTGACGAATCGTTAATATACACGTTTGCAACATGTAGTATAAAGAAAAATTTGCGTATAAAGTTACATTTTATTAATTAGGCCACGCTGCTTCAGGCTCTGAGTGAACAGACTTCACTGTATTGAATCACTACAGCGTATGCTAGTACACTATGGCACTAACGCCTTGACTGAAGTAATTTACGTGGTAACAAAGCACCGCGCATTAGAACGTGAGGCCGCGCGTCGCACCGCGAACAAATCGTCCCTAATTCCAACGACAAAACGTCCCGTTAACGCGCTGCGAACATTTACAAATAACAGCCTCCGTTTAGTTAAACCTACGTATTTAGCTGAATACTACTGTACCCACATTCACAGTACACGTGTACATTTCTTATAACGTATATTGTACCACCTTATATTGAATATTTCATATAATGTTTACTAATCTTGTAATCACAACAACGAGAAAGTTTAAAATGTTTTTATCATAGCGATTCTGAAATACTTTGCTAAGTTATTGTAAATTCCGAATAAAAGTTGCCCATAAATAACATAGGATGGGCTACTACAGTACGGCAAGGATTCCGCTGGTCAGGTGCGAGCACTATAATTCTATGTTGATTACTCATAGTTAAGTAATTTAGGTCGATTCATAATTCATATAAGACCAGCCTTAAAACTGTCATTTATTGTTCTAGAGATAGGGAGAATTCAGTATAGTAATGTGGAGTTATATTTATTTATTACAAGACTAGCTGTGCCCGCGACTTCGTCCGCGTGGTACGGAATACACAACACAGTGATTAATGAAACAATCTGAATTTATATCTGTATATCTTGTATATTTGTAATGTAATGTTTCAGGCTAAAAACTAATAATGGTCGTACCCATTTATCACTTCAGTAATAACTCAAAATTAAGGCTTCCAAGTTCCTTTATGTATGTAAAAACCATGGGCCTAGTTATAGTGCTGCATCTATCGTCATACAGTCAGATAGTTCGTAGCACACGATGGTAATGTGTGCCCACATCTAAATTTATTGCGAACATGGACAAAACTTCGTGACGATACACGCAGGTATAGGAGTAACATAACACTAATATTCTAATTTAACAACTGTAAAAACAATATTAACCCTTGGACTGGCCAAAACCATAAAGATTTAACTTCTATACAAACGAATGTAGACCTTATGAGGCATAGGTCAATAGACTGTTGGCAGCATACACTTAACAAGTACCTGATTTATTAAAAAACTTTGAAAAATAACATATGATGAAATGTAAAATAATAATTTTCATGTAAAATGTATTTTTAAATTATTTTTTCATTTGTTGCAACTTTTTTTACTAAACCATAAAATTTACAATGTGCGATGTAGTAAAATTAAAAAATAATTGAAAACATAATCTTCCATTTTGAGATCCGAGTCATAAAAAATCAGCCGAGGGCTTATAATATTCATTAATATATACTTCACATAGCTCATTCTTTTTATGTTATCCTTTCTTTTATTTGCACTGCCTGCAGTCTTTTTTCTCGACGGTACCGCTGGAAGAAAATGCAAGCTGCCTGATTTTTTTTTAATATTTTATAACGTTTTGACCACAATGTCATCTGATATTAAATGATGATGTGGTCTAAGATGGTAAGTCATGCTTAACCTAGAGCGAGACTGGCTCTCAAGTGCAGCTGCCGGAACACACCAACAGGTGCTTGGTGATAGGTTTTTAACTTGAGGGTGGTACGGACTTAGAAAAAGCCCTACCACCACAGTATGGTATACCTACGTCCTTCGTACACACCACCAACAGAGCCATCATCGCTTCATAAACCTACCCTAATGCATAAACCAAAAGGCATTCATTCATATAAAACGTTATTAAGACATTAGAATCAAGGTAAATTAATGAAAACTATACTTCAAAATAAACCTAACAAACACAGAAATAATCATTGTTATCTGTACTCTTCCTTGCAATAATATTCTTACGACAGTAAACCAATAAATTTATAAGTTTAGCGCCATCTGTTGTCGTCAAAAATGTAGTCTGATATTGCTTCTAAAGACGATTTTTTCTTACATTTATGTTCAATGAATAACTTTAGTCTCTTAATTTTTTTATTATAATAAAAATTTGTCCTAAAAAGTGATTGGATTTAATAATTACTAATATTTAAAATACAACATTAATTAGAAATTTACTCATAAACCGTATAGGATCGAAAAAAAAAACATATTTTACTTATACAAAGTACAAAGTAAGTTATTCTATTTATAGAAATATGTAATATTTGTAATTGGCCAATTTTTCGATTGCATATTATAGTAGTAATAGATTTAGAAAATGGCGACTGAACGCCATATACTAGCAATAATGCATATTAATTAATTACTGAACATATTAGGGTATAAATATTTATTTATGTGAAAAAAAATATTAACCATTTTTCTTTCGGCTTATGTCTTAGTAATGTAATACTGTGGTAATGTTTATTTATGTTATAAAATACCCTGATTTTTAGATGAGGCTAAAGTTCATTTACTTTATCTATTTTTCTCTCGTACTCAACTCCCATCGTCATTAAAATTACAATAACTTTTGTTAGAGTTAACCGATTTTAATGAAAAAAAAATTTATGTTGTTCCGGAATATGTTTGATTATTTTCTTCCTAGTGTTTTATCAGAAAGCTAGTACTTTACCAGTGATGCCTGTTCAAACAAACAGACAGACAGACAGACAGACAGATATTTCTAAAAATGATCGAAATGGATTCTATTACTTATTCCTAGACACCTGCATCAATTTTTTTCTCAAACGTCAAAAAAGTACAGACATGTTGTATTTACATTCTTATTATATGTATAGATGACCCAGTGAACTTTGTATCACTTACATTTAGTATTTTCCTTTATTTATTATTTATGTTTCGCACCGTTTAAACCTTCCCTGAACTTTCATAAATATTTCAAGATCTAAATTAACAAATCGGTCCAGCCCTTCTCGAGTTTTAGTGAGGCAAACGAACAACAATTCATTTATATATACATATATAGATTATATATAACAGTAATACTAGTATGCTACATTATTATTTTTAACATAATTGTACTTACATTCCGTTTTTATTTTGTATTATTATGTTTTAATTTATAGAAATGTTATGACAGTTTGTACATTCCTACCACCGTTAAGCCTTTAAAATGTGTATCAATCCGAACAGTATACGAGCACATAATTTGTGTAACGTACGTCAGATCCTGAACATCCTACAATTGTCAACATTGTACAATACTATGGTCAATCTTAGCTGAGCAGATAATTTCTCCTGTGAATTGAGTTAGTATGGTTCTTATAACATTGTGCGCTTTCAACTCAATCATTTAAACATGAAAACAGTGGTGCTAGGATATTCTTGTTTACTATATATTTTCAAGCTGATTTAAAGTTATATAAAGTTAAATTCTACCTGTAACTTTCCTATGTATAAGCAGCAAAAAAATCAGTCATCACAAAATGTACAGATGTATAATTACCCTTGCAGGTATTTAGAAAAACTTTGAAACATTGTAGGGAACAAAGCTGCGTCACGATTGATTCATTCAGGATGGTGTAACATAGAGCGCCCGGCCCCGATGGGGTCCCGGGCCGGGTGCTCGCCCTTTCGCTGGGCCATATAGGAGGGTGGTTTCGGGAGCTGCTCAGCCAGTGCTTGTTGGCTGGGCAGTTCCCGAAGCCCTGGAAGCAGGGGCGGCTATGTTTGCTTCAGAAGGAGGGCCGCCCCCCGGACTGCGCGTCCGCGTATCGGCCCCTCGTGCTGCTGGACGACACCGGTAAGGTGCTGGAGAGGGTAATTGCCTTCCGGGTCGTTCAGCACCTAGAGGGGGTGGGGCCGAACTTAGCGGACGCGCAGTACGGCTTCCGGGCAGGGCGATCTACTATAGACGCCCTGACCCTCCTCAAGTCGCTGTCCGCAGAGGCGACCTCCCACGGGGAGAGGGTTTTGGCGGTGTCCTTGGACATCGCCAACGCCTTCAACAGCCTGCCGCACGTAGTTATAAGGGAGGCACTCCAGTATTTTGGAGTGCCCCCTTACTTGCGGCGGCTGTTGGAGGCATACTTGGAGGACAGGGAGGTCGCCTATGTGGACGGCGACGGAAGAATGGTCCGGCGGGAGACGAGGTGTGGGGTTCCACAGGGGTCGGCCTTGGGCCCACTCCTGTGGAACCTGGGCTACGACTGGGTGCTCCGCGGTGCGCTCCCTGTCGGGGCGCACCTGATATGTTACGCGGACGACACCTTAGTCGTAGCCCGGGGGGGGGATTGGGAAAATGTTGTGCGCCTGGCCACGACGGCCACAACCCTCGTGGTTGGGCGCATACGACGGTTGGGCCTCAGGGTGGCCCTAGAGAAGACCGAGGCCCTTCTATTTCATGGGCCTCGGCGGGGGCCACCACCTGGGGCCCACATAATTGTTGAGGGCGCCCGTATCAGGGTGGGGACCCAGATGAAGTACCTGGGCCTTACCCTGGACGGGCGCTGGCGATTCGAGCCCCATTTCAAGGGGCTCGGACCTCGAATTGCTGGGACGGCAGGGGCGCTCGGCCGATTACTACCCAATATAGGGGGGCCGAGCGCCGGCTGCCGCAGACTATACATGGGGGTCGTGCGGGCGATGGCCCTCTACGGGGTACCGGTGTGGGCCGACGCCCTCGGTGCCGCCAACGTGCGCGCGCTGCGGGCAGCGCAGCGCATTGTGGCACTGAGGGTGATACGGGGATACCGCACCGTGTCCTCGTCGGCGGCCTTCGCGCTCGTCGGCTCCCTGCCCTGGGAGCTGGAGGCGAGGGTGCTTGCCGCCGTGTATGAGTTCACGGCGGCAAGAAAACGTTTAGGGGAGCCTCCGGCTCTCAGGGAGACTATAGTAAAAAGACGGGCAGAAAGGGAGGAGGCCCTGGAGAGGTGGAGGCAGGACCTGGCGGACGCGTGGTATGGAAGATATACCGTCGACGCCGTCCGCCCGGTCCTGCCGGAATGGTGTAATAGGGAGTGGGGCTCCCTGACGTTTCGGCTGGTGCAGGTACTCAGCGGCCATGGCTGTTTTGGCTGGTACCTGCACCAGATCGCTCGCAGGGAGCCCACCGCCGCATGTCACGAGTGCGGCGCTGAGGAAGATACCGCGCAGCACACTCTATCTGAGTGTGCTGCGTGGGGAGAACAGCGCCGCGCTCTGACTGCGGCGGTAGGTGGTGACTTGTCGCTGCCGAGCGTGGTTGTGGCCATGCTCGGCAGCGAAGAAGCATGGATGGCCATGGCCTCCTTCTGCGAGGAAGTTATCTCGCAGAAGGAGGCGGCGGAGAGGGTCCGAGAGCTGGACCCTCTTAGCGGCCCTCTCCGCCAAAGGAGGGTCGGTGGAAGGAGGCGGCGCTTTGTCCGCCTCCTTCCACCTCCGTAGCCGGACCTGAGGAGGTGGGCCGGGGGGCCCATCTCCTCCTTGCACAGATCCGGCTGACGAGGGGAGGTAGCTGGTTGTGTACCCAGTCTACCTCCCTATTAGGACGGAGCCCGGTGGCCTTTCGCCGGGCTGACCGATGGGGCGACATGGTGATAGCCCAGCACGATCCCATGTCGCCCCAACCAAAATCGGCGGCCGGTACACCGTGGGGTTTTAGTCCGTGCGAGTCGGACATAACCCACTCTCTCCCCCGGGAGGGTGGGTATCCATAAAGGATTTCCCCACGTAAATAAAAAAAAAAAAAAAAAAAAAAAAAAAAGGATGGTGTAACATAACAAAATTTAATTAAACATGTATATCATGAATTCTTCGTAATTTCATTCATTCATTCAGTTTTTTAAAGTACTTATGTACTTAGAATTTTTATAGTGATAACTACAGCAAAGACACTGATACTTGAACTTATATATTATATTACACATAATTTAGATACTGTATTTATGTCATACATATTCATACTAACAAGTGGTGTATTGCTCTCGATCAATGCACTTACTGTAAGTGAAGTGTTAAGTTGCTATACTACAACGATCTGTATGATATATTGTACGATACAGTATTATTTTATGAAAGCGTTGTCGCGCCTTGTTGTATGTACTAAACACTAGAGTATTTGCGATTTCCAACAAACCTTTGTTTTCATATTATTTTTTGTATTCATTTATGTTCTGCAAATACTTTTCCTTGAAAAGCTAATCAATTTTACAATTTTCAGTCCTAAAAAATACCGACCTAAATGATATTATTTATTATTTTTTATAATATTATTAACATATTGCGTTGGAAAGACACTTGCAACATAAATTAAATTTAGTTTTAGTCTTAAGTTAAGTTTAATGGTGTCAACATATATGATATTGTCAGCCTTCAACCTGTTATAGATGTGTAACAGTATTAACACAGACAATAAAAACTATTAAATAAAATACTAAGTGAAGTTTTTAAAATTACGGGTTAAATTGCATTACTAAATGCATATTTCTAGATATACAATAAGCGATGAGGCCGCTGGTTTCGTTATTACCTTTTATAAACATGTTATAATATTTTATATGTTTCGTGGAACTACTAGTCATTATTTTGACTCATAGGTTAGATGGAGAAGAAACGTAATAAATGATGTCTGCGGCAGAGTCACAGCCGCAAACAAATTATAATACCATTATTAATATCTGTTACGTAATGCAAACATTCAGATGGCGAAATAATATTTAATTTAAGGTTACAATACGGATTAATATTTACGGATTAACATACGGACAACATTTTCTAATTTAAAATTTTCATGTTTTCTGTGTACAGGTGAATCTCAGAAGTGGTGTACTCAACAACAAGATAAACATAAATAATCGCGGTGTCACTCAGTTTGTCTTTTTTACGAGTAAGTCCGACAACTTACATATTTGACTGTACAAGTGATAATATGTTAAAGCATCTTAGAGATTAGCTCAACAAACAATAAACATTTTAATCTTATTTACCATTTATGAGCATTCTGTTATTAGTATATAAATTAAATAGCATTTGTATATTATTAACAGAATTCTCAGTAATTAAAAATGAGAACACTACAAAATAAAAAACAAACAACAGATATCTCCATATAAAGAATTTCCCATCGGAATATTCAATGTACCGCCGCAGTTCTAAAGTGCACCGCGCGGTGCGGCGCGCCGTTACGATTGGATCGGAAGTTTCTACCGCGCCGCCGCCGCCATTGCTCTCGGGCGAAATTGAAAAATTACAATGATCCTCTGAGGGTGAGTTATTTAGATATTGAATATTTCCCTCGACTGATCAATTCGAAAGTCTTTTAATATTCGTCCCTATTCACGTGACGCAAGATGGCGCGAGATTTAACTGATCGTGGGGCAATGTCAATGCGTCTATTGTAATTTTACAGGTCTGTACTCAGACATTTATTAGCGGTTGCCAATTTTATTTACTATATTGTGTTTAACCGTTTGCTTTATTTTCTTACATTAAATACAGATCATAGTAACAGATATTTATTAGTAGTAATTAGCGGTCCTCGGAACACAATGTTAACTTAAGAATACATGAAATCATTGCCTTTGTTATGTACTTTTATATTATATTATTACAAAGTGACGACACTGTACTTAATGAAGAACTCAGCATAATCCAAAAACAAAGCTGTTCATTAAAAGAATCACAATCCATTATCAGTCGTCGCTATCATGCCCAACTTACAAGCATCTCGGCACGTCATGGATATGTACTGGTCGTTCCTGAAACGTGATAAACCATAATAGTATGATACAATCCAGTCGAATAAATCTATTTTGTCCTATCACCTAAAATATAACGGGATATAGCTGGATAAACCCAGATCTGTACAAATAATTATTAGTTTTAAATATTTTTTATGTATGAAAAACGCGATGAGTCCGCCCCTGACTCGAACTATATGGATAGTTGTTCGCTCGGGGTTGCAGTTTCGCGCAACAATAACTTCCCTCGGATCAATCAACTAATAGAAAAGTGCGAACAACTCACGAACAATTTTTTGTATGAGCGGAACTCGCTACATTGTATCCTGTTTGATAATGGGAATTTATACAAATTTTAAAGCTAATATTGTTGACGAGTCTTATACGTGTAGACAGAGTATTATTTAGACTATATTTTATACGCATTCAGCAGTATGGATAAAATAATATATATAACTTCAAATCGGTAATAAGGTTGTGTAGAAGTTAACTAGAAAGGACAAAACTATAATTAAAAAATAGGTCACAATTAATCCAGGCGAAACACAACCGCTTTCTCGAGAACAAAGTCGCAGGCATCAACTAGTCTTAAGTGTAAACGTACAGAAATTGACTCAGGCTTTCAAATTAACAGTATAATTATGCTCTATCACGTATATATAATATGAGAATTAAATTTATAATTGTAGTTAATTAATGCAATTAATTAAAAAGAATTACTTTTGTTCGTGAAATATGATCTTCGGTAGAATATACTGTGAAATATAGAAATAAAGCAACGTAATGATTCAATGACTTCGCGTCGACACTCATAATAACATTTGTAGTTCATTTCACGGCACCACGATCGGGCCGCGTGCGAGTCCCGTGGGACACCGTACCCCACGACAAGCCGACTGACAGCGCGCGTCATGCCACATCGTTTGGCTATTTTGAAACATTACATATTTACCTACTAAAACGGCTATTAGAAATAAAATAATCTGCGTTAATATACTATATAAAGATTAATAACAAAAAAATATGGCCTAGTGCTACCTAGTGGAGAGGTATAATAATGTGGATAGCACAATAACTTTCTTTTTCCATGAAAAAATATTTACGTGTGCCAATTGTCTTGGTATTAGTAAAAGGGTTAGTAAGATTGAAAGGGCACATGTTTTTCTACATAACTTTATCTGTATGTCATAATACGGAATGTTTTGAATAATTACGAACAAAGTATCCTACGTCAGTAATATAAGAAGCAATGGCTCGCTCGTTGAGATGCACTGAGCAGGTACTCGTGGGCACGGCACACGACTTACTTCTATAGAGTATATCTCTCGCTTAGAATAAATATGATGGTTATTTCAATCACCTTATTTCGAGGCTACACTACAATTCTAAAACGCTATGTATTAACACAAACAGAGTTGGCCTGTACGTATCTTTTGCTGGACGTATATCTTCATATACATCGATTTAAATAAAAATGTCACCAAAAGTTGCACTCGACTAAATTCATACAGAGTATACAATAAAGTGTATATTCTTATGGTACAAATGAACGTAGAGAGTGCGCAGTGCACAGGTTCATATAACCGTATGTTTGTGATTCGTCTACAAACATTGTGACGTGAAGATAAAACTGAAATTCCATATTCCATCTGCGTCCCAAACGTGATAAACCCCAGTCCCTCGTACTTGTTCTACACTCGAACCTATACTATGTGATCTGCATATTCACAGTGAGAAATTTGAGTGGAATAATTTAAAGTTATTTTTAAGAATATTAATGTTTTCAAATTATATAAATATTATATTTATTTATTTATATTATAAATGTTTTCATAAACTTTACCTGATATCAGCACTTTTATTGTAGGGATTTTTCAAAATAAAATATCATCTGAAATCACACACATACAATAAAAAATCACCAACCTATATAAATAATTTCCATTTCGGATATTGAAAATCTTGCATTACATGGAAAAAAAAGGGATATCGAGTCGATGATAAATAACACAATAGTAGCATATTGCTACATTACGTCGATCGATATATATGAGGGAAAATATCACGATTAAAATATTGCAAGGTAGCAGAACTTTTTAAATAACCCCCTGGATAGCTAATACCTTCAAATTGAAAATCTATCGTCAAATACCTCTAAATTATTCCGGCAGCTGCTATTCAGCACCAGTTTCCCACTAAGGTTTCACATTTTTATATCTTAGGGCACAACGTCATTTAACATCACGTGATATTTTAGTCAAATAATATAACCGACAACGTATAAAATACACTGTAGAAGACCTCGTGTTAAAAAATATCATCTACTTATACGCACAACTTGTTTCTACTTGTATTACAGAGCTGGGTTAATGCACCCTGATAAAAAGCATATAGTAAAGGATTTTATGATAGCTTGGTAGAGAGCTATATGTAGTGGATCACGAGCCGGTAGCGCGGCGCTCACTGTGCGACAATCAGAGGCGAGGCAGCTTTTCTTTCGAACCATCATTACGAAGCGGCGTGGGCGGACCCTCGCGGAACTCTCGCAAAACAATTTGTTACAAATGAAACGCTTCCTAAGAACCTGATTTGTTTCTATTGGGACACATTTTTGTGTTAGGAATAATCTTTGCGTCAAATTTATATGATAAACGTATTAGGGTCGGTTACACGGACAGATTTACTGATATTTACAGAATGTTTAAGGGGTGTTTTAGTTAGTTGCGCAAGAATAGGAACTATAATTAGCATAGGTACTACATTCGATTACTACTAACGTTTGCAGTGAGAAATTTTATTATATAACTGTTAGTAAGTTCACCTGATTTGTAGAAACTGCATATTGTTTGAGTTGGCTAGTGCTTGTCTGGTTGTGTAAGATTATTAAATTAAAAATCCGTTGCCATGCACCAATCGATATGTCCTAAAAGATGCTAACACCATTTAGCAATTGTCCTACCCAAGTATAACGTGTTTAGTTTTCCTCGTAATGTAACATCTGCCATAGTCATGGGCATTCGCTAACCTATTGCAAGATTATGAAAAATTTACATAAATGTCTCTACTAATCAGAAAATCAATTAAACTGAGTGACGACATAATATTAACTTTAAATATCTCGAGAAAGTTAGAAGATGTATTCATCAAGGGTGGATTACAAAGACATTTCGACAAAGAGAGGCGTGTAATAATAGACAAATGAGTGGAAGTGGCGCGCGATACGTCAGGGCTGCTGATAATATAAAAATGTGATAAATTAATGTAAATGTTGTACGAAAGTGAGTCGAAACTGATTCTAATAAATTCTCAAGTCCATAACTGTTGTTTGGAAATCACTTCGTATGTAAATACAGGTACTGTCATTACAGTTTAATTATAGAGCAATATCTCGGATTTAGTCGCACACGTGGGACAATTCTCTCTCTAAATTGCGACACTGTTTTCGTAAATAGTATGGCTTGTCTTCCATAAAATGACAGAGACAAATATTATCCCTTACAAAATCTCAAAGACAACGAATCAGGAGAACGAGAAAACGATTTACCACTGAATGTTCCGTAAACATGTTAACTTGATAAACGGAAATTTATTACAAATTTGAAAACATGTGTTCACGAAAACTATATTTCAGTAAAAGTTATTGGGAAAAGAGTGTATAATATTAATTTTGGTTGTGCCGTATACAGTAGTATATTTTTATGTGTGAAAACCCTAACAATAAGTTCAGCTGATATAATTCGTAGAAACAAGATATCGTATGAGTTGGGTGGAGCCGACGAGACGTACGCGCTTTGTATCAGGAATGTTCGCAATCCCTCTATATAGGCTATGTTCATAGAGCCAGGTATTCGGGTCAGGTAATATTACACAGAACCTAGCATCCGAGGAATTCTTAGATTTTGTACGTTATATTTTTTTATTTCTTCGAAAAGTAAGATACATTTGATCATTAGGTATTCAATTTATTTAGTAATTTATGTTGGGTATACTTAAAACAAAATGGTTGTGTTCTGATATATATATACAATGTACATGGCATCTACTAATCACCAGATAATCTACTAATGTACATGGCAATTCGATTGAAGGATATAAAAGTTGATAAGCTACAGCGCCATCTACTCGTTTATTATAGTAAAAATAACAGTATAAAAACCATCTTTATCAAAAAATAAGTGTACCAATTTTTATGGCCTTCAATCAAACTGTCTTGAAGTTTATTAGTCTCCATATCAACAACCACTTACATATTGTTACAGATATATAAGAATTCGTTTTTACACACAGGATTTAAATGAGTCGTCTAGCATAGGAATCAGAATCACACACATAGACACCTTATTGTTCCAACTATTGTAAGCAAATAATAAGGTTTAAAATTAGTGAGTTTTTAGAATCTTGTCGAATCCCTCGAATAATTACATCAGCTTTCCAGAGAATTCCATACTTTGTTTCAAAGGTGAATAAGTACGTCACAGAGTATCATTTTTTTTGACTACAAAGTGAATAAAAAGAGAATAAAAAAAAAATTAAACGATCTACAACTATAGCATTATAAAGATTACGCGCAGCCATAGTGTAACTCTGTGATAATGAGTCTGTTTAAATTTTGTCCAACCAAGTACAAATACAGAACAATTACAATGGCACTTGATTCACTTACAGGTGCAAAATTGAGTGTTAGAAGCGGTTAGTAACAGGTAAAGAAGAGGAACTTCTTACTCCACAGATGAGAAATCAGGTTATGATAAACACCGCTTACCATCGCCAGCATAATGGAGTAGAATGTTGAATTTTTACGGCAACGAATAGAATATGTGACTATTTTGGCCAAAAATTAATTTAGCAATGTTGTCAAGCAATCGTTTTGGGAGTATATCAACAGACATATTACGATCCTAGGGTAAAGGGTAGCAAATCTGACGATTGATGTAAAATAAATTACTTACAGGACTGGTAACCTAGAAGAACATTGTAATGAAAAACCGTATAATTATTCTCGAAATACGCGAGCCAATAATTGTATTCATTTCACAATCCTCGGCGAAATTTGAAGCATCAGGTTACCATAGTGCAAGATTCAAGTATTAATTAAAGGCGCTGATAAAAGATGGAACGGAACATTCATATGTATAGAAGAGAAAATAATAGATTTATCAATTCGTTGTCTTAAAAACAGAAAACGAGATTAACACATATCTTACTTAGTATTTAGTAAAGCCATATAGAAGAATTGCATGACAATGTGTCCTTGCAATTGAATAAATAAATAATTATCAGTACTTTTCTTTAAGGAAAGTTTTATTGCCCGAAAAAGAAACATTATATGCATAAGAATGCTTTTTTGGTAATGTAGACGTTGTAGCAGCTCGTTTGTATGTAGCCGCGATTAATTCAATTTGAACTCAATATTGATCCTTTACTTTCGTTTTCTTTACTGTGTAAGTTACAGTTTTGATGTGGTCTAAAACGGTAAGCACGTTATACCTTAAAGAGAACTTACTTTCTTGTGCAGTTACTGAAACATACTTACAGGTGCTTGGTGACAGATTTTCATATTGCGAGTGGGAGATAATCACGTGGACTTAGAAAAAATTCTGTCACCAAGTTATAGTTTCATCACGATATAGTCATTCATCCACGTCGATCGGTGCCAACAAGTAGGCCATCATCACTTTTGAACGAGAAAGACATTTGACACCGTTTATCTGGCTAAATAACCACTCTCAATCTTTAAACATGTCGTCTAATCTTCAAGTTGTTCTAATCTTAAAGTGTTAGCGGCAGTTAACATTAACATAAAAATAAGCAAAGTCGCCCGCGAACACATCAAAGTCACGTTTTCATTTCTGTCGAGTAACAGTCACACCCACATCCTTATTCTGTTTATCGACAGGCAATAAAGAACTAGAATAAACATGTCGAGAGAAAAAACACGTTCGAGCCGTGACGTTGCCCGTCCCTCCAACCCCTTCGCCGCCCCGCACTCTCCCGCCCGCCCACGACGCCTGTCGGAACAGATTTGCATGCAAAAGGACGCGTGCGGACTCGTTAACTCACTTTAAGGAATATCAAACCTGACGGATTTATGTGACGGAAGGCTTGGCCGGACTGGATATGTTCCCAAATGTATTACAAGTGGAATTCACTGTCAGTTGATATTGCCTTAAGACTTTTGTTTGAACTTCACTATTGGAAAACCTGTCTCCCAATAATTAATGAACTTCAATTATTAAAGTCAAACCATTGAATTGTATGAATTCTTCACCTAATATTACATACAAAAAGAGTAAACAATGTGCTAAACCAGATCAGAATAACAATAACTCTATTACTAACGAATATGGAAGCCTCTCTTGCTATATTAGTATTAACCTTAGTATCTATCAGGTTTTAATTTACGTCCACATGACAGAGAAGGGCTCTAGGTCATTTATAATAGAAACGTCCTCGTAGAGGATAGAGGCGCGACTTTTTGAGTTGCAAACGAGACATATTTACATATCAAAGCTGACGTGACACCGAATTTGAGGCAATTTCAATGTTTGTTCTCCAATACTTTGAAAATGTTTGCTACTTTTTTTAAAAACCTATAATGATAGTGACTCCAGTAAATGTTCTATGTACCGATGAACAATGTATAATCCAAGCGAAATTTAATTTTTCAACCTCTCAGCCTGGGATACCCTGCACTACACCACACGGCCAGCCCGCACTGTCACTTCATTCACGTTTAGCAAACTTTTGAATCAACATTTTGTATGGTAATTGCTCCTTTCTTAAGGGCTGACCGTGATATATAGCATTATAAAGCTATAGTTCTATAGCCTACAATCTTCCTCCGTTAATATGCTATAAAATGCAAATAGCATTATTCAAATCTGACTGAAGATAACTCCAGGGAGCACGTACAAATAAAATAAACAGTCTATAATTTTAGTATGGATTAGTTGGTATACGTATTTTTAACATTATGTATGTGTAATTTTAATTACAATTACACCTTATATACTGTCATTGCGCTAAACACACAAGTATACGTTTGAATCAACTTTAAATATACTGTATTATACAACATGTATATGTAATATTCTCGACGAGACAAACGAGAGAGTTTCACTCAATAACGTTATACCGAAATCGAGTCAAGCGATGTCGCAGGCGCAGATCGCAATTAGTTTTATAAAAATTTAATTTGGCTCATTGACGCTACCAATAAAATACTATAAACACACGACAACAGACACCAAGCTTGCGTCTGTAATGTTAATTTAAACATATGAATCAAATGGCAGCGTATTTTGTTCCATGAGACTTTTACTCTCAAAGGAAGGTATTTTCATTGGCCACTTTTCCATAGGCGCAAGGCAGTAAAAATAAATGTGTAACAGCGGTACCTCAAAAACGATAAAATTGTTATTATATAGTAGTTAAGTAATAATTACACTATTCTAAACAATAATTAAAATTTAGCACATAATTAATAACCCAGTTGGAACGGGAAAACTGTTGTTTTTAAAGTAATCTGTAAGCCAAGTTCATTTTCAAATTTCAACCGATAGTTGTTGTTTTAATATTGTAAAATAACCAGAGTTTAATTGTTTTTATAAATCAGAAAAAAAAATGTGATTTGTAATTGATACTTTTTTTAAATAAATTTTTGTTTTTGCATTTTCGGCTTATTTTGAAAAAAGGTAAAAAACATGAAAACTCAAACATGGCTCACTTTTGCATAATGCATATAGGGATTAAAATTATCACAAATAGTTACCCTTATCACCTGCTAACGGGAATACGTCGAATTACTAATAACCCTATATATAATATGTGAATTTCAATTATATTAATTCTTGAAGTCCAATACAGCGTACACTTCACGTACATATTTACAGTGAGCAATAGTATCTAAAATATTATAGTCTAAAATAACATAACCTAAGTTAGTTCTTATAACTTCAGTTATCTGCCATTGAAAATCCGGTGAAAATCGGTCCAATTTTTTCGAATTATACACCCGGATGAAGTTCGAAAATAAAATAGCTAAGATTAGTTACCATTACTTTAGGTATATGCTAGTGAAAATTCCGTAATAACTGGTCCCTTCGTTTTGGAGATTCCACGTTGGAAACAGTCAGGGGTAATGGTGTGGTGGTAATGGCTAGTTGAAAATAAAACAGTTTAAGTCCCGTGCAAATCGGTCTAACTGTTTTGAAGATTCCATTGCAGACAAAGTTGCAAAAGCTAGTATAAAATAAAATTGCCTATGTTATTCCTTCTAGTCGGATATCTGCTCGTAAAAGTCCTGTAAAAATTACTAAAACCGTTTTAGGTATTTCTCTAAAATGAAATAACCTAAGTTACTTTTTATAAAATGAGCTATGTACCTGTAAAAGTTTCATGAAAATCAGCCCAACAGTTCTGGAGATTTCAAACTAAACGAAGCTGCGGGTAACAGTTAGTCTACAATATCATAGCCTAACTCACTACCTGTAAGTTCAATCTATCAGTAAAATTCCCGTCAAATTCGGTTCAGCTGTTTCGCAGTTTACCCGGTATAATTAGAGTAAGCTTACAATAAGAAAGCAAGGATAAAATTTTAAATAATACTTTTAATCTCTGATAACAGTAAATTAATTAAACTGACCAAAATGCAAGTCTCTTTATATAATTTTATAAGTTACATTGGGAATCCGTCACACATTACCCGATCGTGTTACTGAGACTCGTAATGACCTCATTCATCGGTACAGGAAGGGCAGGATGCGAGGGGACCGCGGAACTGCCGCGGGGGGTGATCTTATCACTCTGACAGCAGCGTCAAGGCCATTCCTGTAGAAAGTAAAATCTAAACCGTCACGAAGTCTCCACCTGACGGGAGTTAGTCCGCTCGGCTCCGGTCGCGAGTGAAGCGGCACTCGACTTGATTCAATTACTCCGGACATCAAACGACTTTTGTCCTTAAACAATTCCGCTTGTTTATTGATTGAGTAAAAGATAAACAGATAAGTGTAGTCGTTTCTCAGTCTGTTCCATCAGTATCTGTTCTTTAATCTTAATAATATTTGTATTGAATGAATAACCAATAAAATTATCACCATTTGCTTCGTATTCTGTGTAATCATTATGCACTTAACTTCTCACACTTACTCAAATGATTCTTTTCAGATTATCGTGCTCAGTTGTCAATTTTGTAATCGATTTTCTTACCATATGGCATGAAGAATGGAAATATTGAAAACAATCTGGTACATTGGATATAATAGCGAAACGTAACCGAATTTTGAGATAATTTATGCGTTTGCACTTGAATGTACGGTGAGCTCCAGTGTATTGTGCCGACAATTGTTCTCGGTTTACTCGCACATGATGTGTTTAATTAGCACAATTAGATAAGCCTCCTATCGCAGCCGCACTGCCACTAATGCAAACACGGTATCTGTCTTTGATTCTACTAAATCAAATTTAATACACAAAAATATGTCTCACAAAACATTTTGCGGACTTTAATTGTAGATGCACATTTCATGTGGTTATTTTCCCACACGTTTACATATTTTTCATATTCATTATTTACAATAATGTAATGTATTTAAAATAATATATATATATTTGAGACGTAATTTATTTGTATTAATTTAGCTTACATTGTGATCAGATGAAAAAATATCGGAAAATAACGTATTTTTATTAATTTTCACATTAATAGTAACCTGGTTTTGTTAGCTTGTAACAATTCTATGATTGTGGATAGTCGTCCAACGGGGCGGGGTGACGCATAGGCGGCAACGGTATCGCGGAGCGAGCAAAGTAACAACCTACACAGGGAATTATTTAACATTGTCTCGGGAACGTCTTGCGCTCAGAGTACGACGCCTGATTCACTATCACACAGAATTGTAAATTGTGTTTATGAGAGCAGAATACTTACGTATGCCTACATTCCTACGCAGTGCACCTACGTGGTAAAATAATGAACCGTGGGGGCATTTAATATTGGCATGGATAATTAATGTAAAACAGAGAAATAGTATGACGTTATTATTTTATGAATTTTCTTCGCAATAAGACTAAAGACAGTAAAACTGGAAAAAGCATATGTTAGAAACTCTAGCGAACACCGCTACTTTAGTGATAACAATAATATATTTCAATAGGTTTCAGGACAAATATGAATACTAAACTAAACAATATTCATATGAACGATGGATTATACTAAAGACCAATATATTGTACCGTATGTACAAAGCAGAAGCTGCAATAAATTCATCAGCTCAAAGCAATCGACCGGCCTGCGACCTGCGTCCCTACACTCCGGTACAGTATCATATGAATATGTATGTCAGAGACTAAGCTGCTCAAAATATGTTTCATATAGAAGGCAATCACTTTAATAATTTATAAACATACCAAATTTGTAGTTTTACATAAACTGGTTAGTTTCTTATACATGCGAAGAGGATGTTATAAGAGCATTTACGAAAATAAACGTATAAGTTAAATTAACTATTAGAGATGACACGAGCTAAGCATATTTAGATGAAGCGGTTCTCAGTTACAATGGGCAAAATGTGTTTGACTTTCAACGCAAAATCAAAAAGTTATCCAGAAAAGTATTGGAAAATGCAATACTAGACAGTAAACACTTTCAAATCCCACCATTTGTTCTCACTTATTCTTTTCAGTGTAGGTTGATAGATGGTATATTTCTGCATATAGTATATACACTAGTGCATACAGTAAACCAAATTTACTAATTTTGCAATATATACCAATAGATAGATAATACTAGAGTAATCACCAAATAATCTTAGCGGTACGTTCCTCCAAACATTTGAAGACAGAAAACACCTTGACTTCAGATGTGCTGATACGAAAATAATTGAAGATTGATTAGAAATCTGTTAACGGACAATGAGATGTAGTAACAATGTTAATCTCTCTTGAATAGAGAAGGGATCTGACGGATCCGCCAGATCATTGTAATCAGTGATATTGGCTTCGGCGAGATTACATATTATCCGGGACGCGCACCTATAACCCCGGTGTAATTGGTAGACGTAACTAAATCATTTCGAGATCATATATAGTTCTATTCACCTATACGGATACTACTTTCACATGGATATGTATAGTATATGTCGAGGCAAATATAAAATGGCTTCTACGTAAGCGTATGACGTCATGATTATGATGTCATCGTTCAATCCACCAAGACCAATCGAATAAAAATGTTAGCCGATACAGAAATGCACTACTGAATATAGTAACGAATTATTCGTAAATGTGAAACGCCTGTTAAGTCATTCAGCTAAAGCCGACAGCGAATAATAATCAAGATGCATGAACAGCCGACACCTCCAACTAATGTTGTTTCAGAACGGTTTAAATAATAACCAGTCAACAGAGTAGTCAATAGTACGAACGTAGCTATATACGTACATGTACATTTAAATATATTTCCTATACTATTTGCAGTGGAGCGGATGAAAAATATTTTGTAGTATATATTTTAGTATGTATATATACTCGTATTAGTATATATACGTCTTTTCTGTGGGACGTAATATAAGGGATGTTAAAGTAAACCACCTTCTATAGATTGTATTGTACATTTTTGTAGTATTCCATGGCAGTCATCACAGTCGCGCAATGGCCGAACTGTTAAAAAACGTTCACACCTCGTTTAAACAACTTTCTGTTATTGAAAAGAGCAAAGTAGTTATTCGGGAAAAAATTGCTTTTCTACGCAGCACGGTAAAAGAAAAATTACATATTAAGTTGTTGTTGGTTCAACAATAATATCGTCTTATTAACGTTATGAACTTATAAGTGTATATGAATTCTGGGATATTTTAACTATGTAATCATAATTTGGAAATGATATTGGTACACATACGAACAAATAAAGCTGTACTTATACTATTAATTTTATTAAAGGTGTATATAAAAACTCTTACAAATAAAAGGTGTCCATTTCCCGCAGTAACTAGACAATATGCGTGCTAATGTCTGTGTATTCTATAAAAGATAACCTGTATTTTTCTTGAGCTCCCACTCCGTTGTTCTTATTGTTAGCCTTAATACCTAGCTCATTGAACAAACTGGAACACATTCTTAGTACCTAATTTTTGAGGCTATAAATGCTGCGTTCAAGTTATCTATACTTATTTAACTTATTCTGTATTATTATGGTTGGCATGCTTTTTGTGCTTAAAAATATTATTGAACAGATATTCAAACGTAACAAAAAATTGTGGATAACCTATTTGCCATGACATGCATGTTCGGTGGCAAGTTATCAATTCCTAATTTAACGAAATAAGGAAAAAATATATTTTATTACTTGAGTTTACTGAGCCTCTGGTCTTTTCATTGTGATTAAGTAAAAATTAGACAGGTAACTTTTGTAAAAAACCCAACATAAAACTAATAGTTATATCAGCAACAGCATGTCTCACATCATCGTGAGTTGCAGTGTCCTGTTCCTGTTCGCTTACGTTTCTTGTACTATGCACTAGATTATTAAATAAAATATCACAGAAGACAAGTTTCAGACACTTTCAACAATAAGGAATTCTAGAAATCAACACCTGCAAATTAAACTATATTATGTCCAAAATAACTTGCTAGTACCAACTGATATTTAATAATACAACCATGACCCATCTCAACTATCTAACAACAGAAATATAAGATAAATTTTATATTAATGATGTATCCTATACTTTAATATTAATAATAGCTTAAGGATGAGAAACGAAATATAATTGAAATGGAATATTCCAAAGCGGCTCAACCGTATCCAGCCTGTCGGAGTATCAGCTACACGTGTACCGTCTACTGTACACGGCCTCGCCTCGACGGGATCATCCGAAACCCTATGAATAATGGATATAACGACAAACAAAGCTGATTTATTATTTACTCCATATTAAGCAGGATGATGTCTTAGCCAGTTCCTCCTCCTCCTGTCGCCACCCGCCCCTGCGTGTAACACTTTGCACGGAGAAATGCGTCTTAGCATTTATCGTGAAACCGTTCGCTTGAATTTAAATGTTTTATTAACGAGTGTAAATTTCTTAGTGAAGTAATGCCGGTTTCAATTTGCGTGCCGATGCCATTGCGGATTAAGGTTGGATTAAGACAGTCGTTGAGTATATCGATTAATGGAAATCAACTTGTAAATTCCTCCGAAATAATATTGAACTGCATAGAACCAAATGATTCCGAACATTCTCGGCTCAGCTAGTGAATAGACATGGCCGGTATCGGCACAAATCTGGGACGTTACAAAGGTCTGAATGAACGTACATAACTATTTCCGGGGTGAACTAAAGAAGGAATATAATTTTTTTCTCTGCCCCGAGAATCGGTTCAATTAAGGCGAGCTCCGAAAATTGTCTCGCAAAAATCGTAGGAAATCTGTCGCTTCCGGTCGAGGGATGAAAAAAAATATTTTGTAGGCAAGCGATAAGCATTACAGCCGCTTAGTAATGAACCGAACAGTATGTTACACTAGTTAATAATGACGTTTATTAATTGTACATTTTTAGTTTTTACATTAGTAAGATGTAACAATGAAAACCTTTACATAAATACAGCAAAACACATAATTGTATGAACTGCTTTTTGAACTTATTTCAAGGTGTTGATGTCTGAGAAGAGAAAAAAGGTTTACCCGACTATCTATGGTATACTTATTAGGTTAATTATTTTATATCAAATCTTGAGAATTACGAGTTTTATTTTCTTAAGTCATTCAACCTCTATTACACCCACTCTGTAGGCTCACTAGACTAAGCACACTATATTTAACAATAAATATATCTACTTAAGAAATAATCCCTATTCATTTTAATATATTATATGTATACCAACATTTAACAAAGAAATATGTTAATTGTAATATCTGCAAGAGATATAAAAAGATAAACAGAATATTTTTGTTTTATTGTGTGTGAGTGATTAGTAAAATTGGATTGGTTTTTTTATATTTTTCAATCTTAAGATGATTACGGGAATAATCGGCCTTTTATTACAATATCGATTTTACAATGTGGCTTACTTATATTATCGTTTTAAAATATGTGCGAATGATCACTTTTTATGTGTGTCACAGTTGAACCACGCTGTTTTTCCTCAGATATCTCAGCAAAAGTCTGTACTAATTGTGTCAGTATATCACGAAAAATGGCTTATCTTAGCGCGTCACTCAACATAAATACCATCATAATTATATAGGACTCTAACACTTTAGTACAATTTTAATTTAAAGATGACTGCACCACGAACACAGAACATAATATCGGCTCAGTTATAGACTTCACTGTTCGCAATCAATAAGCACTACACATATTTACATGTTCTAGCGGTTGCGATACTGTTAATTTAGTTAGTGGTGGCGCAGTAATGTGCGCGGCCCGCACTGCTGATGGCTTCGCATTAAATATGTATTCGCCGTGAGCCGACAGCCGACACTCGACTCGCTTCCCGTTTGTTCCTATTCACCCGAATGCCTGATCGCGGCCCGCTCCTTATATTTAACGCTGAACTGCTTCTCTCCTAATGTACCTGGATTTTAATAATACCTTCTCAGAAAACTGTAGTTACCGAGTAGTAGTAGATACCGAGTATATGAAAAACTTTTATGTCACAACCAACTACTTGTATAGTTTTATCTCTGAATTTAGATATTTTGTGTTATAATTTTATGGTAATCACCGTATTTTGCAAGTTCAGCTTTGAAGGCAAACTTTCTTGTTCGGATTTTCATAGTGTGTATCCATTTCCTATCGTCACATATAATTTTGTTACTAACGTAAACCACGCTTATGATCTAACATTAATATCTGTTAACTATTATTATGTACTAGCTGTTGCCCGCAGTTCTGGATGCATTTTTTTTTTATTGTATTAAAGGAATTTAACATTGTAAGAAGAGGTAAAATTACAGAAATGCCCTATTAAAAATATGTATTTGTACGCCCCTACTGTAACATGTAACGTTTATATTAAATAAGTAATTACTAATAGTGTACCGGATAGGAATTAGCATCAATAACATATTTGGAACTTTAACCCACCACATAGCCCCTCAGTGCTCACTTACAATATATAAGAAAGTAATGAAAATTTCAAGCTATGCCATATCTCTCAAAACTGTTAATATATAGATATAAAATGTCCATGGAACTCTGAAGGTAATAACACATTTCTGGTCTAATATCTTATTAGAAAGACAACTTCTATCTTCGGAATTACTGTTACTTACAACTGTTGTTAATTACAATGTTGAATTGTGAATAATGAGTTGATGATTATTTTTTTAATTGAAATATAAAAAGAGTTGAAGTCTTAAAATTTTGCATTGCATGTCAATCAAGATATAAAACTCTATATATATATATATATATATATATATATATATATATATATATATAGTTATCTGTCAGTGAAAGTCCTGTGAAAATAGGTTCAATTGTTTTGGAGATAGTACTACAGACAAAGAAGCCACGAATGACAACTAGTCTAAATTAAAGTAGTCATGTCACCCGCTGTAATTTGAACTATCTGTCAGTGATTCTATCAAAATCGGTCTAGCCGTCTCGGAGATTACGCGGAACAAACCGACAGAAAAAAAAAATTTAAATTGTATTTTTGTTATCAGTATTGTGTGTACGTTCATATCCAATCAGTAAAAAGTCGTCATTTTGATATTACATACAGACTCTTCATTTTTACTATACGTATAGATAATGAATAGAATTTCTCTCTAAATGAATAAAAATTGTTTTTAGTAGTCCATTATAAATAATAATATACAAACTGTCATAAAATATTTTTTTTAAGTATGTCGTGAATAGATTGTATATATTTATTGATTACTATTTACCCTTGTATTTGAAATTAGCTTAAAATATCTTCACAGAACTGAGTTGCAAATGTTTTCCTTCTGTCTGAGTTTGCGAGAAAGTTTCCGTCGGCGTGTCCTGCAACACGCCTCTACTCAGATATCATTTATGCAGCGACCTTTCCGAGGAACCGACTTCTCCAGGAACTTTAACACTTCCCATGACCTCTCTCCAATACAGAGTGCTACATGTATATATTCACGGCAGAAGTTAACAAAATGGGAATAAATTTACCCCGTTTGTTAATGATAAACTATTTAGACCCCGTAAATACGCTTATAATATAGTTAAAGCTACTAATTGCTCAGAAGACTGATTCCTTTATATATGGACTATACGAATTTATCAAATCAATAAACTTTGGTATTCATTTTTGAATATCGCCAGTTTGATGACTTTGAAAGTATTAGTAAATTACGTAATCGATACTTTGACAAAGATTTACAAAGTTCGTCTACAGCTATAATGTCATGTATAGTAGTAATGTTGTGCATACTGTAGGTCAGTGGAATACAACCTCGTGGGATTGCATATTGATTCGCTTACCGCAGTTATGTTGTCCGCAATGTAGTCAATGTACCTGCAGACTGTATCTGCGTTGTAACTAACTGACCCATCAGATGTATGTTAACTATTCCTTACTAGTATGCCATTTATAAAATGGTATTCTCCTGTTACTACATGGGTATACTAGCGGGCCTGAGAGATTTTTTCGTGCCCTGTAAGAAAAAAAATCCTGGAATCAGACTGCACCGCCACCTATCGAGTCCAACTGTGAATCTAAACCATTCTTGAATTCATGTGAACAGTCACAAAAAAATCATCAAAATCTGTTCAGGTGTTTAATAGGTCAGTCATAAGCACACCACACCTACAGAAGAATTATATATAAAGATAAATAAATCTACATAACATAGAATAGCAATTATATAAAATGAAAATTTTCCAAGAGCAATGAAGTTGTCACAAATTATTAAATATATGTAAGTCACGTGCGATTTCATTATGAACTCATGCACGATTAAATATCTAGTAAAGTGCGAAGAGTACAGATTCAAACTGACCCTCAAACCTCACATACATAATTACCTTCGTTGTCTATAACAAATGAATCAATTGGAGTATAATTGTAGCAGTTCACAGCTTTCAACTTGTTTTAAAGTAATAAAAAAAACGCAAAGATGTTTGCAACATTGCATCGCAACTGCCACATCACGGAGCGCGAGTCACACTGAGCTTAAAATTGTTATTTTTCATTATTGTGTCATAGATTAATATTTAAAAACCGTTTCATAAACGTTGAATGAATTGATATTATTCTACCACTATTTAGTGTAAATAAACAATATGTAAATAAAAATGTATCGAGGGAAATAGTGAGAAAAGGAATATTCTAAAAAAACTAGATCACCTTTTAACTTCAAATTATAGTAAGGACAGTAAACGCTCTCCAATACATAAAAAATTTAATGGTTTCAGTGTTATAACAATTTTGTAATCTTTACTTATACATCTGTAGTTATGTTCTGTACATTTTTTTTTTTCAAAATGTAATAGATAATTATTATAACTGACTGATGAATATACCGTAGAACATATAAAAAATATATAAAGCCGATTCTTATGAAATTTCGTATACGGACATATCAATCTTCATTTGATAAGGTACAAGAATTAAAAATAATTATTATATATTTGTTGTAAAAAAAATCAAAAGCCTATTTAATCTCAACCGATCTTGATAAAATTTTGTACACGGGACGTAGTCTAAAAGTAATTGATTGAGTCCATAATGATCAATACCACTTTTGAAAATCTTAAGATGTACAAAAAAATTATCAAATTAAATAATAAGTCGATAATAATAATGGTTTCATAAAAAACGTATGCAGAGCCGCGGCCTATTGCTATTTATATGATTATTAATATGCTAAAAATATGTTAATATCATAGAATATACAGAAGAAGAGCTCGTTGTGCCTCAAACTCATGAATCTGTGCAAAGGAGTGGGTTACCAGGAGTGCATAAAACTTAGTAATTGCACGCGGCGAATGTATTCAAAAACTTGTACCGGTTTCCCGCGAACCCCTCCTCGTGCCCTCTCGTCCCGCGTTACCCGGCTCCCTCATCGCACCTCTAGCAATTGAAAATAGAGCGCCTTCACATTCAGTAACTAAATATTACTCAGTTTATAAGCTATATTAAAGCCATTTAACAGTGTCAATTATATAAATGTTATACTCATTTTCTGTGTAGTTCTGTGTGTTATTATAATATTTTTATTAGTATAAAATGTGAAGTCGTTCAAAGATAATCCTCCTATAAATAAAATATTGTATACAAAATGTGGTACATAAAATATCTTCCGATATGTAGGTATTCTGTTCATTAACAGTACAGTTATGGGGATTCAGTAACATATTATACTCAGTATTGCTGTTTCTAAGAAATTTAATTATATATCGAGTAATAAATATCGTAACATGTAAACGTAACTACGCTGTAATCGATATGAATTCAATATTGAAGTACTAAAATATACACAAAAGTATCACGTTAATTATTAAACTGACCGCGTGAGGCAAGTTCACGTGAAGTCGCAGTATCAGCGTAGATGTTACGGAATTTTTTAAATACTAGGTTTATGATAAACGGCCTGTTCATATCTCGGTTCCACCACTTCAACTGTTGCCTTCATTTCCTCGCTTGTTCACAATTTCATTTGATTCTGCCGATGTCCTTATTTTATCAACAAAAGAAATTTGCTGTCGTTTTTTTTTTAAATATACTCGTTTTCTTATTTAGTTTATTTACAAACTACGGTACCGCTTAAACGACGTTATTGTACATGTGAGTATGTGGTTCCACAGATTTCAAATATATTGGATTGATAAATATGTAACAAACAACCAGCACCGTTGATAGGATCCTATTCCTATAGAATGAGAAACGCTTTTGTATGCAGACTGTAATACAGCTAGACAGCAGAGTAGAGAAAATTTCAGTTTACTGTTACCTATGCACTGCGACCAATGTACGTAGTAAAATTAACGAGAGTATTTCAAAAATTTCATTTGCTAAAGAGAAATTTAGTAAAAGGAAAGAGTTGACGTATAAATCTAAGATATTCGTCACACTAAACACCTTCATATCTTATAGAACCCAAATACATGTTTATTAATTATAATTAAGCTACGTATATGTCGGAGAAACGTTACCCTTACGGTCACTCATCGTGAGCATTAGCAGGGACTCAATCCAGAAATTTAAGATTTTATAGAATGTTCCGAAAAGCTGTTCGAATTGATACCTGCTACTAATTTCCATTATCGATCGACTTGCCACAATATGAAATTCCATCCAAGTTATCTAGATGGTTAGAGGTCGTCTATTGTGCAGTTTTCGCTAGCGTTTTATGTACGTGCATCGGTTCCTTAGAATGAACTCCTAGCGGCGTCAATAGCGTACCAATATAACCTACAAACCTTCAAGAAACGAGCCCTAATCCTTTTTCAAGGTTGCCTTTCCTGTTGCAGGTGTCTATGGGCAAAAGTGATCACTTACCATTAGACAACCCGCATCTTCGTTCACCTCCAATCGTATAAAAAGCATAATAATTGTATAATAATTTATAATATTTACAAATCCAGTTACGTCAGCTTATTGATTTCACAAATAAAGTTATCACTAAGGTAAAGATGAAACCCTCCTAAGAATTACCTAAATGAATTTTAAATTCTCGGAAATTGCAAACAGACTTCAACCACAAGTACTCATTAACAACTTAAACTAGTAGCTACAATCGAAACAGTAAGGGCATTAACACAGTTCAACAATAATGATAAGCGTGTTGCAAATTTGTGCTTTAATTTATTTTTTTGTTTATTAATAAGTTAGATAACTTATAAAAAACAATACATATAAAACATAAAGGTTGAGTACTGGTGGTTAGTATATACTGTAGCCGAGGAGTCAGTTGTGCAGTGATTTCATCGCGCCGGAATATTTATCGCATCGCAATGCAGCTGCCCGAGTGGTTACCTGCTCGCCCGCCAATTGATTCAAATTCATACATACGAGTACGCACTCGCACATGGCAAGTCACGCCACTTCGCAACGCATTGCACTGTTCCCGCCGCGAGCACACTCTGTACATCACACTTATAACATAACTTATAACACGCTATTGGAATGTATTCTACTTACTGTAATATTTTCTAAAATGTATAAATGCAAGTTGAAAAGGCCTTAAAAAATCAAAATCAATCTCTTAAAAAAATATCTTTTTAGTTCTGGTGCTGTAACGGTTAAGTGACTTGCTCTTACTTCCGCGTACAAAGATACGGGTATATGCCTATTTCTTATCCCAAACTGCCCCATGTCGCTTGTCGTTATTCACACTTTACGTGTGGTGTTGTATTTGTTTACAACTTTTCAAGCTGATAAAAATTTGTTAGTATTACTCCGCTAGTTAGGGTTGTAACGATAATTCACATAACTACTATACACATAATCATATTTAACTATTACACATCTTGATAATCACAGTATATGGTATAGTACAAAATTAAAATAAAATGTCATAGTATGTGAACATACAAATTAAACATGCGTTAAATTTTCGTAAACACTAATATGTGGTAACAGTAATTTTATAGGCGTGTTCCGACAGCTGCGTTTAAGAGCCAGTCTCCCTCTAGGTTTAGACTGTCCATCTTAGACCACATTGTCATTTAATATCACGTAAGATTGTGGTCAATCACTAAAACCTACAAAGTATGTAAAAAAGAAATTAGATAAAATTTTATATACTTCTAACATAAACATATCGAGATACACGGGTTGCGTTACGTCGTATGCGACGGCAGTGTGTACTCACGCGATTACATCGAAACGTGTATACAAATTTTGTATTCATAATAAATATTTAATTGACAAAAGTCCGTTACTGCGGCGAAACACCCGCGTCCGTGCCTGACTCCTCACGCCACATTGAACGCAATATGGTTTACCGTTTACCCGTTGCCTCAGCTGAATTACACTCGCAGCGAAATAATCACATTACTGTCGGTGATCGTCACGTGTAGTTGTGCATTTTAATTCAGACATACATTAATAATGTGTATTTACTCACCACTGTAAGCGTAGTTACATAATAAAGCTCTGTTCATTTTTGATATGTTTTATTGTATTGTAATCTCACAGAAACAATTTCATAATAAATTCCTAAGCCATTCCACTGATGCCTGATTTCAATATAAATACAAACTTAATAAACAATGACACTTATTCGGATTGGCCTAAATTTACGAGTATTTTTTATGATCTTAGGTCTTATAAGACCTAAGAGCTTACTAGTCTATAAAACCTTTCGAGATCGCATTTCAATTCATGGCAAAGAAATTAAAGTTTTTGACTTTATTGAGTTCAAAACCTTGAATCTTAAATTTACCTTTGTTTCACAGAGATAGGAAAGCCGAATTTAAAAGTTATAATATTTTGTTATAAACAAGACTTATTTGCTAATGTAACTAAAGGCAGTGCATACAGACTGCGTTTAGCACGTCTCTCGTCTCGACTGTCTGCAGACTCGAGACGACACTTACGAGCGGCTCGTTTAACGTTTTACGTAACTTCTTATCTTAGGTTTTTCCGTTTTTATCTCTCATTTAGGTGTTATATAACATACTTTATTCTCACATATAGTTTGTAGTCCTTAGTTATACGTTTAACGCCAAGAACAATGGTGACCATCAACACACAATCCACTATCACAATACTTCATTACGTCAGTCACAGAATTACTTTAATTAAGTATACATGACAATATAATGACATACGTCGAAGCGAGATACAACAACCGGTGTTTCGTTACATATTATGTGATGGTGATGACTCAACGGAATCAGACTGTGTTTTGTCTGCTCTCAACTCGGTCGCGATTTTGTAACGCCAACTATTTTCTTTTTCACCTTAATCACATTCACATTTCAGTACAAAAGTGGAGTCAACAGAAAAGTGATACCGAATGGTGTTCCGGAATTTGTGATATGATCATACCATATGTCTGTGTATGCATAGTACCTATAGCAGCCGGAACAGTCATGAAAAATACAATTAATAACATTCCATTATCACTAGCGAGTGTCCTTAAAATATATACAGCACATTGAAGTGTTCAACAAAAATGTTGACATTTAAAAATTCCACTCAGGTTTCCCTTTCCTCTCTCTACCACAGGTATTTAACCTCTTAATTAGTGCGCTGCCCTCCCTCGCGGTGCTCTCTGTGCACATTGCGACTTCCCTTTGATATAAACAACAGATAAAATATCTTCGGCTTTGTGCAAGCCGGCTGTCATAATGCCTCACTTTACTACCACAAACCATAATAACTGTTTTATTTTTATTTTTCAACATTCTCTTAAAAAGATGACTAGTGAGTAGTGACGTCACTTTCTTACGTTACTTATGAATACGTGTGTCACATCTTGCGCTGTATTGACAATTTAACAAATATTTTTAGAGCACAGCACGGTATTGAGGTAATCATAGTATCTAGAAAAAAATATAATAAAAAAGAAGAAAATTATAATCTTTATAAAGAAAACATATCTAAATCCAATAAAAACGTACGTGTTCAACGGTGTAATCTCTGTTTATAGCATACCACTTTCTTTTCTCTTTATGGCAACTATTTAATTTCCTTCTTTATTTAGTCATAAACGTTGCGTTAGTAAACGTTGCATTAATAGAAAACACTGCAGCGTTTTAGTATTTGACTATCCTCACGTTACAGAAGCTTAATATGAAAAATTACATTAAAAATAGAAATGCGAAAGCAACAACTACTTAAAATAAGCAAAGCGAGATACAGGGAGGCGCGGCAAGCAGCAGCAGTAATGGCAGTGGATGAACGCCAGGGAATCAATCACCGGTGCCCGAATACAACAATAAAAGAGAATTAAAAAGTCCGCAAAGTGTTCGCTTCTCGACGATAAAAGCGTTCGCATTCCTTCCGGCATTGGACCAATCGTCTTCACATCGCTCGAGCGAAATTTCACGCGGCACCGAACTAGGTTGAATTTCGACAACAACTATATGAGAAGGCGGTTTCTGTTTATTTGCAAAGACACCATAGTTTCAGACAATTAAAACGATTTTCAGTTTTCTGCTTCAAACGAGAACATTATGAATTTTGTCTCGTACTAGAATTAAATACATCTTTAAGATAATAACTCATTAAGTTATTGTAAAAAATCACTCAGCAAATAAAATAAGAAGTATAAAATGATTCTACCAATATTATACAAAATTATAATGATTTTCGTATATACTTACTTTGTATTTTAAGTGAGTATGTGCGTGTATACGCGATTGCTTGCTAATATGAAGTCGCGCGTACTCTACCCGCGTGGGGGTACTAACCAGCGGTTGGGAGCGGTGGGGAGGGGTGAAGTGCGAGGAAGTTTGTGCTTCAGATCAAAGGCTTTTGTCTGTGGATTAAGAAGTCGACTTACAAATTATTTTGGCTGAAACCAGGCCGACGAGAGCACCTCATATTAAACACAATTTTAAGACATAAAAATTCTCCAGAATTACCCTTAATTTAGTTGACTTAGGGTATTGAGTCACATCCAACTGCGACTCGAGACTTTGTTCACACGGAATTTAGCAAAAACCAGTTTTTGAAGGTTTGTGGGTTGCATTAGTCCGGAAACGCTGCCGCTGGGAGTTCATTCCAGAGGACCGACGTACGTGGGAAAAACGAATTTCTCTATGTATAAAGATATTTTTCCGAAAGTTTTGTATGTATAATAAATACATGAACATTATATTTATTAAAGAAAAGTCGATGTATTTTAATGAATTCTTACGAAATAGTTTTCAGACGCTTACATCGAAAACGCTAACTAAGCCGTATGAGTTTCATAAATAGTGTGTACTACAGAATTATGCAATTTAAAAATATATACAGAAAATTCTTCGTTGCTATATATCTATCTAATAAGCATAATCCGCAGAAATCATTTTTATCTTTTACATATTATTAAAAAAATAATTGGTTATTTGCGGTGCTGTTCTGAGAAATACAATTTTTAATTTGATAAAAATTTGATATATTTGTGTGAAGATTCTTACTTAGCTTCTCGGACTTAAATAAACTGTATATATGGATCTTAATCGTTGAGATACTTATGGTGCCATATTAGTACATTACGCCCAAGTGAAGCTGAGATGGGTCGCTAGTAGATAATAAAACATTTACTGCACTTTCATATAATTATTTAAATTAATTATTGCATAATGATAAATAACAAATTCCACGTACTTACTCCAGTAGTCTATACAAATAAATAAAATTGAAGTGTGTAATGACCAAATAAAAGCTTTTACCAAATGGACTTGGAAGTATATACGGTATGTATAATAAAAAAATAAAATAATTTTTTGAATTGTTATCTATGTTGTGTTGTATGTTTGTTCCGGCTAATCTCGAAACCGGTTAGACGGATTTTGAGGGAACTTTCTCTGGCAGATAGCTGACGTTGTAAGGAGTAACTAATAAAAGAAAAAAAATACCTAATAAAAATACTTTTTTTTTATTTTCCACGTTACTATAATAATCTAATGAAGCACTGTCGAGTACTGCGTGCACCCCACGTGTAGCTTTTCACTGAATAATTTATTTTTTGCTAAATCCTACGTAAAAGTTGGAGTAAAAAGGTCTCTACGAGGTTCCACGGTAAGAGCTAATCACCACGGCTATTTCAGCAGCATTATATACGTAGCAGTTCTTGCGCTGTTGTACTCCATCAAAGGAGTGGTTGGTAACAAGGATTCGCTCATGAACTGTCCTAATTCAGTTTTTTGGAGTAGCAACCTATTATAACTGAGGCAGTGATCAATAAACAATAGGTCGATTGCTGCTTGCCTGTTTTATCATCATTATCAGCCTTTAAGAGACCCACTGCAGGCCATTAGGTCTTTTTCCGAAGGAAGGTATGGGCATAATCACCACGCTAGCCCACGACGTATTGGCGATTTACACTCTGAGAAATCCATAATTCTATATTTTCCCATATACGATGGAACTACAAGAAAATATCTCAGGTTCAGGTTTCCTCACGATGTTTTCCTTTACCATCAGCCGTTAGCATTAGCAATTTAAGTTAGTAAATGTACGCGAATTCTGTAAAACTTGTTGGTACCTGCGGTTTGGAACCTGCAGACATCGGATTGATATTTCAACGGTCAAACTCCTAGACCACCATGACTTTTTGCCTGTTTGCTATTTCATAAAAAATATTTCCTTCATTACAAATGAATCCAATTATTACACATAGTACTCTGATTATTGTACATACCTACTAGTAAAAACACATTTAAATTAAATAATTTTTCATTTGCACTATATGCAGCTCTATTCCTTTATTGTGGTTCAAATTTAAAGCAATTAATGAAAGAGTCCATTATAATTTAATGCAACTTGTGTTCGAAGCGGTGTAGTATGATGCGTGTAGCAGCATGGCAGCGGCAACCGATCCACTCAATAACATAATACAGTGAAGAATTTGTCAATGCGGAGGTCCCAAGCGGAGGCGAAAGGTTCATTAATTAAACTTTACCTAGCTGAGTAAGCATTTCCCCGTGTTTGAACTTCTATACTCGTTTATCACAATTTGTCGGACGTTAGACGCAAATGTCCTGATAAGTATGACCTATGCTGCTTGATTTTTGAATAATCGTCTAATCGGCATCTGTCTACTGATTTTATTTCCGTGTTAAAATGCTCCATTTTCAGTGTTAAACACACCAATAAAGAATTCAGAATTACCTCTATCCCGGGGGTTAAAGGCTGTTGGCAAGTTCGGTACCAAATTCTACTTCGTTCCATGCTTTAAGTCTAGGATTACTGACAGTGAAGTGTGTTTCAGAATGCTACTTCTGTCTAACCTCAATAGCAATTAGAAGAAGCAAATAACCGAATCTAGTATTCGGTTGAACGCGACCAATACGAGCCGTCGTTAAACTTTGTGAATTATCCAAATCAAATGTTGACCCGTCGAGTTAATCTATTCATTGCTCCGAGTTTTATTTGTTACCGCGTTCTCGGGACTCGACCAGGCTTTTTGTCTGAATTTACATTTGATGGAGTTTCGTAGATTAGTCTTTTCGTTCGGCGCACGTTTCCGCAAACTTTGACCAACTTCAAATTGTTTAAAGTGGCTCTAAACTGAATGAATGAACAGAGAAAGGCTTTCTCGTTTCGATTTTCGTTTTGTTTTGGTCGTTGTGCGTTGACGCGGTGCGGTGCGGTTGACGTTCTCCCGGCAACACTGACCGCTCACTACCTATTTTGTTAATCTTAATAATCACCGATTATATATTATTGAAACCATTAATACTTTTAATATAACGGTGTTAGTAGCATTCTATAAGTAGATACCTCAGAGTAGCTATAATTAACAAACACTTCTAAACAATATTCGACGGTGTATAACTGCATTAAATCCATTATTAGGGATCGTCGTAGCATCCTCGTTTAATGTAAATAAAGCCTTGCGAGCTCCCCAATGACACATCTCTTGATCACCGAGTTAATTTAGTTTCCGAGTTTATATATATAAGGAGGGCACTTGCTCTGTATTCTATATTACACAATATGATTGAATTGAACAACTAAATTAATAGAAAGTATCTTACGCTGCATGACCGGCTCATTGAATCACGCTTCCAGTTGTATCAGGTGGTTTTACCTTTTTTTACAACGAAATAAATATTGTGTTTGTTGTTGTAACGGTAATGATTCTTAGAATTGTTATGTGTGTATTGTGTGGAGACACGTGATCTCTCTAGTTACGTGTAGCTCCGTTTTTGGTGGTTCTAACCATGGCAGTCCAAATTTAGAACTAGCATAATTAAGTCATATGCCAGTGTTATAATGTAACTTAAAAAATAGAACACTGTCAGTGAAAAACACAGGAATTGGTTTACAAGCTCAAGGTGCACTAGAAATATATTTACAAGGGTTTTATTATTGGTATATTTATAGTTGAGTATTAGTCGTATTATATTTTGTTAACGAGCTCGTGAGGATGCGTCCCCTGCAATCGTTTCTCGTCATTACCATAGTTCGCGATGTCCAAATGTAAATACATACGAATGTAATAGTCCCTCTGCGGCTCTCGACAGCTGTAACTACAAACTGCTATCTGATGTCTACGCTTCTCTCGGGTTCTCGTGTATCATGATTTTATAACTCCTATTTCAAGTTAAATGTAATAATAACACATTGAAATTATATTTATAGAGAAACCTTAACTATAGAAATATTTATCTGCATATATTAATTACCACACGAAATCTAACGTCTTCCTTTAGTTCATATAAGCAAGCAATTCCAGATAAAGAACCCTCATGGAGACTGATTTGTTATCTCGAAAAAAGGATTTGAAATAGAAAATTTATAAATAAAAGTACTGCCCCTAATAATTTCGCCACCCACTGTTTACATTTATTGTTCATACATAAAATAATAGAAAGCCTTTTTACTAGGAATGAAAATTAAAAATATTTTAAGATCACCATATGTGTCCTTATTTTTAATATTTTTAAACCTTTTATTTCACAGTTCATCAATAATAACCGCATTTCCATTAAATTTTGACTGTTACAAATACTGTTTCCGTTAAAAATAACACTTTTAGTTTCTCAATCAACACAAATTTAAATATTGATACCCTATACGTAAAATCAAAATTAGAAATACTTTATTTAATTTAGGCCCTACGTAAGCGCTTATGAACGTCAAAATTACCAACAAACAACACAGTCATCAAGAACAACCGGCAAGAAACTCGATCGAGATTATCTTTTTAACATATATTTTTTCAAAAATACATTAACGTTACAATGTTTTTAGAGAATGCACAAAAAGAGATGTCAATTCCAGACATCATTTTTCTTTCATATCCTTCTTGTTTTTTTTCTTTTTGAAAAGCCAATCCTTTATCAAAGTTCTTCTGTCCAAGTAGCTCCCTGCCAGAAACATAACATACGTGTGAATTCTGATTATTACAATTTACAGGTATTTTAGAGTTACATAAAACCCAGCAAACATAGAAATTTAGAATTCTACTTGGCAAATTATTTTTCATACCAATGTAAAATACTAGTGATGCATGAAATGTATCCTGCCATCGTTATACATAAGTATATAATTGACATGTGTGAATACACCTGACTACTCAGTGTCAACTAATGATGATGCATCATGGATATGATGACTGATTATTATATCACGTAAAATAATACAAGTTTATGACAGTTTTTACCGGTAAGTCGATATTCCTTAACATCATTTCAGGAAAAAGTTTAGATATCTATATGTACAAAATAAATATTAATCTACTTACCTTGTAATATGACAGACACTCTTTCTATTAACTACTTTTGTATTAACCAACAGACATGAGGTAAGACAGAATAAAATCCATGTCACAATCCATGCTAACTGTTAATGTATAATTAGCTAAACATGTTCAGTGCATACTGCATTAACATTTTGTTACACACAATGTATTTTATACATATTATTATTAATTTGACACCAGATTTTTTCTATGTTCGAGAACAGTAAAATTTAATTATGTACATTTGCGAGAATGATCTGCAACATCGGTTGAAACAATATATGTCTGATAACATCAATAAAGCTACAAGTTCGCCAACGAGGGTCGCTTTAAGGCGCCCGCCCTCGCTGACACCGGACTCTCTGAAAAGACTAATTACGAACCAAATTACTAGTTCAAGAGAATTTTACTCAGAAACTCATTACCCAAGTTAAGTCGCTAAAATTCAAATCGTAGTAATCTCTTCTGCGGTAGGCAGAAACGTTGAGGCATTACTCATATTTTAACGTTCTTGAATACTTCTATTCCTTCCAAAATCAGTGTTCTTTTCATGTTTTCAAACTCTTTCCGAATGCTAATTATTTTCTTTACGGTCAGTCTATTTAATCGACACAAGTCATTATTGCACTATTCACACACTTCAGTTTCTATGTCCACACACATTGTATTACATAAAAAATATTGTAACCCTTACATGAAGCATATTCTTCAAGCGTCAGCACCAATCACCTAAACACGACTTTTTCTTTAATTGAATAAATAATTGTAATGGTTTATGAAGTACCGATTCTGACACGTATTACAGACATATACTGGTCTTAGTTATTTATTAGTTATATTTGGTTATTACATATATTATGAGATCAATAATACCTCAAACGTCTGCGTATCTATGTATAGTAGTCACCGAGTTTACAATTTTCATTATACAAAGTACTTACTCACTAAACGTTACCATTTATAAAACAACTAAACTGTGTAAACAGAGGTCTGTCTAGTGAGGTCCCATAGATCAGTAAACCGTGGTGAGCGATCCAATTGACCGAAAGTGATCAATGATCTCCACTCACACGTACCCAAATTGTCTAGTTGTGTTCTTCACATACAAAACACTATTACAATTCAGTTTAATCGAATCGCTGGACACATTTCTAACAATATAAACATGAAGCATCTCTACAAAAGTAGGATGAATAGTGTAATGTAATACAATACCATATGATTATTAATTTAAGCCGCAATTTTTGCATCTTAACTATAGTACCCACAACAAAGTAACTGCAATAATGGGGTTTTTCTAGACTTTAATACAAATTAACTGAAAGCCTTTGTTTATACGACACGCTGAACATCGTTACGCTCCCGGTAATTGTGGCAATTAGAGTAGACAGAGACCAGCGCGGCAGCGGCGACCACAGAGCCACAGCGATCCGCGACCTAGCCGCACTCGGCGCTCTGCACTTTGCTTAAATTACATGACGTTAAAACAACATAACTTGCTATTTTGCCATACTTTCGCCTCACGTTAAACGTAGTAATATTTAAATATATATATGTTTATATATTAAGTCACCAGGTGGGGTTTTCAGCGATCAATTTTAACGTATATTATTGTTTACTCTTCCGTTATGTATTTTAATAGACACCTATACTCACCATGTTAAATATAATTTAAGGTATGCCCTCAACAACATGTGTAGAAGCTTCTGTAAAAAGACAAAGCACACTTTTTATTTGAAGTCGATTGTTAACCCCTAACACGCTGGCAGCCGCAGGGCTCTGCACGACGCGATAAGCTTCAGTCGTATATCTGTGTGCGAAGCCGCGGGGGAGTTCCGAGCTGAAGGAACGTCGTGTGATTACTACCGATACCCTTCAAACGAAGGGATGAAACTATGGTATTCCTCAAAAGAAATAAAGATAACATTTCAGAAACGGTCCTTGTTTGAAGGGACAACCGAGTGGAGCATGTGAACATTATCTCTAAGCCGTTTCGTAGGTTTTCAAGTTCATTGTACTCTTATTTTATACCTTACATGGTGGTATCATCAACATCTGATGTCTTATGTTTGATCCCACAATCTCTAGACGTGCGGTAGTCACGGAGTGTTTATTTCTATTCCACTAATAATATAGTGACGTAGCTGTTCTTCAAATTACGAGCAAAATATATCCCGCTTTGAGTTTTATCTGAAAACGTTATTTTTATTCTCGGTGTGATTTCAATTGCCTTATTCATGGCACAAACAAACTCGGAGACTCCTCATAAATATTCAATGCAGTTGAACTTGTACCACCGCACCCCGCACCAAGCACCCCGCGTGCCTTCCCCCGCAGGCGTTAACGTGTTGGCTGACACTGGTTGCAGATCAACGACGTTTATAAGATTTTTACATGATAAAGTGCGAGCATGGTGCGACGGGACGAAGCGGGACACGAACCCACTCTAACAGTGATTAGTGTAACAGAACTATTTTTAATGTGTTATGTGAAGTAATGGGGTATAACAAAATAATTGCTGGTACACGATTAAATAAAAAAATTGAATTTGAGGTTCTATAAAGAACATTATAAAGCAAAGGCGCATTATGAATATTAAATTATATAATATTAGTACCCTCAATGTAGCAGCAGTTTGCATGGCTTACTAAGCTCACTCCTACTTAACTTCTTCTAATTGTTTTCACGTATTGTTTAATGTGTAATATCACTATAAATTATAAAACAAAGTAATAATAAATGTTGAAAGAGTCGGAAAAAGTCAACCCACCTGTTAGCTTTTATCGAACACGCTGCCTAATTAATCCCTTATAACAAAACAATGCATACTAAGATATTTCTCTTTTATAGATCTACAAAAATGTCTAGATGGCATATACCTATGTTTTTAGGATAGCTTACTATTATACCCATCTATATAATAAGGCAATTGGAAGGCTATTTAGACAGATACAGTATTAATTCTTATCAAATAAAATACATTAGTTACCTTAAGCATTTCATGCACATAAGCATATATTTTTATTATCAGGGCAGGACAACGTCCGCCGGGCCTGCCAGTTATATATAAAACAGACTCATATAGTATACTCATAGAATCTGTTTCTATTTATACATAACAAAATGTATATGTAGAGAGCCTGGCTCGGCGTTTCCGTGTCTCGTCGCGCGCTGCAGTTAATGTCGACAGTAAAATCTGCAATATAATAAAAACACTCGTATTTCACGTGAATACTCTCGAATGTGATGCGACTACGGCGTAGTGAAGCTCCTACGTGCGTAACGCGCTGTCCGCCGCCGCCGTCGGAACCGGAAGTCGTTACGTGTCGGCCGGGCGCGGGCTGGGCGCCCTCTGGTCGCGCGCTGTGAATTTTAACTACCATGACGTCACACTATAAAACTATTTCTTTTTAATATTACTTTATTTCCTAGTATGTAATAGAACGATATATTGAAAGAGTATGTAATATATTATCGGCCCTAAATCTTTTTTTAATACTAATTTATTCTGATTAGAGCGTTGTTCATAATAGCTCTGAGATTTCATTTGTAAGAAAGTCAACCGCATTAATGCATCTAGCGATAGGCAGGAAGGAAGGACTACAGTAATATAGATATAGGTAGGAAGGGATAAACTAAACACATAAATTAAATTGAAAATTTATTTATTTATAACTTTGCCCATCAAGATAACAATCCTCAACGGAAGATCGCACTAGGAACAAAACTCCTAACAGATTTTATGCTTTCACGGTCTACTATACATATGGAACAGGTTATTGTAATAAAATATACAATGTAAGCGTTTACTCTCCCAAAGGAAATGCTCACTCGGTTTCATTTGTTTAATGTGAGTTTACGAAGTCGTTTGCAAACCGTATCTATCATACGTTTAATAAGAAATTTCATTTCTAATAACTCTCACGGAGAGGAAACAACGGCGTTATAATATTCCACTGGCTGCACATACAGTCATGTAATGCACAAGCAGCGACTTACTTGACCTACTATAATTAAATATTAAAACAAAATAAAGTAAACGATAAAAATAGCTTTGAATAAAATATAAATAAATAACAAAATACAAATATTTTACCTACAAAATTAATCATTAAAAAAAATTAAGGATTTGTCAAATAAAAAAATTAAGCATGTCTTAATAATATTGCGAAAGGTTTTATTTTTGTATTTACATTTGATTTCAATGCTTTTATCTTTAACTGTAATAACTGACGTTCTCCTAGCAAGAAATGTGACTCTCGTTTAAGGTGTGTTCACAAGTAAGAATTAAACATCTCTGCTTAGAAATCTAAGCATGTTTGTATTTCAAGAAGTAACTACTTCTTGGGCAATAAACACGGGTCTATACGTTTCTGTGAGCGTGAGTGCGCTCCCCCTAGCTCGCTGCATATTAACGAATGGCCTTTCCATACCGTGTCACACACAACATGTCCAGTAAGGTAGCTTAAAGTATTAACTACTATCATTTTACGGTGGCTAACGAGAATACTTCCACGTGTCGTTATATCAAAAACCCCATAAGAAATTAGTCACGTTGAACAATTGAGAAAATATTTTTTGAGGTGTTGAATTATTGTCACATAAAAGAAGAGTCTTGTGCTTACAGAGACCTTCGGTCACCTTGATAAGTTATCTTTCAAATGAACACAGATTGAAAAGATAATAAAAACGTCAATTTATTTATATTATATGATACTGTTCACTTATATCACAATAAGTAGTTAACCGTCTCTCCATAAATTGAAGTACGGTTGCGGGTTCGCCGTAAACACCGATAGAACAACATCTTTGGTGAGACGTGCTACGACCGACTCCATATTACAGAATACAAATGCCATGGCGCTGTCAACAGTCTAATAACTAGATTACTCAAAACTACTGAAATGCTTGATATCCTAAGCTGTAGCTCTTGGTAGATAAACGCGGTAAACAAGCACGCGTATTCACGACCAACACAAATGCTCTTTCGGTAACCAATGTTTACTTTTGAACGCAATTCTATTCGAATCTCTACAAAAAAATCTGGCATTACATGTGATAAAGAGAAAATATTAAGCAACAAACAAATAATAAGATTTTATAATTATATATATTTAATAACAGAATTTCGAAGCAATTCATACAGAAATAAATTTGCAACAGTTCGGAGGTCGTACCGAGCATATTAATAATTAATTGCTCCACACTAACGTTGTTAAAGTCCATGTAATAATTCTACACTAATTATATTGTACATATCAAATGAACGATACAAATGTCAGGCTGGAAAAGTTTTTGCTTACCTACTTAATTATAAATGCGGTAGCAGAACGATAGTTTCAGGATATTTATGTTAGCATTTAGTCACATGAAATAAAGAAATAAGATTCGCTCTGAAAAATATTAATTTGTTATCACTAAGAACTATATAGTAGATCAGATGAAGTGACCTGACACTTATGTGTTTACCGAACATACTAGAAAAGCAGATTTCGTATATAACTATTGCAATTGTTAAGTCGTATATCTTTCCACACATGTGGAACCACGTGGAAGCACGCAACCACACGTGGTGCTGTACAATATCTTGTGTATAGCTGTATCGCGGTGGCAAGAGGATCATCACATTAATGATCCCACTGATGCTTCTTTATAAATAATGATTTCGACACCCACTCGTTAAGGGATTTATGCACCCAGTCGATAAATAAAAATCGAAATAAAATCATGATTCTATCGACGGTTCTATAAGCCTTAACAACAATACTTTACATTTGTTAAATTCTGTTTGTTATCAGCGGAATCGTAGTACCTTTACACTAAAAAATATAGAGGTGAAATCAAATATATCTCCGAATTCATAATTAATACATTAATATTGCGCTTCATTGTATTTGGCATAAACTTGAGCACGTGTACATCTTCTATGTTACTTTTCACAAGTCCTAACGAGATATCATTCTATACATGTAATATATTGCATAGTTGTATATTAATATTTAAACGAAGGAATAATATTTCGTGAATAAAATGATCTTCTTATTCAGAGTTCATTTGAAAGTAAATATATTTGCAAAATTAGAAAGTTACGAACAATACATTTACGTTCGTTAGTTGACTACGAGCTGAAAGCCAATTAGGTAATTGCTGCACTGACTGTAATAAAACTTATTAGTTCATCAGCCCAGTAGATTCCTATTGAAATATAATTCTAGTGTTGAGTACACATATCCGCTTCACGTCGCTTTATTTCATCTGCCACACACATAAGCTTTACATTGTTTCGCGCGACATATTGCTTCTAAGCCCGGTGCAACACGATTCATATTAAAAAATAATCCTTCTCACCCCCCGAACCGTCACTGCACGCGTCCTTCCAACCACCCAACGCACTCACATTAAATTTAGAGTTTTTAATGAGTTTCGCTTTGCGAGATATACAAATTAGCTGGGACATGTTGTTGTTCGCTCACAGTGGTAAGCCACAGCGCGACCGCTTTGTAGTGAGTATAATTTACGGAAACCAGAAAGTAGGTTCCGTCTAGTTGCAGAGTACTTTTTGAAACACAAGCAGTTTTTCGATAACAGCTCCACGTATTGTAAAATTTTAATCTTATTATGAAAGGTCTCAGATGCTACACTGAAGACTGTGAGTGCTAAATAAATAAAACGGTAATGTTTCATGTTTCAAAATTATAAAAGAAAATGTTTTCATAATATTATAAGTTATCACTATCACTACATATTAAAAAACAATGTCCACCGCCGCGTCTGTCTGTCTGTTCGCGATACAAAAACTACCGAATGGATTATAATATGGTCTTCACTAATATATAGCATAATACATGAGGAAGGTATAAGTATATAATTTGTCAAGGTTTTATATAAATTGGTTGAAATATAATGATCATTATTGAAAGTATTGGAAAGAGTCAAGTCGCTTGGGAGCTTTCATCAAAAATGCTGCGTAATTCTTTTGAGATATAACAAAACATTGTATAGTGAGATATTCTTCTTTTATAGATATACAAAAAAACTGCTATTGCATATACCTATCTTTTAAGGATAGTATACTATACCCATCTAACTTTAAAAAACTGGACACATAAAATGAGTTAATTGGTAAGCTATTTACGGATTTACGGATACAGTATTAATCCTTATCAAATTAAATATATTAGTTACCTTAAGCATTTAATGAACATAAGTATATACTTTTTATTATCAGGGCAGGACAACGTCCGCCGGGCCTGTTAGTTACTATATAATTACTAATTGATAGCTAAAAGTAATTCCATTTCAGTGTTATATTTAGAATTTAGCACGATTCACCGTAACCTACCTTGCAATGTAGGCGGTAACAGCGAACAAATAGTACAGGCGTACTGTACATGTTATACTAATTTTATAGAAGTTATATTACTGTAGATAATTACTCTGTGGCAACGTTTTGCTGAGTAGGTATGTCACGTGTCTCGTCGTCCGAGTTACCCATTAATGTAGAGACAGAGATTATATTGTTATTACAGGTTTTAAACAAAGCCCGCACGATATGAGAAATGTTTTTTTTTTTTTCAAAAAAATATTTAATTACATTGCAGAGCAGTGTCAGAACTTAAATCATCTATACAAATCCTGAAACCGAGGACTAAGTGTCAAACTTCTTTACTTTGTAACTGAAAGTCCACACACAGTTCACAGTAACGAGCAGATCGCTCACTCTTCGAATACACATAATTACAAACGTGGTATTTGATATTATAAAGGAGTGACGTTTATATAAGCCTTTATGGTATGTTAGATACTTGACATATAAATGGAAAGTACTTCTACTGTGTAGTTTATTTTAATTTATTATGGGTAATTGATATACAGTTATTAAATATTTTTTCGTATATGAGGCAAATCTAATTGTATATTTAATTTTCGATACCGCGACCGTGAATATGCCCACTAGATTATAATTAAACAACACGAGAACAGGATTTTTTTTTATATTGGATATTGTAAATGTTCGCATTCGCATTCACAGTCAACGACGAAATGATTCCGGGCGTGTTGCAGTTCGCGACATGTAGATAAATACTCTGTAATAGTGGAAAAACAAATATAAATGTCACAATTTGGCAGATTATATCGTGATGAAACCATAGCATGGTCGTAGGGCTTTTTCTAAGTCCGCCTGGCATGCTACCACTCTCAAGTTGAAAATCTATCGCCAAACACCTGTTGGTGTATTCCGACAGCTATACTTGAGAACCAATCTCCTTCAAAGTTTAGCGTGACTACCATCTTAGACCACATCATCATTTAACATTAGATGAGGTTGTGGTCAAACGGTAACCTATAAAGTATAAAATAAAAAATATATATTTATATCAGCGCTCCACTTTTAAATTGTAACGAGTGAACAGTTATTTAGCGTAACCGATTTTGCATATGAGTTAATTAAAAATCGCTGCAAGTACTAAAAAAGTGAAATAATTATTTTTAAAACATAATTTGCCGCTTTTAAAATTTCAGGCACTAGCAATTAGAAGGTGAATCAGGCGAGATGTGGACTCGTATAAGTAGTACTACTAACAATTCACTAGTTTCACACTAATTACATACATATCAGTATGAGTATACGAGTATATTATCAATATAACATTTAAGCGAGCAAGTGTCGTACCCGAACGATTCTAAGTGACGGTATGTATTATAATACTAGATACATATAGATATAATATATACGAGTATAGTAGTATATGTACAAAGCGGAAGGTGTTGGTTGTAGGTATCAGTTTTGGACAATCGAAATTGCTATAATAATTTTGTATTGCGTCAATCGTACGAAAGTATAATCCAGATCGGATTAACTTTGTTAAATACTGGTATGATCGAATTTATTTTGACGCTAGATCCGGTCGCCAGTACATACCACACCGATATACAGAGGCGTACGTGCATACCGGTATCATGTTGCATTTGCACATGTTCCTAATTGTTAATCTTAAACTAATCAATAATGAACACTCAATAATCTTATTGTATATAGAAGTCCTAATTCGAGAATGAACATGTTGTTGTAAATAAATACATATTTTTTATGTACGGTACTAAAACATTTTTAACAGACGAATCCCATCTTGTTTCATTCGAATAACATAGTATAATTAATATCGCAAATCCAAACAAGTTGGAAACGTCATTGCAATTCGTCCCGAGGCGTCTCTGCACGTGCAGGTACGCATCGCTAAGCAGTGAGTACACAACCTCAAAAACAATAGGTGTTTTGTCACGAAACCGGATACCGCAATTGTAAAGTATGATTTATTTATTTTATTAAGCTGAGCAATTATATACTTCATTATAAGAATATAAACGCGATGGCTTATAATCGTGATATAAGCCAGCCTATCACCACGTTAAGGTAGGTGTACACGGTAAAATATACCTAACCGGTTTAGTTACATACGTTTGCACAACGGCCAGTTGCACAGTAATTGCGATGGGACATGAACATGCAAAAGCTTAGCATTTATGTACGTACCAGGTCCGTTAGAAAAAATAAAATATCATTCCTTTCATAAAGAGCCTTCGCATGGAGTACATGGAAGTTCCTGTATTGCAGCAACTACTGATTCATAATCTGCGAATCGTTTTTCTCTAAAGTTTCCTCAACCTCGGAAATAGATAGAATTCAAAGGCGCTAGATGTGGTGAATATAAACGATGTTCAAATATTTCAAAGTAACTATTTCGGATTGCGGCCATCGCGATGTCGAAGTTGCAGTCGGAGGCGTAAACTACTTGAAACAACATAATTTTTGCGAAGTTACGTCTTCAATTTTCACGGTCTTTGTAATACATTATTTTATATTTCTTCTGCATTATACATATCCTTAGTCACAGTGCCATGATCTTAGTATTAAATCAGTTTACCCCTTGACTATCCCATAAGAAGGATCCTATAATTTCACCAGTTTTTTTTTAAATTTGATATTGTTAATAATCATGACATATATTGAAAGTAATTTTGAACACTTTAATGATATTAGTAAAGTGAGAATATTTTAATTTTAACTTAAATATTAAAAATATACCTATTACATATCTATTAACGCTAATATGTTGATGCGTTACTGTAAAGTCTCTGTGTATATACGGGTATACCGCATCATGTACGACCACCTTTACAAATGTTATCACAATCGTCGGTGTGTCGAGTGGCGCGCTCTGCACACCACATCGCACGACTTACAACATTCATACTCGACAACAATATTATATTATAATTTAGATAACAGTGAATTGGTCTGATTAAATGATTATGTTATTACGTGATTATAATCGTTTTTATTGAACATGTAATTTAGATATGAATGTGATATGTTAATAACAGCGGCGGTCAGCCGGTCTGACCTTCACTACGACTACATTGAAAATATCTTGTTCTTGGCCTCTACGAAAATTCTTCGGTCGGTTGTTTACCGCGTGTTACATAACATACGATCGGGAAAGTCGTGGTGTATCACTATTTTATACCTTCATACATGCATACATATTTAATTAACAGCTCATAATGAAATTTCTTAAACATTACGAATGATTTTTATAACTTAACCCTTAAAAAACGAATATTGCGTTATTTGTGACATTATAAATATTCTAAAAAATTGAATGTTGCTATATAAAGTGGCATTTATATTCGTGTGTGGGCGCGTATAGTAATATTTCAGGAATTCTGTTGTTTCGGCTATAATTCTGCGCGCCATAATTAAGAATGATCGGCTAAAATACATCGCTTTGTATACATATAATAAAGAAAATGTGTTATCGCCGTTTCCGAACTAGCATTTTTTAATTCACATATTACCTATTATTATTAATAAAAGTTAATAAGAAATCCGATAAAATGATATGAATTATACACTTTTTATCACTCTGGAAATAAGGTACTTAATTTCTTAAAAGTCCGTCAATCTACTGATCATTGTTCTAATGTTACTCGCGTCCTTAGGAAGTGTACCTCTCACTCACCTGTACGTGCTCCCCGGGTGTATAGTGCTAAAGAGTAACAAATTTTTGGCCTTCGCACTGGTCCACATAAATTTAAGTAATCAATCAATCAACGGTAATAAAAAATACTACAATAGAAGAGATGTGAGAAAGCTTTAAACGCTTGTGCGTCATTGTTTTATTATAATTTGTTGGTAAGAGACATTATCGATGTAATTCTGTTATAAATAATCCACATAAATGTAATTCTGTGTTTATCTGTTTGTTATCGCTATATATTTATTTGATTACATGTTGTACTGCTAACGTTATATTTAAATGTAATGTTGTTAATTAACTGATAATAAACAAATACTGCATTGTAATGAAATTTCTTTTGTTGTTTCATCGTTGCTTTAACACAGTTTTTTTTTTCTGTAGAGCGAAGTACATATATTATGTACACAGAGTGTTGTTATCGTGTAGACATGCTTGTCACACTGTAACAACATGCATATTTTCTTCGCTCCGCACACACTCTGTACGAACCTTGCACTGTAATAATCTTGTGAATCTAATAAAAGGAATTTGATAAAATAATCGAATGTAATAATATTTAATAATGATAATCTATTTGGATCGATGATAACTCGGAGGTATGACTGTGAAACTTGGGCTGTAAATAATAATAATACCAATAGCATTGAAACTGCCGAAATGAAAATGTTACGGTGGACATTTGGTGTAAATCTTATCGATAATATCCGCAACGAATACACGCGAGGCAGCAGAGGGGTTCGCGACATTGCTTAGTTTAAACAATACCTATAATATACCTTATCTAAGTATTTCCGGACATACTATAAATTGTCAAAAATGTATTGAGAGGACAAAGTTAAGACTCTAAATTACCTTAAACTTAGTCTACCCGCAGCAAAATACAGTATAAGTTTAAATTCAATACTAGTGTTCACTTATTCAACAAGATAAGCTTATAGAGTCTATAACTCTATAAGTACTGTGAGGAAGCCGTAATCACTTAAATAAAACGCATTTTGTTTATCTAAATCACAATCGTTAATGTATTTTAAGTTTATGTTCTGTTTACATGACATGCATTTCTTTATGTACATTAATGATACCAAACGTACTTCACATCTTAATCTGTAACATTTTTACCGGCAAATATGGCTTTTCTATGGATAGTAAATAGTCATTTGAGTACTATTGTAGTGATATAATAATTTATTATATCGATTACAGCGATCATAATGCGAGGCGCGTCGCGAGGTACAGATGTCGTGCTATCTGAGTCGTCGCTCGGACGGATTGCCGTAGCGTACCTGCCCGGGCACATTCTAATGTGCATCCCCCTCCTCTTAATCCCGAGGTGAGGGCCGGTCTCACGAAACAATAGATTGATATGCCAAAGTAATAATAAACCCTTAATAAATAAAATGCTGCTCTTCAAAAAAGCACGTAACTCGTATAAAACAATTGAACAATGTCCACGAGACCGAAGTCGCGAACGTCGACTAGTCGTATATAAAAATAACCAATTACCTCGGTGAGCCAATCTCGCTTAAAGTTCCTGTAGTAAAATATTTGCGTCCGTTTTTCAACACAGCTACACACGTATAGATAACGTTGGCATTATAAGTTTATAAGGTCTAATAGGCTCTAACAAATCGAACTTAGTAAACATTGGAATTAAATCATTGTGCTAAAACGATTATTTACGTATATCTGGCTGCTACCTACCACTCTCAAGTATGAGAAAATATTAATGAGTCCTTGAAAATTGCAAAAATTTTCTTTTCGTGGTCGCTACATTCAAGATCTATTAACTCCCTTGTACGATACATGAGTTTTGTTTCAGCAGGATACTTCACAAATAGTTTAATGGAAGGCAATTAACTTAATTCTATAAGGGGGTATTATTTTTACAAGATACTAATTGCATTTGACTGGTGCCGTTAAGTCGTCTCGAGTCGATCGTAAAATTAACATACCCAATATTATTTGAGGAGACCATAAACAGGATATTAGTACGAGTACCTATTTATTACTCGCAACACGATCGCCTCACGTCGGATTAGCAGCTCTTCCCCCCCCCCTCACCGACCTTTGCACCGCGCGTCCTCGACACCGCTACGCGCTACAAGATGCAAGGTTATTATCGAGTGTCGACATCGTAACAACGAATATGTCCCGTTCATACTCTGAGGTCAGAATACATGTTAATTAATATATATGTATATCCGAAAAGTAAAAAGCACATTAAAAATAAAAGGTGTTCTGTGAAAGTATTAAATAGGTACAGCGAGAGATTTGTCATGTGTTCAGTATATATTTAAAGTTGATAGCTGATGTTAAACTGTGTAAATAAAAAAAAATATACTTATAATGTTGTACAATATAAATATAGGATATACTTAGTTTGGTCATAAATACTGTTACAATTAAAAATAAACAAAATATTACATTTGAATTTGGAATCTGTCATTTTTATATGATTGCTCATTGTGTTTTCTCATTTTGGCGCCAATACATTGTACAATATTTTGCGATATTAAAATAGAGTGGGGTGATAAAGGGAACCGAATCGCTGTGATTGCATTACACAAAGTAGATATGGTGCCAAATGCAATTTTTTAAACTCTCTATACGCTTGGTATTAGTAAAATGTTCGTGTACCGGGCTATTAATAGGTACAATGAGACCTCCTGTGTTTGAGACAGAAAACGATCTGGCCGTCCACATAGTGTTCGTACGAAAAAGGTGGTCAAATCAGTAAGGGAAAGAATTCGAAGAAATCCTGTCCGAAAGCAAAAAAAAATATCTCGGGAGATGAAGATTGCACCTATAACCATGTCACTTATATTAAAAGATGACTTAAGACTTGCAGCCTATAAAAGATGTACTGGTAATTTCTTAACTGATAATTTAAAAAAGAATAGGGTGGTAAAATCGAAACAACTACTGAAGCTGTTCGCTAAAGGAGGTCACAGAAAAATTTTGATAATAAAATTTTTACATTTGAACAACATTTTAACAAACAAAATGACCGTATTTAAGCTCAAAGCTCTAAGGAAGCTTCCCAATTAGTCGTCAGAGTGCAATGTTGGCACTACCCGACTTCAGTGATGGTTTGGTAGGGTATTAGCTATGTTTTTTTTTTCGAACTGACCTACTGTTAACTTTGTCAGGCCTCTAGAGTTCCGCCACAACACCATGTTCAATAATCAAGAATGGTCCTTCCAGCAAGACTTGGTGCCGGGTCATAAAGCTTGGTCTACGCGGTCTTGGTTGGAAATAAACGTTTTGGACTTCATCCGAGCTGAAGACTGGCCGTCGTCTAGTCCCGATCTTAATCCGCTGGATTATGATTTGTGGTTAGTTTTAGAAAGTACGACTTGCTCTAAACACCATAATAATTTGGAGTCCCTAAAACAATCCGTACGATTGGCAGTAAAGAATTTTCCATGGAAAGAGTACGTGCTTCTATTGATAACTGGCCTCAACGTTTAAAGGACTGTATTGCAGCCAATGGAGGCTTTTTATATTATATATATATAATAAGCTTTTTATATTATACATTGTTTTATATTTATGTATTAAACTAACACACTGTAAAAGTTATAAATGTTATTTGCAATAGAATTTTTGCTTTTTTCTTTATTTCAGTATTTGTGGCCAGACTAGGTATATAGATTTAATGCACTTGTATTTACCGACTGGATTTTTTGTTTACATGCGATATATAACTCTACTTTAGTAGATGTACGCTCAATAGCAATTTAAACTAAGTACAAAGTTAAAGTTCAACACGCAATCGCGTCTCGTCAACTGCGACGCACCGAACGCGGACCTGAGCGTGTGAACTGACCTTTTCATAAATAGCATTTATCGCCCGTCTATATCATACGATTATTCTATTTATCAAGTGATTAAGAATAATGATCGATAGAGAAGCGATACTGTTGGTTTATGATGATGTAGTTGCGCTCGCTTCTTTTATAAAATGTATCGAGTAAAAAAAATTCTTAAAACATAATAAATTATCTCGTATATTAATACGATTATCGTCGAACCGTCATCGCGTACTGTACGCTATTATTCGTGTACAGTAAAGCAGGCGCCCGCGTATTCTCTCGGATCATTCCGTCTCGCCAACACAAGTACACATGAAACTAATGTATTACTGATTGTCTTATCTGATACATTACGCAGAAAATCATAAAATATTGCGCCATAATTTTTATTTGTTATGTAAAGAAAAAGGTGTGATTGTGAAATATATTTTAATATACGAATTTTTTTATATATATTGTAAAAATGTTTCATCTGAGTATCTTTATTTTAAGGCTTTAATAAATGTATTGTTGTATATCCTTTCTACCATCAACATAGTTTATAATAAGGTAACTGTGTAGATATTAGATACTAAACTCAATAGGTTGACATCGATTGTATGTCGTAAATAAGTTTCCTTAGAAACAGTTCCTCACAAGACAGCACGAGTTTAAAAAGCTAATGCACGTTTAGATTTTATCCTTAGGACCGCGCGCTATAAGTTCTTGTTGATGCATAATCTATTGTTTTAATAATGTATTTGAAAACGGTGATGCTTTAAGTTTTGAACGATAAAATCTCACTCTTGAATACAACTGTGTTAATACTCAGTGCTGGATTTACACTATGGACACTTGAGGCTATTGCAAATTTTCAAGGGCGGCAACATTAGGACGCTGACAAAAAAAAATCTCTTCGTGTTTTGAAATTCTTTTTTTATTTATCAATAAAAATTACTCGATTTTTTTTGAACACATAAGTATTCATTATAATTTTTTTTGCAAATTTTCTGCTATAAATGAGTCATTTTATTTATTTCATAATTTGTATATTGAAACTTTATCCATTTTATGCAAAATTTCGATAACGGGACGGTATTTATTACACGGCCCAAGGGCGGCGATAAAGTTGAATCGGACACTATTTGTACCATCAGTTTTAGGAGTTTACTAAATGTTTGTTAGCGAAGAGATGTTCAACTTAAAAGTTGGACTTAGGTGGTTGAACAACCAAGCACTGCGCTCGCTCCACTCAGCCGTAATTAGCCGTAATCGTTTCATACTGAATAAACAAAGTGTATAACGATAATGCAATCTCTGTTAATATGTTTCGTATACAAAAATCACTAGGTGAGTCCAATTATATTCTAAGTTCTTTTACAAAGTTTAGTTCATTTTACACGCAGCGTTGAGATAAGAGGCGCCGCGCTCTGGTATCTTCTGTCCAAGATAAGGATTTTGCCCGTCGCATGACACGTCATATCCTAGTGGCTCATCATTAGATAGTCTTCATTTCTTATTGTCATCGATAAAATTTAAAGAACCCAAATGGAGCGACCGCTCCCTCCCAGCAACCCCTCACCCCGCGCATCGCACGCAGCGAGTCTTCTTCATCTATCACGTCGTAATGTTAATTGATCTCTGAATAAAACGACTCCACTGATTCAAGATTTTATTGAGAAATTCCAAAGTCATTAATATTACATAGTTTTATATAAAATTCAATCTAGCGTTAGTTCTAAACAACCTGTTTACAATTCCAGTCTTCCGACATATTCCTTTGGAAGTGCCACGCCACGCCCTGCGCCCCTTACCTATACATTGTTCCACAGCGGGGATGTTACGAATGTCATGTTTTGTACATTCGCGAGGGCGAATGTAGGAATAATCAGAAAAAGTTTTAAAAAAAATAATAACTTGGTTGTTTCTTCATCCATTAGGGGATTTCTCAGTGACTCATATACAAAGGGGGCTACACTAAATGATTTTTCACTCGGTACACTGAGAAATAGAGCGTTGAGAGACATGCGACCAAGATCTGCATATTTGTTGTGTTTATCTATATTTTTCCACTAGTTCCAAAGGTATTCCAACTGCATGATACTCGGAATCCATTGGCGTTCCGCAGTGCGAAGATTGTAAAGAAAATTTAAAACAAGCGAATGTGTACATTTGTAACATCCCCACTCTACAGCTAGCTTCCCAGTAATATTTACTTAGTTAAGAGATGCCAACTTATATAATTAAGGTAATGTGTAACTGTCACGCATTGTAATTGCATTATAATGAAATGAAATCACAAAGATATTATACTATTCTATCATTATAAATATTTTGTTGTCATTTATGTTTTTCTGGCTAATGGAAATCGTACCTGTTATTGAAATGACATCGAAACGCGAGTTTTGGAGTAATTATGAAGCGTTACGCGTTATTGTCCCGGCCACCGCTCAGCAAGGTGTGAGGATCATCGCCGAACATTGTAGGCGCCTTATTTAAGCTCAGACTGTTACTATTTTTATATATAGCTAATCGTTTTCGGATCCTAATTATTTATAGTTGAACTTACAGAAAATAAATAATTTTATATAACAAGCGTCACCACGGAAATATTGTACAAAATATAAGGTGCAGATATTACGAATATAACTTGTTTAAATTTTCTATACATAAAATGATATTTAAAGTATATTTCGGAAATTTGAAGGCTCTCCCTTCATAACCGGTAATACTAGACGCGGCGCACACGAGTTTTGCATCTGCAGATACCTACCGTTCATTTATATTTACATACTTTATATAATAATATACATCTTACACAATATTATATACAATTAATACTTATATTACTGAGAATCACCATTAGTTCCAGTGCTTATTGCTGCGGTACTGTCTCATGACGAGCGTCATGCGTCACGCGTCATGTGCGTCACGAGACTTGTCTTATTCACTAAAGTATCTAGAGTCTAAGTACATATGCATAGTTCTAAGCGACATAATACTATAAAATATTTATACAAAATTGTGTTTAGCAGTTTACAATTTGCAAATGACTAGAAAAGTGACAATATTTGGTTGAATCCTAGGCTAACGCGTTCTTCCCTACATCGTTTATAACTATTTCACCTGTTTTGTAATTCGTTTAGTTTCATATTTTATACATTCAAAGCGGTGCCTTTTAACCATCGACCCTCGACCCTCAGACGTGCAAAACAAATACGGATATTCGTGATAAATAGTTTAGCCTACATATATATTTATTTCGATAATGATGTTGCACTTAATTTCCATGAAAATATATATCCAGTAGAAAACTTCAGAAACAGATTTACAGTAAGTTTTTGCGGTCTGCACAGCATTGTCTAACGTTCTCTTCGTGTTATTTGTGGTACAATTGTTTTTCAACATGCAATTGTAAATTTGCTACATTACAATATATTACAACACATTGAACGGCCTAATAACATCAGAGCTCGGAAAAATACATTTAAATGAAACACATAAATAAATGTCGCAGGACACTGGACGGATCATAATTAATTGATGACATATAGATTTGTGAATCACACGAAATCATTCATTTTATACAAAAATATCAGAATGTTTGTTATCGGTATCATTTACTTTCGACCTCAGACCGCTAACCATTATTTATTGGTCTTGATTAAAATCTCCAGGTGTGATTCAGCCCGACATGTGTTAGCAATACCGAGACCGCATTGATCTGATCTGACACTCTGATCTACACTCATAGGACTCGCAACGAACGCAGAAACCATTTGAAGAGTCGAAGATTGGCTCGTTGTTCCCCCACCCGGCCTCTCCTCAGCGTCGGTCGGGGCGAGGGGCGCGGGCAGAGGGGATACGCGGGATGCGGGGGGCGGCGGCTCCCGTCAGTCGCGCGTCCACGTTCTGGTACTCGTTGCCGGAGCGCGGCCGCAGCGTGCTTGTCGTCTGGCGTACCACCCTGCAGCGCAGCCGGAAACAAGTTGGACACTCTATACCTATCTGAATTGCGGTGGGATGAACAATTCAGACTCTGTCAATATTCAATAATATTTACCTCATAGTGATGGGAGTATCTGTTGAAGAGTGCGACGAGCAGATTGATAGCGTTTCGATGTAATCGGACATATCAGACGTACCGCTCGATGTGCTGTGTGTATCTACGACGCCTGCAATGCAACAAAATTCAAAATAAAGTGGCCGGCGTAGAAACACTTCTGTGACTCCCAAGACTGCCGGTACACTCACCTTGTAACTGCCTTGATGACAGCACCGGCACCTCTGCCTCCGCCGAGCAAGACTTGGCACCGCCCTCCTCCCCGCGCTCCGTCCCAAGCAGATCGGAGGAACGTGAGCGGCGCGGAGGGGGAGCACGGCGACCGGCCGCTCTTCTCGCGCTGCGATAGTGCCTGCGTACTGCGTACGTCGTCGCCGGCAGCTCGAAATCCGGGCGGCAAGCGCCGCGTCGTGCCGAACAACTCGATACACCCGAATCGTTCGAGCTAGACGAGTCTCTATTGCCAGGAACGCCCGCTCCGATGCAGCCTTTCGATGCCTCAGAACTGTCCGCATCCGAGTGCTTATCGGGCACGCAGCCACAATCATCCACAGTCCGCACGGCACCCGCCACTGTACCGCGCAATGTCTCGGCGGAGGAGCCTCCACCCTCAGAATCGTCACCGTCCTCCAGAAATCGGGAAGAGTCCGCCGAACTCGAGCGTTTTCTGTGCTCTGTGCGGTTTCGAGGTTTCTCTTCAGTGAGCTCAGCCTCGGGTGCACCCAGTGTTGGATTACTGGCTGACTTCTCATCAAATAAGCGGCCCACTAAGGGACTTCTCGCATGAAGTGTGAACCCGCTGAGAGGGGACATGGGGGTGTAACCGGCGGGCGGAATCCGACTCATCTCAAGCTGATTACCTTCTATTGATTTCGGTTCCATCGTGAGATAATCGTCAGAGCACTGTGACCGACAGGTACGAGAGGATACGTGAGAGACGTTGCCGCCGCACGAGGAGCAGTAGGGTGCGGGAGGCACAGTACGGGAAGAAATACCGCAGAGTCTTAAATTATTCCGTATGGCATCGAGTTCCGCTCGCGTGACACCCGCACTTAAAAGTAAATCTTTGGCATTTTCGTAGTGCTCGAGAGACAAAGCAAAATTTAGATTTTCATAGTTAGCTAACGGACCCTTGTCGATTTCCACTTTACGATAGTCGTTGCCTTCACGCGCATCAGCATCGGCGACACCTTCCTCCCCTTTTAGACCATCAAGTAGAACTTTTCTTTTAGTCTTCCTAGAAAAGTCTATCGTTGCATATAGAGCACTTCTCGCGCGTTCTTCTGGTGTTAAATTTTCTTTATTCAGCACCAAATTGTCAGTCGAGGCGGCGTTTCTCTTACAGTAAGGTAGTTTGATCCAGTTGTTGGCCCAGTCTGTGACTCGGCGACATGGGCAACCGCTTGATCTGACTATTTCTTCAGTGTCAACTACTGTAAAATGTTTCCGCCTCTTGCCAAACTTGAGCAAGCAGCCACAAGGCTTCTTCAATATAACGGCGTCGGATGCTGAGCTGTTTGTAATTTGAAACAGCTCGTTATCGAGACATTCCTTCAGTCTTTTTGGAGTATCATAGTATTCACCTTCAATCTATGAACAATTATTAAAAACTTATTTGATGGCATGAAAAATATTTCAGTGATGTTAACAAGAAATTAAATCATACTTACTTCCACCGAAGACAGTTTTGGCACGTCGTAATTTTCATAAGGACCTAGTTTCGCTACATTTTCCAGTCGCGGCCTACTGCAATTACAGGTTTGTATTGAAAGAGGAAGTTCCTGTTTCATATCAAGGTTCAATTCTAAGTTAGTGGGTTTAGGAGGTCTGTCGGGAGGTCGATCGGAGCATCGTTTGAAATCTTCTGAGTTATCATTCGTGAGACTCATATCACTACTGTAAGAGTTTTTGAAAGTAGATTCTTGCAACGGTTCCATAGTCCAGGAAGGATTAAAATGTTTAGCACCGGGAGTTAGAGCGGCAGTAGATGACCTAGACAGGGCACCAAGCTTCGACATACAGCTCATGCATCGCTCCAACGTAACATTTCCTGCGCCATACGGCACCGTATCTGTCCCCTCTATAGTTTCATTTACCGAAACTGTATCTCCCAGCCCCATGTCTTGGCAATGAATCCGCTCTGTAGAGGGCCAGTAAGGAGATATACCAGCAGCCTCTTCGCCGGTGTACGGATCCTCATACAATCGAAAGTCCATAGGAGGCAGAGAGCGGTCGATAGTATTCAATTCTGATAATCTCGTATTTGGTCGATATGATTTTTGCATTGTCGGACTACCTGTTTCTGCAGAAAATAATATTTACAAATTAAACAAATTCCTATTGTATATAAGTATCCATATTATATAAATAATTATTAATTCAATTATTAATTTATTTATTTTGTTTTTACTATAATACGAAAAGGAGATTTCTCAAATTATCATTCGATCTCTACATTATACCTGTTACAACAGAAAAATACGTACATTAAAAGTAATTATTTATATCCAATAGAATTAAGCGAAAGAGAAACTATTGATTTTCACTTTTACGAGGTTTTAATTACCAGCTACTGAATAATATATATAGACTTTCTGCTTTACAAAATCATAAACAAATTAACCGTCATTTGTCTTTGTGTTGATTGTTTTTTTGTTTGGTGAGAGGCGTCCTTTTGAAGCGAGATCGAAGTCGTGTGCCAACTCCTTAGCTTGGTCCGTGATTAACACATGTAGGCCCTCTCCCTTCCCGCATAGAGAACCGCCTTCAAAGCAAAACCGACCTTCTACCACACCGTACCTCCTGTTCAGAGTAAACGTACACAATGCTATATTAATGAAATACACCACAGTCCATATTAATCTCAAGCAAAAATCTACAATATCAGAAACGGTTTCAACGGTTTATAGGTGGTAGAGCTACGCTGAAGCTATTACTGGTTTCAGCATGAATGGGTCGGCTCGCCCAGGGTAGTACCACCCTCTCACAGAAAACCGACGTGAAGTAACAGTGGTTGCAGTGTTGCGTTTCGTTCGGCCAGTGAGAGTGCCGGAGGCCCACATATATTAAAAGGCCGGCAACCCACTTGCGACTCCCCTGGTGTTGCTAGTGTCTATGGACGGCGGTGATCACTTATCATCAGGTGATCCACCTGGTCGTTTGCCCTCTATAATAAAAAAAAAAAAAAAAAAAACGTAAAACTTAATAATACAGAAAGGCACAAACCTGAGATGAGGCATTTCCCACAAGCCAAGTAGACGCGGCGGTACTCCCGCAGTGAGCGCCGCACGCTGTCCAAGCAGCAGCAGATGCGCCGGCCCCGCATGCAGTCCCCGTCCTCCGCCTCTATTACCAGCAGCCACTAGCACCATGTATTGCCGTGCTGAGCCCAACTGTGCGCACACCTTCACCTGCCGTTATAAACATTCTACTATTTCCGCAAATTTTAGTACTATCCCTTCATATAAAATAAAAATATTTTGGTTCACTTCTGCCTGTTGCTCACAATAAGAATATCAAAATTTTATAGGCTATTATCATCAGACATATTTTACCTGCCACTGGATTAGGCGCTCCCTGGTCTCGAAGGCGAGCACAGTAACGAAATCCTTGCAGATGAGCGCAAGTGTGTTGGAGTGCTTATCGAGCGTGAATCCGGACTCGCAGCCGAGGTAGTGTTGGAGCGAGAGCGAGGCCTTGCTGCCGGCGCCACTCCACCGCGCCTTCGAATCCCGGTACAGTTGCAGGTGCACGCAGTCTGCGCACCATCGTGACAATAACTTCTATGATCTCACGGTTATGCTTAATAATATAGTAAATAGACATGCACAAGAGGGTGACTAGCTAAGGCTTATCAAGATATTTTTATTTATACTTAATTAGATAGGAACATGATAACCACGAGCTCAGCCTGAACAATTAAAAACCAACAAATGACATGCATTATTTTCGCTTCGGATGTTAACAATAACGAAATAAAAGAAAATAGCTTTATAATAAAAGTCATGGTAGCGGAAAATAATTACCACCGTTATTGAAACCAAATGTATTGTTAAATTGGAATATTCCTTTAGGGTGAAGCGGCTACGGGGAAAAGGTATGTTCAAATTGAAGTATTAAAGTGAAGATAAACCGCACCGCGCCGGCAGCGGATCGCGAACGTTTCGCGTTGCATTCCGAATGCTTTATCGACCTTTATTGATTCAAGAATAAGCACTTTTGGTTCTATAATAATTTGGTTGCGTCATGCTAATAATTACACAATAAAGAAAACATTCCAAATTTCTAAATGTTGATTAAAATGACGTATAATACTAACAGGACGGAATAAATTTCTTCTGACAAGTCACACATAGACTGCAATTCAATAATTACAAAAAAACAATAAAGTTCGTTGAAAAACTTAACAAATGTATGTTAGTTGTTCTAACAGGACGGAATAAATTTCTTCTGACAAGTCACACATAGACTGCAATTCAATAATTACAAAAAATATTATTACAATAAAGTTCGTTGAAAAACTTAACAAATGTATGTTAGTTGTTCTAACAGGACGGAATAAATTTCTTCTGACAAGTCACACATAGACTGCAATTCAATAATTACAAAAAATATTATTACAATAAAGTTCGTTGAAAAACTTAACAAATGTATGTTAGTTGTTTTCAGATAATAGTGTGAGAAGAGAGAGACGCGTGAGTGATGGTGCATTGACATGTGTAGAAGTAGAATTGCGCGTGCCGTCTGACTAGGGTATATAATATTCGCCAGACTAAATCATTCTAATTTTACGAATTTTTCGAATCCAAGAAGATCTTTACTCATTTATGATTTACCTGGTGAGATAAAATAGAAAATAAATTTAATTAAAAGGCAATAATTATTACCGAGGAATACCGCAAAAGACAGATCTAATAATTGATTATTTTTTTTCGAACTAACTAACTACACTGTTGTCCTGGCAAGGCCTCTACAGTTTTACCGGACTACTAATTATTGATAACAACACATACTTAATAGTTTAGAAGCATATTGTGTGAGTATAGGAACTAATTAGTCATATGCCATGAGTACTGTATATGATACATACAAAACCTATTTACTTTAATTTGGAAAATAACATTTTATAGAATTTGATGTTTCAAGGTAAAGTTATTGAGGCAAAATCAGAAATTACATCTTTTATGGATTTCAAGGAGGTTTATGACAACTTTTCTCAAGGTTTCTCTATTCGCCTTTACTGTGCAACCTTTATTGTATCGTTTTTTTTTTAAGCATACTGTTCGACGTTTGGCCTCTGTTAAACTCGATGAAAAGTAAGGGAGGATGAGAATGATAATATACAACATGTTAGCTCAGTAAAAACTTATTCACTCTTCTTTTGAAGATAATTATGTCATATGGATCAGAAAAAACAGAAGTAGATAGTGCATTCCATTCTATTGCGTTTCGTATAAGGAGTAAAGATGCAAAGCGCTTTATAAGGTTAAATGTAACATTGACTAAAAATGGACGGACACCCATAAGGCGTCTGGTACTCTTGAGATAGAATGAAGATAGTGGAGATAGCTGATGTACATTTCGTGCCTATTCCCCAAAAGTGCTACCGCTAGAACATCGTAAGGCTTACGATCCTGTCAGTGATTGATCATCGATTAACCTTCGAAGGATTCACATTTATTTGTTTGTAGTCTTGACCTCAATCAAATGGTCAAACTGTTATGGCTTAGCAATGAATTTCACAAGGTTTACATCGCCGTAGTCAAATACAATCCTAAGCGTCTAATTCACGTGGGCAGTATGTGGTACATGTACTCGATAAGTTACTCTCTGTAATGATGATGTCGTTTGCGTATCCCAGAGCGAGTTAGAGCAGGTCGTTAATGAATAATATAATAATGAATAGCAAAAACAGCTTACAGAGAGTATGGTCTCCTGATTCTGAATGAATTGCTCCAGGTTTAGAGAAGCAGTCATCAACCATCACCATTGTACTTATATTGATCGTTCACTCAGGCGCAGTATTTGGTACAGAAACTCAAACTGTCATAAAATTCTCCTTCAAAAATTCGATCCATATCGAAAACCTTAAAGGTATCAAGAAACATGACTAAAGCCTGGCCCTATTTTTCACCAGTCTCGGTAAAAATACGGAAAACAGTTAGCCATTGAATGATTGGTATTTTTTTAGCAATCATTTATATAATAGTCATCCTCGTTTTTATAGCCTCGCCATGTTTTTCAAGTCTCACTAAAAATACGGAAAACAGTAAGCCATTGAATGACCGGTATTAATTGAAAGTCATCTTTATTTTCTTGTATTTTTTTTACCTGTAACTCGCCTGAAATTATGTTAAAAATTGAAGGCTTCGGTGAAAACAGAATATTAGTATTTGTCTTTTTGACCAAGTTTTTCATGGTTATGTAGGTACATAGTTGTTCTGCGTTAGGACATGATAAGTTTTTGAAAAACTCGGATACTTGGATCGATAGTATTTGAACAGGAAATAAGGGCAAATACTACAATAAAAAGACTACTACTACCTACGTGTGTACGCCCTACGTGTGATAAAAAGCGGGTGGCGCGTAGTGGACTGCGTTGACACATTCTGCAGTGTGCTATTACTCTGTGGATATAACGCGACCGCACACGAAGCTCTCTCGACAAAACAGAGTCTTGTGTTAAATGATCAATGTTTACTTAAACGATGTAATTATTTGTCTATTATTTATATTAAACAAGTAGATTTCGTTAATAAATGTTGGACGCATTATTTTATATACAATTCGCTCGACGAGGTACACTAACTACAAATCGAGAAATTAAGGTATGGCAATTGACAATTCTTAGATGGTGCTAAAGTTATGGGTTTAATGGTGTAATGTTTTAATGTATCAAGATATTAGAAGGAAGGATATAGTTGTAGCTGAAATTATTTGTTTGCTCGTTAGGTTTATTTTTAATCATAATTTTCATGAACTTGGCTTGATTCTAATGTCTCCGTAGGTTTTCTGTTAGTGTCGTGTGAATTAATATTTTACTAAACTATCTTTTGAATACGGCTTCACTCGCGTTAATGTAGACTTGTCCTATTTCTTAGGAACAGTATTGTGTTTCTGTATGAAATGTAACCCTATGTCCTTTTCTGTATCCGTGAGAACATGTATATGTCAGCGCCTGCGCCGTCATATGCACCTAGCAATGACTCTGTAAACAACACGCGCACTTCCAACTCACAGAGCACATCATTCGATTACCCCCATTCTCCCTACTACTCGTTGTTTCGGTATAAAAGGAGCGGAGCGACTGCCGCTAGGGCAGTCTTGGCTCTGGCGTCTCCTGTGTGTTCTACTAGTCGCTTATTCTAGACTCTGAATAATTAATTTGTGCAATGTTAAGTTATCACGATTAGTTAATTACAGGTGACATGTTAAGTTATCACGATTAGTTAATTACAGGTGACCATTGTCCTAAATAAACAGAATTAATAATAATTGATAATTATGTAGTTTCAGTTAGATTTTTTGAAATATAAAGACCCGTTATATCGCCATTTTGGTATTTCTTTAATTTACTACATCCACCCCACTTTCTGCATATACAATTTTTCATCACGATGGATTGAGTAGTTATGGCGTGAAAGCGTAATAAACAAATAAGCCGATTCACATTCGCGTTTATAACATTAGTTTACATTAGTAGTATTTTCACTCTAACCACAAGCACAACAAAGAGACAAGCACATTTTCTGATGGTAATAAAATAGAAGGAGCCGTTTTCCATGTTTGAAAATTATCCCTAAATACAGCAACACAAAATGTTTTAGCTTTAATATTACCTCCAATGGAAGTAAAATACTTACTATGAAATAGTGAAACATTACGCCTCGCGCACGTCGCACTTTTATTTGACAACAAACATACAATATTCAGAGCATATCAGCGGAATGGCTGTTACATGTAGACCAATTAATGTGTGTGAATAATTGCGAAGGTATTAATGTTGTTAGTTCGCGTCTCTTCACACCGCACATACAACGAGCTCATTTATTACAATAAATGAATTTGACTGAATTTTCTTCTCGCTAACGCCTGTATTTTTTTAATAGGTAATTGCAACGTTCGCGAACGACATATATTATTGATATGTTGATATTTAATATTAGACAATCTGGAGAGAGTAATAACATATCTGTTTAATATGAGAATGAGTTACAATGCCAACGCGACCGTCATCAGAGGTCTCGGGTTTTTTGATATCCGTTCGTTTGATACTACAACAAATATCGCAGTAACATAATTAATAATTGAGCTACGAGTTGGAGTGGGACTGAAAGGCGCCGTTGCTGGCAAGTATAACCAACCGATTATCTTCCATTTTTTTATCTCGACCACGAGATAAAAACAATAAAGTTAAAATTCAAAGAAATACCATATATATCTCAGATAATAGAAACTCTCGTATGGTAATGATATTTTAACTTGGCCTTCCAATACGTCTTTTATAATATGACGTGTGTTCACAAAAATTAAAATAATCTGCATTTTGAAAAAGACCGACATCTTTTTAATAGGTACCAACAATAAACAGCTATCCCGTGTAAGGTTGAGTAAGACTAGTAAAGTGTATAATTTTTTAAATTTTAAAATAAGATCTCAAAGCAAATTAATGATTAATATGGAAAGGCTGATATTTGTTTAATATTGATATTATAGGGTGGATTACTAGCGCATAATGATGGTGTTTAGAAATAACCCTCCTCTCTGTTCGTCCACTAATAACTATTGCGATAACAATGATTTCTATAGTTATAGTAAAAAAAGTAAACCAGATCGAGTTTGTTGCCTGTTTTTCTCTCGATGACTGTTTTGTCTAACAGACGAGTGATATACATTAAACTTTGAGAAGCGCATTTTTAAGAATTAAATGTGCCTACGAACTGTACTCCACAAAAACGACTACATTTTTGTTAAATATATTTATTGGAATGTAATTTTCATCGGATCTTGGACGTATTGTGTATAATATAGGGAGGAAATTGGAATGGAATTATTATGTGCATCGTTCTCCCCAAGTGTACAAAAAGAGTAAATTCAATACAACAATATTATAGTGAATATTGACCTGCAACCGGCGACAGCCTCCGCATCACGCACCACCGCGACTTCCACTGCGAACAAACATAACACCCTGTTATACGAACAGTGTTTGCTATGTGCGCGCTCTACACCAGATAATTCATGATATATTTCATTTCAAACATTGCAGTGTTTCGTTCTAGGTCCTCTTCTTCTTTATTTTTTGGCTCCGTCACGGCTTGTGCACTAGCCAGCGTCAAGTAACAAGATATTGCCAAGTAAGTGTCTTGTGATAATTATAATGTTCTAACAAGATGGTGGTTTCCTTGTTAGAACTTTCCATGGAGTTTTGGTGGCATCTCAGAATGCATGCTCCGTGGTATTATTTCCCATCCACTTCACTTGTGCATAATAACCGAACTATATTACGTAAAACACCACCAATATTACAAGATATAGAGTCTAATAACACAAGATTATGAATAAAATATAAAAATCACTACATGACAGACTAACATCCCGCCAAAAACTCCGTTCTAGGCCTTCTTTTGTTTACAAAATAGTTGTATTAGTAAGAGAAGTGACTGACCTTCTTCCCGTCTCGGAATTTAACGGTGCCTTCGATAATCGTGTTGTCGTCCGCCATGGTGTCGTGTCGTATTTTACTGTGACGTCACAGGTAACACGACACATCTATCCGCACTGCGTTTTCCTTACACATCTCGCTCTTTCACTTATATTCTGTCTGAAACAATAACTTACATTTTCATCTAGTACCCTTGTGACACTAAAATCAAGTCCGCGATGATGTGCCTTATGGCTACAGGGGCGACTCATGTAGAAAATGGGGGCATAACTGTATATCGTAACAGAACACTTCGATGTAATTATATTCAGATGTAGCCACTTTTAAAATGATTGTAATAAAATTTCATAGGGAGCGGACGCAGCGAGTGGATGGTACCGTGTGAATTGCATCGCGGATCTACCTTTCTTACTTGCCACGCATTTGTAACATATTGCATTATTGCTTAAATAAAATAAAAACAAAAAGAAAATAGATTTATTACAATACTCTCTAAAAATTGAAAACCACAATAAAAATGACTAATTTATTATATTTAAATAATCGATACGACATTTTATAATATTTTCTTATTTAGTCTTTAATTGAGGTAAAAAGATCACAAAAAAAGAAGTTTATATGTATTTTTGAAATTATTATAAGTTGAGCAAAGGTATAACTTAATAATGCAATCTGGAATATCTACATAACTGGTAATTATCTTTTACAGAAATTGAGATTATGACTATGTATGAGTATGATAATCGCTTCTTATGAGTTCAGAACTCAATATCAGAAAATACTGGATGATATAAATATTGTTTTTGATCTCGCTCAGTGCTGTTAGTACAAGTCTATACAGTACAGAGCCTTGGGGGATGGACCGAGTGGCCCAACTCCTCATTGGACTAGTTCGCTTGACGAGGGGAGGCAGCTGGTTGTGTATTCAATTTCTCTCCCTATTGGGCTGAACGCTGAGACAGCATGGTGAACTTGCACGATCCCATGCCTTTTTAAATTATACGTAACAACAATTAGTCGAATTAAGTTAAAAATTATTTGAAACGACAAATTTGAATGCTACTAATGTAATTTTGTACAACCAATTGTTCACGGTACGTTTTTAAGTCACCTGCGTACTGTTTGTAGTTTGAATCTAAGATATTAGACAAGACAATTACCTTCCTGAAGTTCATGTAGATATTGTAGGCGTATTTTATTTTTACCGCCGATCGTTTATACGATAGTCGATACGAAGGTCATACACTAGTGTTAGTTGACCTTTTAGATATAAACCCATGCTTACTAGTACGTAATATCTGATTGAAGTCTGTAATCACAACCTTCTGTCAACGATTAATTCTAATTCATTATCGAAGGTTAGTAGTACCAATATAGATATAAGGTCTACAATATTACTCTACTTTGCCAGCATCGAGAAAGAAGATAATTTGGTGGAAATAATTACTATGGCCTATGGACAACAACAAAACCAGCAGTATCACTGTTGTTTTATCGACCTTAAAGAGCGTGTTTCAATTCCTTTTTGAAGAGCTTAATGTTATGGTTCTGGGGGATAACACTACCGGATAATCTACTTCACGAATCATAATACAAGCATGTGCATAATGACGGCTCTGGAAAACCTTACATCTTTCGGTGTTTCTTAGATTTTAGGGTGTGCGGTTGAGTAACCAGCTAGTGCCAAAAAGTACAAGTTTAGAACGACTATAAGCACTTTATCAAAAAGTTCTTGAGAATATTCTGTATTGTATATTGAGTACACACAGAGATTCATTGTCTCTGCGAAATTATAATGTCTCTAGACCGTATGTTAATTCGGGATCATTGAAAATATGGATAGCTGGCCTTAGCATGGAGTCAAAAAAAGAAAGTTGATAGGCAGAAGCACCAGCTCAAATATGTAAACTGTACATCATATGAGGATTTACTTATACTTTATACAGCACAAATCGTTACTTTAAGCTGAAATACTACTTTGACCGGTTGAGACTACATAACTTTATATCTGCCTACTAGGTCTCGTTTTCTAAATGTGACTTGAATTACATTTTGGGTTGGTTGAAAGGATTTTAGCCCTAAACTCATTCATGTTTCTACCAGGACTAATGTCGCTGTAAAGTTTAGCCACTGCGACATCGTGTCGTACAATTTGGTTTTTAAATTACCATACAACAATTTCTACTATAGTTACAACACATTTTAGATAAATATATAAGAATATAGAGATTATTAAAACAATTCTTATGGTAGTTTTTTTGCGAGTCGAAGAACATCTTAAGGTAAGATAATGACATGGCAAAGTGGTTTGAAGTGTTCTCAAAAGTGAATTTGAAGATATTCGTTGTAAATGGAATGCAGTTGATAATTTACACTTAAAAACAGATATCACAATAATAATGACAGTAGTTCATAACCTTCAAATATTATATGAAAAATATAAATTTTATGAATTTGCCACACACATAAATCTACGCTCCAGTTAGGAATTCCCACATAGATAGCGCTACTCTGTTTAATATAGATTCTGACTTCACAATCAGCGATACCTGGAAGGGTTAGCGGCGTCCCTAATATGCTTCCTTGGCTGTGGTAAGTAACGATACTTGCGAAACCTACGAAATTTTACTTCGACTATGATGTTGGGTTCGGCCACCAACTCATCGATCTTGGCATTCCTCCGAATTTTTGTATTAACTTTGGGGAAAACTTTCAATAAGAAGACTCTGTGAAGATTTTCATTTTTTCCCAAGTAGTTTGATTTCCCTTGAGTCAATAATAGTGCATCATACCAGTCTAAATTTATCAACTAATTAATAAGTTGTATCCCATCACTGTATGACAGTTTTCCCGAATGTAGATATTTTTGTATCGATTTATGTTTAAATATTTGGTTTCTATTGATTTCTTCTAACACCTACCTTCGACAGTTTCCTATCTGTGACAATATTTACTTATATTCTAACTATGTTATCTGACCATCTATGCCTTTTTTCAGCTCCAGTGTTAAAAACCAGCCTTTTGTCAGGTTATGAAAGTAAAAGCGTTCAAATTTGCAAATCTATTATTTTATTTTGATATAGAAGTCAAATTTTTCTAATTTACTGCCTACAAAATTAACCTAAAATTACACAACCTATTCTGGATGTAATAATACAACTTTAATGATGACGGTGATATAACCACATACTCAAGAGCCAAATTCAATCATCAACAGCGACAGAACATCATCCTTGCTCTGTTATTTTTTTTTTGTATTCAATAAGAATGTAGAAATAAAACTTTTAACTGAAATTTTAGTGTTCAACCTGCGCTCCACACGCGATGTTCTGTGGAACCGCATACTCGCACAGGGGCATTGTAGTATGGAGAATGAACTAACTGCATTTGTACACTGTTGCATTCTTCTCTCTCAATATAAACATTTTACGACACTTCTTTTAATACAGGAATGAGCCTTGTTAACGTTTAACATTCTCAATCAATACATATGGATTACCGCTTGTTTTCTCGGTCTCGGTCTCGGTCAACATTATAACATAACGGTAAATTAAAGCACCATTGTTAATGGATTTAGTGTTCCTTAGCGCCTTCTAGCATTGTTAGGGTCCAAAAATAAAATGAAATAAATAAAACGTGAGCTTGTGCATTATTAATAAAGTATTTGTAAAACGATTAGGGGTGTAAAGGTGACAAGAGGCGCGAGGTACTGGCGCCCACCGTGGTCTTTAATTACATATTTATTTTATTGATAAAATTGCCGCCACTATGTTATAATTTAATAATTGCTATTCGAGCCTGCAAATATTCAACATCTGTGTAGTTTTCTCAAAATTCGAATATTTCTTAGTTACCGCTAATCACAGCCTTAAAATAATTAAACATATATATGTAAAGTAGTCAGTTCTTTTCTGACAAACTGAAATTATCACAAAATCAACCTAATCCTTATGTTAATACAGTATATATATATATATATATTTTTTTTTTAATACTAAAAACAACTTAAAGTTACAACAAAAGTACTTCGTCTAATAATAATATATTTTGCTCTCAACTTTCAGTTATTTGACATAAAGTCCTCGTTTGTCACAGATTATATAAAGATAAAATACTACAAGTATAATTTTAAAAATATCCTTAAAATATCTACTGTCCTCTAATAATTATAATAGGCTAGTTATTATATTACCCATTATAGAACGCTTTAAAAGTACAACGGAACGTACTTTAAACTTTTCTCAATTTCATCATGTAAGTGATGTATCGTAAAATATTTCTAAATTACCATGACACACAAGAAGTCGTTTTTAAAGCCTAGCGAATTTAATCAGACTATTTTCAGACTATTATCATATTGCTCACTGAAAGCAAAGAAAAATAGAAGTACTATCAGAGAAAAAAATGGCATTATATAAAATGTGTAAATAAAATTAGAGTGTTCTTTCCTACATTTAACGAATGTGAGATACGATAACTTGTGTAGAATAATTGGCTATAAATAACTTTATTTGTTGGAAGTACCTACTGTTGGAATAAGTTAGAAAGTCACCGGGTGCGACCGACGAACATCTCAGAATCACGTTTCATGTAATTACACAAAAGAAACATGAAAACTTACAAGAATTCATTTCTCTATTAAGGACATCCCACGTCTCCACTGCGAATTCACAGCACTCTGGTGTTCGCTCTTAACGAGGCAATTGGTGTTGCGTCGCACTGTACTGTACCGCACTACTCGGGAAACTTTACGCGATCTGAAGGCGCGTTCTCCTCAGAGCGACGACGCAATTCACCCTCGGGGAGCTCGGCACGGGACTGCCGCGCGCTGTCGCCCGGCTCCAGGCGTCGCGCCTCCCGCGCTACAACCCCCGCGTCGCTACGCCGCGGGGAAGGATTCGGTAGAGGCTCAAGCTCTCCCGGAGCCGGCGCAGTCTTCGGGGAAATTTTGACGAATGACATTTTGAGTTTGGAAGGATACCGGGAGCTCGCGGTATCGAGGGGCTATGATCGCGCTGCACTCCGCTAATTGCGCTTTTAATTAATACTGATGCAGTGGAACACTACAACTGCAGCACCGGGAGCAACACTGCGGGCTAGAGAGAAGGGCCTGTTAGTTGAGGGTGCCAACTATTTTTAAACATTACTATAGAAGTAACTCCCATTTACCATATACTGTACACATTTCTCTTATTTGTGCAAACTTTAAATAACTAAGCACATCAATATGTCTATGGGATGAATGTAATTAACACAGTTAATTTCTATACAATACCTAGTATTATAATTCATCGGAGCGCATGCGTGGTGCAGTAAATACTCATTCTGTCGGTTTGAAACTTTTCTGTTATGCTTTTATATAAATAAAATAGCCCATTAATATCGTAAACGAGAAAGTCTGTGAGGATGGATGCGTGTATGTTACATTTTCAAATTAAAAGTACTCAACTGATTATTATGACACTTTACAGTAATATAATGCATACATCATAATAACACGTAGGCTGTAATTTATAATGATAAATGATGCAGAACCCCGGGCGCACTAGTATTTCTTACTTATTTACCGTTACATCGTTTAGCTCTGCGGACACAAAACTCCGGCTTTATTAATTTGTATTTTATTTTGTTCACTCCCCATACCGAATAAACCTTAAATACAGTATAATTTTTTGTACTAAATAGTCTATTGATTCGAGAAATATTCAAGTTCACGACATTTCAAATTGTAATGATATTTACCAGTTGATTTATATGAATTTTACATTGAATACACGGGCGTGGGTTCAAGCATGAGTAACAACATGGTCATGGGCGTGCTTGTTTCGATATAGTTCTTTTCCCAACACTTATATTGAACACAAAAAACACGCAATAAATCTGCTCCTCCTCCGAGAACACATTGTTTCAGAATGTGCACTTCTACTGACACATTTTTTCTTGTTATTTTTATAATGCTGTATGAAATTAACAATTGTAATACAGTACAAAAACAACTAACCATTAAAATAGTACATAAATGTTTAGGTTACAAACGAACAGTGCGAGTATGTCCTTGAACATCGCGTCGCTTGTACACCATTGAACTGTATTAAAGAACATTTGTTACAGACTAATGTCTGCTAGATATAGAACTTTCTGATTCAGTTTTAAATTAAACTATTAGTTATCGATTAGTCACACGTTTGTTAATAATGGCAAGCGCTGCATTCGATAATGCAAACGATGAGCGCGACCCTCGTGCACCCTCCGCGCACTCTCGCGACACGCACACACCCCCAGAGAGCAGTCCCGGAGTGCGATCTGAGAGCAACTCGCGGTTCACTACATTTACTTTGAGATTTATCGACAAGCACGTGTTACGAATTCACTCACGCAATCTAATTTATAATCTAACCTAACACACACGATATTGATTCACTTAATTCATACTCCACAAACTAAATTTCTTGAAATAGATTACTCGCATACAACGTGAAAGCTATCGCTAATACCTGTTTTATTAGTTATTCAAAGAATATTTTTTTATTATGTCTACATCTGTTACGACCCGGTACTCCACAACAGAAATTAGATTAATTTTACACAACTTATATTTTATTTATACTTTATATTATACAAACAGGTTATATCACAATAAATCATGCTCACAGTGGTGTATCTGTTCGTGTTGGAGGCTGTGATGGCTAGGTCGCTGATACTTCGCGTCACTCGGCGACTATAATTGACATATTAGACGCGCGATAACATACAGGGTCGCGTGCGTCGTGCGACGTATAGCGCGTGATATATGTGACGCGTGGCGCGGGAGATCCGGCTCCGAGTCGCGCGAATACACTATTTACTTATTTTTTTATCGGTTGAATGCATTCTCTATCGAAGGGCAGCACCGCTGTAGATGCTGAGCAGTTCTTAGAGGAGGACGAGGAGATTTTAGAGGAACTTTCCACTAAACATTTTTTTTACAAATGAATATGAAAGAAATCAGAAATGCCCAACCCACATAATTCGTTACCACACAATGGTTAACCACACGCAAGCTGGTCTTGGCTTGTCATAGCGAATTATCGGAAGCCAATCAATTATGAGATGCCAAAAGTACTGGCAAAAATAAAACTATCATGAACTGGAAGGTAACGTAATGCCCCGGCCTTGCTGCGCGACCCTACAGAGTCAGGGCCGTGAAAACGGCGATAAGTGAAAATTATTTGTATAAACAGGTATATTTTATCTAATTTTATCATTAAAATATTAATAGCTATCAGTAGATAGATCAATCACTGTCAGCATTTCCTCGATGAAATACTCGACAGAAACCGCTTGAAGCGGGTTACTTCAATAATATTAATTTACCTAGATACAAGCTGACATTCCATAATGCTCGTTTTGAAGGTCGAAATAAGGTTATATTTTTTCATTAGAATACAGATATAAGGCATACATCACTACATATTATAAAACAAAGCCATCCGCCGCGTCTGTCTGGATGTTCGTGATAAACTCAAAAACTACTGAATGGATTGTAATGCTGTCTTCGCCAATAGATAAAGTAATTTACGGGGAAAGTTTAGATGTATAATTTGTTGTGTTTTTTTTTTGTAAATTGGTTGAAATATAATAATAATTGTTAAAAGAATCGGTAAAAGTCAAGCCGCCCGGGAGCTTTCGTCGAAAACGCTGTCTAATATGAGATATAACAAAACAATGCATACTGAGGTATTCTTCTTTTATAGAATCTTTTTAGGATAGCTTCCTAAACTCATCTATCTTCTAAAAATGGTCGCATATAATAAGTAATTTGAAGGCTATTTAGACGGATATAGTATTAATCCTTATCAAATGAAATACATTAGTTACCTTAAGCAATTTATGCACATAAGTATATATTTTTTTATTATCTGTGCAGGACAATATCCGTCGGGCCTGCTAGTAATTGATAAATATAAAACAAAGAGTAATGATTGCGTTCATCAGATGTATTGACTTTGGCAGAAGAACGTGAACATTACGCAGCGCACAGTTCACGTTGTACGTATACGCTACAACACTATACCAATGAGTTTGTTGAAACTCAACTTAGAACTATACACTAAATTCAATCGTAAGCAGAACAAAACATTTATAGAAGTACGTGGATATGTATACACATACCCATCAACGTATACACGTGTGCTGCTGTTGAATGCTCAGATATAGAGATCCTTTACAGTGCGAGCAGTTTAAATGCACCGTGACACATCGCGTTGCCATAGCGTTCAAAGCTTCTAGCTGGTCAGTGGTCTGTGAGTTCTGCGCGCGCGACACCATCTGACAGAAACACTCTCACAATACCAATATACTCAACTTCTAGACAAAACAAAATTCTAAACAAACATACGGATATGCGCACGCGCACACACATACGAACATGTACACACTTGCTCGTACATATGCAAGTTAAAATGCTCCTTATAGGCATAGCAGTAATGGCACTCGAAAATGCATTAGGCTGTTGTATTATCATACAACAATTGTTGCTATAAGCTGTTGTAAATTATTCTGTTGTTAGATAAGTTGCTGTTCTATGTTGCATTACAATTTGTAACAGTGATGATATTCTCATGGCACATGAAAATTAATAAGTTAATTGCAGAGTGCGTGCTGATTAAGGATATTCACTACACTAAACAATAGAAAAACTCATACATTAAGTCGGAAAGAAATTGTTGTTGCTTACAAAGGTTCTACTTTAATTTATTTAGCATACTCGTCTTCCACCTTATCGTTGGGATCATGAGATTGCATGTGGCACGTGAAACTTAATTTTATATTAAAGGTTACAATTAAAAATTACATTTTACGGTTACAAGGCGCACAGTATATCTGATTGGAAGAATTTATGGTGTGAACGTAGTATAACTGTTATTTTTGAATAGGCGCTTTCAAATCGAAGTTATAAAGACGAGATACTATTCCCCTACGCTTGCACTTTTATGTGAAATAACTCAAAGTTTCCTAATATCGTCTATACAAGAAACCATATCTCCGTGGTATGACACAGTATGGCAAGAAAAATTGCTTTATACACAGCGACTTTGATGTGTAGTTTCAAATCATGAGATTCTCAAACTCTGGTCCGTAGTTTTCCAAAGGACCAAGGTATCTCAAGAATTTTTCAACAATTTAGATCGCATTCCTCTAAAGGCATATACGTTATTATAATATTATGTTTCGACACTACGACGCTTAGCTACACGTATCACGACCCATACTCCCCGTACTCGCAACACTTTGCACCGACGAGGAGGAAATAATTCCGAAAAACTACATTTTTTAGCATCATAATACATATATTTATTTTTAATATATCATTTAAAAAACTGGATAATCATAATAGAAAAGACATTCTTGGAAACTCTGCAGTAAAGAGCTTTTCCCATTAGAAGTTAGCAGCAGGACAAAGATCAGTTCGCGTTGCAGGCGTGCAGGCCTGGTCCGATACAGGCCGCGTACGCCATGCGGTGCGGGATGTGACTCTGTTCATACATTCCCGTGAACAGCTCGTGATGCGGTCCGAGAGCGAACACGGCCACGTCGTCGCCACCGTGCGTCTCTGAATCCAGCGGCACGCTCGCCGGAAACACGAACCGCGAGTCCTCTGTGCACATATTTATACGTATTAGTCAACCAAAACGCAATCAAAATCTATTCTTCTCAGTATACTCACGATAGTTTTGTAGTGTTACGTCCTCACGTTCGCCCGCGACTCCGTGCGCTCTGTAGCCGGGTCCGTTCGTATAGGAGAGCGTCATGTAGGGCACTCCGTCATTACCTAGGTCATCAGAGGGTCCAAGAACGTCAGCCCCACGGTGCGAGTACCCGTTGAACGTCATTACGTGCGCGTGGTCCGCAGTAACCACCAGCAGTGAGTCTTGTGACGACAACAACTCAGCCGCACGCTCTACCGCCGCACTCAGCTCAATGGTCTCATCAAGGGCGAGGCGGGCGAAGTTTTCATGATGCGCGTGATCGATGCGTCCACCCTCCACGAATAGAAAGAATCCGCGCTCGTTACGGCTGAGCGATCGGATAGCTGCCTCCGTCATGTCTGCAAGCGTCGGTTCGGTTATTGGGTCTGCCTCCGCATGGTACTGCATGTGACTACTCTCGAAAAGACCAAGCATGTACTCAGGTGGGTCGGTGGCTGCCTCGAGTAGCTGAGCCCTGTTCCAAATGTAACGGTGCGAGACATTGCGCTCCGCCTTGTTCGCGCTCCACTCCGCGATGAGGTCCCGCCCATCTATTCTGCGCCCGCGTTTATTCTCCTCGTCAATAGTGTCGTTTGGCAGGAATTCACGTCGACCTCCGCCCAGGATTACCTAAATCCGAAAATATTTAATATAACAATATTTGCGTACATATGTATGCACGTGATAAAATATACCCCTTTGGTGGGTAAAATATTTCTACACATTTTAATCGTTTTAATCACAGTCAAAAATTCAAACAACGAAATTATATACTATAAATAAATGTTTGAATATATAGGATATAAAATTTATATAAATAATCATTATAGACTATACATTCATGCCAATTAATTTCTTGGCGGGTAATAGGAACGCACGCAACTTTCGCTTTAAACTAAAACTAGTTTAACTTCAGTTTCAATTTAAGAATTTGTTCTCAATGATCTCTAAGATTAGGTCAAACGAAGTATAACTTCAAAACAATTAGCACATTACAATCAAACACATTAGCCATAGTTTAAGTACATAATTGTAGTAAAAAATACTGAGGAACGCCAATATTTTTACTTGTCTGATTGTGGGTGTCTCACATTTACGATTACTTATATATTATGTAAACTGGGCAAAAGCTCGATGAATCACCTAATAAATAAGCTTATCATAGCGCAAAACATGCTAAAATAAACATGAGTAGATGCCTCGGAAGTTTCTGATTGTCGAGTACGCATTCAAATAAGTTCTCTGTTTACAGAAGTTCTTTGAGGGGACCAGATGGAAACCTGAAGGTCGTGGGTCTAACCTTGAAACGATTCCCTGGGAACGAGTGTATAAGCTGGAGCGCGATGTCAGATTGCGAGTCCTGGCCACGGTCGCGACACTCGGGCGGCGCGTCCGCATCGCTCTCCCAGTCGCGTTCCGAGGAATGCGCGAACACACCCGCCGGCGACGCGTGTGTCACGCGCGTTGTCGTCACTATGCCTACGCACATATCCTACACTTTTACCTTTACTTAGTACCCTTATACTTTCCTACCAGCAGATGAATGTTTTATTCAACACATTCCAACGCATATTATATACATTACATTTACAAGAATCGTCTAAAATCTATAATAACCTCAGAGATCTTTAAGGAATAATGGACTACTCTAAACTAAAATACTCTTTGAATTTTATAGTAAAAAACAAATACTATAATGCTCCATCAATATTTTAGAGGAAACACAACATTTTTGCACTTTCTGTAATTTAACTAATTTTAAATGTAATTATAATAATATCGACTGACTACAACATAAAACTTAAAAGATCTCTTCATAACACCTACAGTATAGGCGAAGTGTAAAATGTTTTTTTCCAATTTGTAAATCACGAATATGTAATATGAATACATTATGCAGGTAACTTTAATATGAGGGCTTTTCCCAGTACTGTGAATTTTACTAGCTGGTGTTATTATGATGTGTGCAAAAGTTTTAATATCGTGACGGTATTTAAGTTCACTGTACTGATTTGCTGATTTTGTATACCAACATATTGTCATTTACTACGTGCAAGCACCGACGTGCGCTACACACCCGTCCTAACGGAGCAGGTGACACTTTCTTGTGATTGTTTCAACTCTGGCAACTCAAATGCTTATTTTTTCCATAACACGTAACAGTATAAGATATAACAACATAAGAAGATGTATAAACACATGCGTACCCGCATCTCGACCAGCGTCCAGCGCCCACTCTGCTATAGAGTGTAGGTGATAGCGCGGCTCAGTCGCGGCCGAGCAGTCCCCACGCAACACTCGTGCCGACACGCCCATCGTACCAGTGTTGGCTTTTACCCCACACAGGTACGCTGATGCAGAGCATGCTGAGTCTGCCACTTGCGCGTCCACGCAGTACGTCTGCAATGAAATCATAATAGCGTATAATATAAGAGATAAGTTACGTCACCAGAACAATTAGCCGTATGATCACGCAAATGTACTTACCTTCGATAGACCGACAGATGGGAACTCCTCAAAGGCGAGTGCTGCCTCCTCCCCAAACTCACCTCGGCGCTGACCCAGCAAAGTGCGCGCTGCAGTCAGTGTGGGTATCGACATACCATCTCCTAGAAACATGACAACGTTGCGTGCAAAGCCTTGTGGAACGCCATAGCGCGTACGTTCTGACAATGAGGCCTGCGCGTCTCGCATCCAGTACTCCGCGTCGAGTTCGACATCATGGTGGGTGCGTTGCGCTGCCCGTCCGTGGTACTCCGCTCTCTCTGTTACATAATTGATTCGTTAAACTCTGGCCCTTAGGTTATGAGCCCCACAAACAGCGGCGACTTTTATTGCGAGGACACTGACCGGGATGTGGGGAGACAAATGCCACAAGTAGTAGCAGCACACAAACTGGCAGCATGATTGCCTCGATGTTCAACAGCAACTAGCTACTACATGCATTCTCTTGACTTTCTGTATGGTAATGATTTTGACAGTGATCTTATCGACTGTCAGAGATAATGTCATCAGAGATCATAGATACGTCAATTGGAAAATAATGCCGGATGTTTCAGTTTGTAGCATCTCGCACAAATACTTCGATTAACTTATCTACATAATACTTCGATTGTATAGATAACGTTGTTCTTCGTAGATGATTTTTTTTCGAACTGACTACACTGTTGACCTGGCAAGGCCTCTACAGTTTCACCGGACTACGTAGATGATATTATTATAACATCACAAGAAACTCACCTGAGTCTAGATCTGAGAAAATACAATAATATCGCAGGGTTTGTCAACGGAATCTAGAATTTTCTAGTTATCAAGGTCGATATGTATAATATTTTACCACACAGGATTTAACATGAAAAGGCAGCATTGTTTCAATTATCAAGAAAATAGCTGTTATAGCTTCTTATAAAATAAGTGACTCGCACACTGAATTGTACTTTACTCGAGTCTTAATAAATATAGTAAAAATCCTCATGCAGTTATAGTAAAGTTAAAAAGTAGTCAGTATTGTAATGAGCTCTACTCAGTCCTGTCACGCTAATTATAGTAGTAGTAAGAAAAACGCCAGCAGCAAGATGTGGTCATTACTACTCGGTATTGGAGGTGACAAAAATCCTGTGTATGTGTGCGAGCATATTTCATTTGCTAATAAGGCAAGCTTGCAGCGGCAAGAGCGAAGGCGAAGCAGATATCATATAAATATACACTTGGGTATGCAACTCTCGTATATTTCTTGCTAAAAATGAAACTTCCCCTTTCGTCCATGTTAAAAACCAGTATGTCCTGGATACATTGCACTAATATTGTTAGTAGAGTGTTTGTTTTTTTTTTTCATAATTAAGAAACCATTTGTATAATTCTATGTACTTAATACTATTATACATAAGAAAATGCTAACTATATACTACCAGAATATTAGACGAATGTGAACGAACATAGTAAATATTTAATAATCTTTGATCTTTAATATTTAATAATCATGATTTTTTTTATACTTATACGTAAAAGTTTGACCACAATCTCATCTGATGTTAAATAATGATGTAGTCTAAGATGGTAGTCACACTAAACCTAGAGGGAGACTAGCTCTCAAGTACAGCTGCCGAAACATAACAAGAGGTGCTTGGTGACAGATTTTCATCTTGATGGTAGTAGCTAGCCAGACGGACTATGAACAAGTCCTACTACCATGCAAAACAACTTAAAATGTTTTTATGAGACTTGGTTTGACAACCTTGTATCTTTTAGAGAATTGCTCCAACAAAGCTACTTCGTTTATTGTAAATACCGAATTAATGAATTTACGATAAAGTATAACAAATCACACGGTGAGAGAGGTACCAATTGCAATCAAAAAAACTCTATCGTGTATTAATAATATTCATCTATACTCTTCTACAAATTATGGTTGGTTTACCTAGCGCACAAGTACATTTACACTGAATATATGTACAGTCTCTTTACTCTCATTTATAAAATATAAACAATATACAGAGTTAATTGATCGACCGATATACGTAACAAATAACCAGACCAGGTCTCTCTTTGATGTGACAAATGTGATTTTAACGCAGTCAAATCTAATTCATAACAATCAATACTACATCTCATTATTGACAGTTCGACAATGTCAGTTTAAAGTCTTAGAAGCGCAAATATTGATCCACCTAGACATTTATCATCCTCCTCTATACGTAACATTAACCTTTACTAGACAATAAAACATAAAAAGAAAATAATAATCCTAGGCACAGATTTCTCTGTTTGTAATAAAGAACTTTCGGGCGCTACACATCGAATATAATGTTGATGATTTATTGCATACCTCTTACAGCCTTCTTTGGGAAGTCATTCACCTAAATCTAAATTAAAAAAAATGACGATCGGTAAGATTGTCGGGATCTTTAATTAAATTAATTATAGAAAAAGACAAATTTCATAATAAGTATGTGTTTCGGCAACCCATGTAATTATGGCTTATATATTATGATTAGATCTAAAGGAAAAACTTTATTTGATTCATTTTTGAAGCTTTATTTGAAAAATAGACGTTAAGGCGTTTTGAAACTACCTTATTATAAATTGTTGAGATTAGTAAAAGTATAGTTAATTTATTTTCAAATTACTTTCTAACTGTCTATAACTATAGCTCTTTCCATACATATAGTCCTGATTTTCCCGAATTGTCTAACTATATTGCTTCAATTACTACAATGGATAGTCAGGTGGAATTAGCCCTTAAGTTTATTGATATCAACAAAGGAGCGAGACTAGATGGCATCCCACCAATTATGGTTCGCAATTGTGAAAATGTCTTGATAGAATTGTGGCATGCTATACTAAAATTACAAAGCGTGCTCAGAAAATAAATTGTACCAACACGACAGAATTGGAATAAATCGCTAGCGCTTATGTTTCGGACCGCCGACTTTTCTGCCATCCTCCGCGCGGCGATTGATCGTACGAGCGTCGCTCGCGCACCCTCAGCCTTCTACTCACGGACAGACCGTACTGCAGGTCGGATCTATCACGCGCGGTAATTCACATTCATTATTTACTTTTATTATTATATTTCTATTTCTTTCTTATTTAAATTTAATTTGTATTTTCAATTTGCGTAATTTCTTTCTTCGTCTACTAAACTAATTGTTCACGTCCTCTTCATTTGTGGTCGAGTATATACCGCAGCTCACAGATCGTCCCCATATACCAATCAAGAAATAGAACGGATGTGATAAACTACAGGCCCATTAATATTCTTAGCTTCTTTGAAAAATAAAAGCAAACTAATTATCATCTTAAACATATTATTAGTGAAAAACAACACGACTTTGTTATAGGAATTTCGACAACTACTAATCTGTTTACTTACACTCATCATTTACACTACATTTAACAAAAACACTCGGATAGATTCGCTTTACGTTGACTTTGTTAAAGCGTTCGATACAGTTGATCACGTAATACTTTGCCGTTAAACTTATCATATCGGTATACATGGATCGCTATTGTGTTGGTTAACTCTGTATCTTTCTAATAGAACGCACTAGGTGGCTGTATACGGCTACGACTCTAATCTAATTGAAGGAAAATCAGAATACCACAAGGTTCAAATTTGGGGCTACTCTTCTTTGTTTTATTCATTAATGACCATATAAACTTTATCAAAACTAAATGTCTGGGACACGCAGACGATTTAAATATCTACCATAAAATTTTATCATATGAAGATTGTACTGATTTACAAAATGACATTAATCACTTTTACTGTTTTCGAAATGACATGACAATAAATACATAGAAATGACATTCAATTACTTTTACGAATAAGCATGAGACAACGAAAATCCTATCGAAATAAGACTAGTAGTTTTTGAGAAAATCGCAGACGTACAAACATACAGTTATAGATACATACGGATCGAATACAGAACCACCTTTTTTGAAGTCATTTAAATAACTGTCTCCAATAGTGTATCTATACAACATAAGCAACAAATTGTTACATTGTCAGAATATAGTATGTATCTTGGTGTACGGATTGATTTAAAACTAACATATACGTACCAATATGATTACATTATACCAAAAGCTAACAAAGTTATGAGTTTTATATACGGGATTAGGCGCAATCTACCATCATACACAAAACCACTTTGGGGTCAAAAGACTGTTATCCAGGCGTAGCTTTTAACTCTTATTCTATTCTACACAAAATAATCAATGCCAAACGTCATACAGCAGGGTTATTAAGTAAACTATCAATAACCATGAGAATCAATCGAAATCAAAGTATCTTTCAAATTCCATATTACTCAAATAAGGTCTCTTATTATAATCCGTTATACAGAATGTGCCTACCATACAATGATAACGCAAGGGATTTGGATATATTTTATCGAAATATAAGAAAGAATTTATAAGATTTCAATAATATTGTGATATAATATAAAAACTGATGTTTGCACGTAAAAGCACTATATTTTTTTTATAATAAATTGAATTGTTTTGTATTTACTTACTTATATTACATATAATTTTTTCCTATAATCTTTGTAAAATGTTGTGTCCAACTTTAATAGTTACACAAATATAGCTCTTTGAGTTATTATTATTATTAATGTGTATTTCGTATATATACATTAATTTTTTTTTAGTTTTTGAGCCAGAATAAATAATTAAAAGTACTGTTTTTATCATATTTAATTAAAATTCAACCATAGTATGAATTATATTTCGCAGAAAACACATGATAACAGCGAGAGTATGATCGCTGCTCGCTTTTCGTTGTCCCACGCAGTCGCCACGTTATTTTATAACACTGCAATAAATATTCAAATTCAAAACGATTAGATATCTACGCACTTTATAAACCCAGAATGAATGGCCGTGTCCATAAACGCTTCTCTGATATGGACACCGTATCATCACTGTTACTGCTTCTCGCGCTTGCGGGTCACAGCTTAGCCCTGGATCATTACCACCCTTCCAAGCGCTTCGGACTCTCTACCGACAACCCGCTCAGAAATGCGGCTGAGGCTACAGCCGATTACTGGGTGAGAGATGCACACGCGCATATCGAGGATATAGTGAGAGAGCATAATGCAGACCGTTCTACCGGACACGCGCGCAACTTAGTCATGTTCCTGGGAGATGGTATGTCGGTACCCACACTTGCAGCGGCACGCACTCTTCTGGGGCAACGTCGAGGCCAATCCGGAGAGGAAGCATCACTCACCTTCGAGGAGTTTCCTTCCGTCGGACTCAGCAAGGTTAGTTCGCAAAAATAGCACGTTTCTGCATCACCTTTGTGCAGGATCAGCTCACGTTAACATTGTTATCTTGTCCTAGACGTACTGCGTGAATGCACAAGTTCCAGATTCAGCATGTACAGCTACCGCGTACCTTTGTGGAGTAAAGGTAAACCAGGGTACGTTGGGTGTGACGGCGGCTGTTCCACGTCACGACTGTGATGCGTCCTTAGTTACTTCGAACCGCGTGCAGTCCATTGCTGAGTGGGCACTTGCTGATGGGCGGGATGCAGGTATTCACACAGGATTTAATCAAATTAACTTCAACTCAATCAAATTCTTTATACAAACTCCAACTGCCCTTGAAAGAATATTATAACTTTTCACTTTACAGAGAACATATGATAGAAAGTCACTCATAAAAGTGTTCTTATATACTTTATTCCCGAAAAATTTCACACAATTATTTAAAGCCTCTATTCATTTAGTGTCATTCAATTTCATAATAATATTTGTATGTATTCAAAGCGGTGAAAATATCATCGTTTTGATTTACTCCATTTGTGTAGGTTTAGTGACCACAACGCGCATAACGCACGCCTCACCAGGCGGAGCATTCGCAAAAGTAGCCAACCGACACTGGGAGAACGACGCGCGTGTGAAGGAGGCCGGATATGACCCTGCACGCTGCCCTGACATAGCACATCAACTGGTTCATTCACAACCTGGTTCTCAGTTTAAAGTTAGTTCGCTTATTATTGTCCAACTTCTATAGGTCGCGTGCAAAACTTTATTTTGTTCTATTGTTCACGTTTCAGATTATTCTGGGTGGAGGTCGTCGGGAATTCATACCAATCAACATCGCTGACGAAGAAGGAGGCTTAGGCTTGAGGACAGATGGTCGCAATCTTATCAATGAATGGCGGAACGATAAGCAATCACGAAACTTAACTCACGCCTACGTGTGGAACCGGGAACAGCTCTTAGCTATGTCCGAGTCGCCTCCTGAATATTTACTCGGGCTCTTTGAAAACAACCATCTACGGTACCACATGGAGGCTAATTTGACAACGGAGCCAACCCTCGCAGAATTGACTGAAATTGCCATCAAGTCGTTAAGCCGAAATGAAAAGGGATTCTTTCTGTTCGTGGAAAGCGGTCGCATAGATCACGCCCATCATGACAACTACCCGGAACTAGCGTTGGACGAAACCATCGAAATGGATTTGGCGGTGCAGCGCGCAGCCGCTCTGCTTTCCAAAGAGGACTCATTGATCGTGGTAACAGCTGATCACGCGCACGTCATGTCGTTCAATGGTTACTCGTCTCGCGGCCATGACGTACTGGGGCCTTCTCGCGATGTGGACAGGGACGGTGTGCCTTATATGACGCTCTCTTATATCAATGGTCCGGGAGCCCGACAGCATCAAAATGGTTTACGTCCTGATGTTACCATCGAATCTAATTACCGTGAGTAACTTCGATATTATTTTACTATAGATAACATTATAAGTTTCATGTGTTCGTAAAAATATTACTTCTATAGTATATTACCGGAAACATATTGTGTTAATGATTTACCGAAATAACTTTCTTGGTGTCTGTCTTCATATTCATTCAGAACTCTTTATTATAGGCTCCCTGCGATGGCAGGCGCACGTAGACGTTCCACTAGATTCGGAGACCCATGGCGGTGACGATGTAGCGGTGTTCGCTCGCGGACCGCACCATCAGCTGTTCACGGGACTGTACGAACAGAGTCACATCCCGCACCGCATGGCGTACGCGGCTTGCATCGGACCCGGCCCGCACGCGTGCAGCTCCTCCTCCATTTTACGAGCGGGATCACACCTCTCGCTCGCACTTGTGCTAGCTGTGATCGTATTCCAGGCAACACTGTGCAAATAGCGCTGCATACTCTGCGCCGTCTTACTGTATTGTTAAACAGCCTATTTTTAAGTGACAGTAGTTGTAAAAATAGCGTGTCAATTTATCATTCCTGCACGCTGCTCATTATAAACTATTATACGTAAATTGTGTGTAGCATTACGCGCTGTAGAAGTAAAACTTCTTTGATATCGTAATAGACAATATGATTAAACTAAAAATAACTATGTTGCTATATAGTACGTGAAAGTGTGAATGTATGTTTGTGTTAATTTTTTGTTATGTATATGTTCAGAAAATATTTCTATTCGTCGGGATGATATAAAATTATAAGTGTAAGTAAATATGCATTTGACGACAAATCGCTACCGAGTTCTAACTGAATTGCGCGTGTTGTATAGGAAAAAAAAATGTGGCGCGTACTTAATACGATAGCAACGAAAATGTTTAAATAAGATACTAAGTATCTACTAAGTAGGTAGTAATATGTAATAAAAAAAGTTAATTATTGGAACGATTCACTCATTGTCAGAAAGTAAACGTGGTTAACGACGACCGGAGTCGAGTATACTTAATTCACTGCGTCACCGATCCGAGCGTGACGGTTCACTTTCGTTTACTGTTCGAAAGAACACTATATGCGCCTAAAGATGTTTTCACTTATATAAAATAAATAATATAAACCTTTGATCGTGTTGCTCCTCCATGTTTCAGTCTAAGTACCGGATCGACACTAGTAAAACTACAACGTACAAATGTTATACATCGAGTCTTCTTGTGGTAAATTTTTAATTATAGTTGTAAAAATGTTGTTACATTCGTACGCATGTGATACATAGCATCCACTAATTGTTACCATATATCGTCCACCGACTGTCGCCGCTCTTGAATAAAGTTTAGCAAAAGAGGAATCGCAGCTCGCATCAGTTGTCGGTGTTGTATTAGAAAGATATTTGTTTACACTATAGTTTAGTTCTAAGTGTACTATTGTACTACAATTTTCGGATGTACTCTCTTGTGTAAACCAAACAAAAATATATTTATATTAATTAAAAAAAAGGTAATATAGTTACATCACGATCTAGATAAAAGCCAAAGAGAACTTAAAAATCTTATATTATTATCATCTAGTTACAGATTTTAAATGAAAATATGTAAATTTAAATGGTATTCTAAAACCCATCTGGAAAGTAACAATTAAACTCTAATGAATATTCCGTACAATCGTCAAATCGGAATATTTTTTTCGTTATTAAGAAACTACAATAGTTATAAGCTTCACTGCAGTGATGTGTGATTTGCAAAACGGGGCAAGCGGTGAGGTGCGCATGCACTGGTAAAGGCAAGAAAACTAATATATTTTGTATACACATGAAGTTTGTAAGCAAAGAATATTATTATTATTACACAATATCTTCAAGAACGATTCATGTTCTTAACGACTCACGGTCGTGATCAGCGTTTTGATTACAGCAAAACTTTTGAGATCCCTCAAATAGATATATGAGATCTACATTATATTTGAACTTGTTCACAATAACTGACATACGATTATGAAGTATGTTACGGTGTCAACTCCAATATGTTGAAACTATTAATAACTTTAGAGTCCAATTACACCGATATCTATTTAAGAAAAAAGAATCAGAATGTTCGTGATTTTACAATTTATATTTATAATTAATCTTTGCTGTTTGTATAGATTTTTATTATTATCTTTATCATTGTTATATATTTGTATGTAAATATGTATGTCTATTACATATTATGTATGTTTATGTTATACTAGCTGTTGTCCGTAGACGTTTTTTAAATAGTATTAAAGAAATTTAAAATTGTGAGAAGATGTAAAATTACAGGAATGCTCTATAAAAAACATTTTGTTTGTACGACTTTCACTCCACCTACTGTAACATGTAACGTGTATATTAAATATGTATATACTAACAGTCTGCCGGACAGGATTTAGCATTAAAAACATATTTGAAACTTTAACCCACTATAAATCCCCTCGGTGCTCACTTACACTATATATGAAACTAATAAAAATTTAAAGCTATACAAAATCTCTTAAAAATGTTATCATAGAATAATATGTTCATAATGTCAATATACGTTAACTTATTGCGACCATCCAAAAAGTCATTGATTATCTGCTTTCCTAAGAAATTATATTATGGAACTCTTGTGGCCTCGTTTTCTGGTCTAATATCTTATTACAAAGACCTCTTCTATCTTCAAAATTACTATGAATTATAATGTTAAATTGTAAACGATAAGTTGGTAATTATTTTTCAAATTAAAAATGCGGAATGAGTTGAGGTCCTAAAATTTTGCATTGATATAAATAAAGATTTAAAACTCTATATCTATCTATAAGCAGTTTTTAATATTTAACAATTAAAATAGTGCTCATTAAACTCAACGTAATATTCTTATACGTTGCTATGATTGCTAAGTTATGCAGACGCGAACACAGCAAATAAAATAAAATAGCCTAGGTTACTTCTTATAAGATCAGCTATATACCTATTAAAACCCCGTTAAAATCAGTATAATTGCTTTGGACATTTCACTGCAGGTAAGGACACGGGTAACAGCTAGTTTGAAATAAAATAATCTAAGTTACTTCTTAAAAGGTCAGCTACCTGCCAGTGAAAATCTCGAGAAAATCGGTTAAACCGGTTTGGGAATAGCACTGAGAACGTAGCCGCAGGTAAGCTGGTCTAAAATAAAATGGCGAATGTCACTCGCTATAATTTCAGTTATCTGCTAGTAAAATTCCTGTCAAAACCAGTCCTGCCGTTTCGGAGATTACCCAGAACAAACAGACAGACAAAAATTTTAAAAATTGGATTTTTGTTTTACATTGCGTATATACTTTTATACCCATTCATCAAAAAGTTGTTATTTTGAGATTACATATAGACACTTCTTCATTTTTATTATATGTATAGATATGTATTCTTCTTATGATATTAAGCTCGCCAGTGTACAAAGTCACAAGTGTCAGCTACTTATAAGACAGTAGTTAGTTAAATCAATAATTAGTAATTTGTATCAAAGCACCAAAAATGTTTTAGAAACTTATGACACCACCTAAGTGTATTACGCTCACTCCAAGCTGGGGTGGGTTGATAGTTTTGAAACAGGTAATTTTTTTATTACTACTATTATTTCTATTATAGGTATTTTTGAGTAATATTAGCTTCCTTTATAATACAGTATCATGTCATAGAAGTAATGTCAATGAAAGATGAACGTTTGCGAGTCATAATATTCCAAAATTTGTTCTGTAGACTGCGGAAAGTATACTAGATTTTCGCTTATAGTGGTGTAATTTTTTTACTGATAGTCTCCGTAACTAACGGTTGGCAATTGAATGAATGTTTTCTCTATCATTCCAAAATTTTCCATATCTAAATTTTATTTCTCCCCTATATCCACCCGTTACGAGTTGAATTTTTCAAAAAAAATAAAAATTGGGTAATTCCGGGCAAACAAAATGGATTCCAATGCATTATTCCAAATTTATTCATCCCATATTTATTGCAACTCTCATTTCTACATCTTAGAAGTTGACTTATCAGAAAAAGTTAAAGGCGAGCAAACACGAACAAACGACAAACTACCAGAACCTCCCTCGATATTTTCTATTTTTTCTCGTCAACGCATATATCAATCTGTACAAATAATGAAATAATTTCGGACAATCGTGAACTATAGCAGGGTATTAAAGCAACGGTCGCAAGAAAACTGCGTAGGAGATTTGTTTGTTGATATATTTTTGTTAGGTTTTTATCGATTTTTTTAATACATAACAAATAAATATTTTTCTTTCTTGCCAGAGTGTTATTCTAATTACAGATCAATAACGGCCGAAGGCTAGTCGATACGTGAGCAAAGCCAGTACAAGTGCGAGCGAGAGGTGTGATCCCGCTCGTAAAATGGCGGAGGAGCTGCACGCGTGAAGGCCGGGCCCGATGCAGGCGGCGTACGCCATGCGGTGCGGGATGTGACTCTGCTCGTACAGTCCCGTGAACAGCTCGTGGTGCGGCCCGAGAGCGAACACGGCCACGTCGTCACCGCCATGGGTCTCTGAATCTACTGGGACGTCTACGTGCGTCTGCCATCGCAGGGAGCCTATAATAAATAGTTCTGAATGAATATAACGCAGAATGCCTGTGCCTAATATTTCTTACTCCGTGCTAAATATCAACTTTCAAGTTTATCTTGTCGTCTCGTAATTGATATTTTCGATGTGAAAATCTAATGGCACATTTCAAATAAAAATATTCTGATGACATGTCACAAGTCATGACGCATTGTTAATTTCGCTTCGCATATCATCAGCTTTGCCCAAATTAGGAATCTCCTCTTAATTTGTTTATGCTGATTGCTTAAATGTACATTTTCATTATAATCTTTGCTGATACTTTATTACTAATATCCATTTCACTAGTTTTTTTTATTTCAATATTTAAACGTAAAAATATGACTATTTTATATCTATTAGGTATTCTACGCCGGAAGATAAAACATTATTTATATACTCTGTTTTACTATATACTTTTTAAAATTCCTATGATAGTAATAACAGAAAATAACAGCAAAAGTACTCACGAAAATCGAGGTCGGTGGTGACATCCGGTCGAAGAGCGTTTTGGTGCTGACGATAGCCTGGACCATTAGTATAGGAAAGCGTCATGTAGGGCACGTCATCCCAGTCTAAATCGTGGGAAGCAGCTAGTACGTCATGACCACGAGGTGAATATCCGTTGAAGGCCATAACGTGGGCGTGATCAGCTGTCACTACGATTAACGAGTCGTCCTCTGATAGCAAATCGACTGCGCTCTGTACAGCCAGATCCATCTCGATCGTTTCGTCCAGCGCCAGTTCAGGATAGTTGTCATGATGCGCATGATCTATACGACCGCTTTCTACGAACAGAAAGAACCCCTTCTCATTTCGACTTAACGACCTGATGGCAACTTCTGTCAGCTCCGCGAGAGTCGGTTCTGTCGTTACATTCGCTTCCATATGATACTGCATATGGCCACTTTCGAATAACCCAAGCAGATACTCTGGTGGAGACGCAGTCAAGTCCATTAACTCTTGTCTGTTCCAGATATAATTGTGAGTGACATTACGTGCCGCCTTGTCGGCTTGCCATTCCTCAATAAGATTGCGGTTATCTGTTCTTCTCCCACGAGAACCTTCCTCATCACGAGTAGTGTTTGGGAAGAATTCCCGTCTTCCTCCTCCAAGAATAACCTGAATCATTAAACGGTGTTTAAGTAAGTAAAAAGCAATTCCCATTCTGAAAAACTTCTTCGAGTTTCCTATCAAATGAAACTGATTATAAAAATGAACAAAAACGTACTAGTAGATTATTGTGATAACTCTGAGATACTTGCATATTTTTTATCAGAACAGTTAGTTAAACGCGGGTCATGGAAAGGACCATACTAATCGGAGTAAATTAAACCATAGATATAAATAAACAACTACATGAGAAACGGCAATATGTACATGAAATATAATAACCGTATAAATATTCAATTTACACTTAATATAATTACAAATTCACATAATATACTTCTGTATGAATGAGCTGCAATGAAGGCAACTTAAATTAATAATTTATTAAATAATATTAACCCTAGGCCCCATTATTGGTCATAGAAATATCAGTGAGAAAAATACAAACACAAGGAACCACTTCTAAATATGTATGTCTGAAAACAGATTTTCTCCAAGTAATGATCATTACACAAAAAGTCTTACCTTAAAATCTTTCCCGGGGTGTGAGTGTATTAGCTGGTGTGCAATGTCCCGACAACGTATAGGGTCCTGACCATTCTCAACCACCGCTGCATCATTCTCCCATCTTCTGTCTGCAGATTTCGCGTACGCACCGGCCGGCGACGCATGCGTTATCCGCGCCGTGGTTACAATGCCTATGCACCACAAAAAACGAGTTCAGAAGGGAGTCATATTTATGAGCAGCAATTTGAAAAAAAAAATCGTCTGACCTACATCCCTGCCATCAGCGAGTGCCCATTCTGCGATAGATTGCACATGTGTCGAGGTATCCAAGGAAGCATCACAGTCACGTCGTGGAACAACCGCTGTCACTCCCAATGTGCCGTAGTTATTCTTGATACCGCAGAGATACGCTGTAGCTGTACACGCCGAGTCCGGGATTTGTTGGTCTACGCAATAAGTCTGAAACCAATAAATGCCACAAACATGTGAAGGTTAAGCATAATAGTGATCGTAAGTGGATAAAGACCAAGCCGACCTTTGTGAGGCCAACAGAGGGGAACTCTTCAAATGTAAGCGCAGTTTCCTCTCCAGGTTGACCCCGACGCTGGCCCAAAAGTGTACGCGCGGCTGCCAACGTAGGTATTGACATACCATCTCCAAGGAACATTACCACATTACGTGCATGTCTATCGGATTGCCCCTTCGAGGACTTCTTAATCAAACGCTCGAGATGCGCCTGCGCATCTTTTACCCAGTATTCTGCGGTACCCTCGGCCGCGTTTCTTAGCGGGTCGAGTCTCGAAGGTGTGGGAGGAAAGGCTGGGTGGTACCGGTCGGCGTTGGATAATGCGCTCGCGAACACTACTAACAACAACGGTAACATCGTACCACTCACGTAAAATGGCGCACCGAAATCGTGGAGCTCCGTTTTATTTCTTTAATATCTAATCAGGATTCATTAATCGGTCGGTAGGCCGATGTAATCAGTTACACCGTTCCGTTTCTCTGCTCGTCATGTGCGCTCATGGGTGTCACGCGTCGCATTGTATTGTGTTTGTACCTCTGCCGCTCTCCACTCACGAAATAAACATATCATTCTTTATGATAAATCTGACAAAAGTTTCATTCAATTCAATTCAATAATATGCATATAGTTTTGTAAGATGAAAAAGAACTTAAGAGGGTGTGAAAGAGATATGGATGTACGTGGTTCGATAAAGTATTTGTGGGTAGTTGCAGAGCAGTGACGATGTAAGCTTAAGACGTATGTTAAGGTAGTTTTATTATACAAATTAATTATATTATTAAAATATTCGCTTGAAAACTTAGACTTTGCTTTTAATCATCACCCATATTAATCTATAAACTATCAATTCGATTTGTCCATTCCAGTTTGTAACACGGATATAGAACGCTGTATCAAACTGCTCTATGGTTCTCGAGTTGGAATTCTTATTGAGTATTTAAATTTATTTTAATACTACCTATGCCCGCGACCCCATCTGCGTTGTATTTCATGTTCAGCACATCATCATTAATAAGAGAAATCACAAATACGTAGGCATAATTAACTTCAAAGTCAGTGATTTAGCGATGCCTTTACTCTTTGTCAATATACTGTATACCTACTCTCAACACGCAGTGAATTTTCGCTTTTATAAGCGTGCAGTATTATTATCTGAGGGTCTTTTTCATTTTTTGTGAATGAGCGCCTTATGTTACGAAGTTAATAAAATAATAACTTTAATAGGGAAATTTAAGTAATAACAAATTTCTAGTTACATACAATTCACAAAGTTTATTCTGAAATCTAAAATCTTTTAAGAACACGTACCTAAGTCAAGTAAATTATTTGCATGGAGTAAGTATAAGAATTGTTTTACTATTTTTTTGTAATACTCGTACAAAATATACAAACATCAAATTAATATAATTATAAAACTCCTTTATTAGGCACAAAATCGACCTTTGTGTGAAGTACCTTTCGCACCTCTGCGATGATTCCGCAAAGCACTTTCTGGATGCCCTGAACAGGTTGCAGGGACGGGTTGTTCGTATTGTTATTGGTGCAGACATTAGTGAGGTTTTAGATCCGCTTGAGTTGCGTACGGACATTGTGTCACTAAGCGTGTTCTACCTTCTGTATCATGACGAACACTCAGAATAGCTATTCAATTTAATCCCTATCTCTCCCCTCCATGACCGAACCACACACGCTAGGCTCCGGAGCCGTCGTTTTACGGTAAATTTTATCTGGACACGAACTAAAAAGTTTGCCTATCTTTGGCGCATCGCGAATCTATAGAACAATCTACCAGCCAGTGTGTTTCCCCATTACTTATGATATGGAGTCCTGCATCACAGCGCCGATTACCGATGGATAGTTACCATCAGACATAGTGTAATCACTTTGTCATGTTACAAAAAAAATACTTTCAGACCCTCAGAAGTAGACTTTAATACAATAAAATTACACTTAATCATCCACTAATGATTTACTTTGTTGTTATGAGATGGCGCCACTGTCGACGTGGCCCTCATTTATATTTGTTATAAATGTTATACGATACTTAGTCTGAAAGGAATTGTTTCTAATGTAGTCCGATGAAACTGTGAGTGCCCGTTAGGTCAACAACGTGATTAGTTCGGAAAAAAAAAGAATTATTCGCCAAGTATGCCAAAGAAATAATCGTACCCTAATCTATTTGTTGTCGCGCGTCGTTCGATATCCTAATATAATTGTTTGCAACCGATGCCGTGAACCAACGATATCATTTAGACTGAAAGGAGTGAGTCATTTCTATCATATCTATATTTTCTTAAATAACATATCAATCTGAAGTCATGTAGATAATAAAACTCAAATATCGTTCGAAAAATTATAATAGTTTTATAAAATTCCGTATTTACAGTCTATACCTTCGTTTTTATTTCTGTTTCAAATTACTTAAAATTAAATAATTTATTATCCTAAGATCTAGCATTATACCTGACCATAAGAACATAGAAAAGCAACATTGTAGCTGATGATAAGTAGGAAAAAATTTAACATTTTAAATGAAGGTAATTACAGAGCAATCCAGCAGTATACACAATGATAATAACGAAAAATCTGGCAATATACCAGATGGCAATCACAGAAAAATCTGACAATATACCTGATGATAATCACGATGAAATCTGGCAATATATCTGGTGGTAATTACAGAGAAATTCGGCAATACACCTAATGATAATTACAGGATATTCAGCGATATACCTGATGATAATTACAGAAAAATCCGTCACAACACATGAGGGAAATATTTCAGAAATCCAGCTTATATCTGTTCAAAATTACAGAAAAATATGGCACTATACCTGATGATAAGCACTGAGAAATCCGGTTCTACACCCGACGGTAATTACAGATAAATCCAGCGTTATACCTGACAATAAGCACATAGAAAATTCGCATTCTACCTAGTGATAATTACAGAAATTCCAGCACTATACCTAAGGGTAATCACGGAGAAATCTGGTAATATACACGATAGTAATAACTAAAACAGAAATAAGAAAGTTTTGGTTTAAATAATGAAATGTATTTAAGTTTTGTAATTATACTAACACTATATATAATATATATATAACATATATATAACACTCACAAATAGGCAAGAGTAAATTAATTCAAATTACTATTACACAATTGTCTTTATGCTTGAGCAGGTAGTATTTCACAAATTATAAATAACTACTTCAACATCAACTTTTTTATAATGGCATCTCTTAAATACGAATTCTGTCAGAAGTCACGTCATTCATGGGAGAGTCACTTTATAGGTAGTATACAAATATTTTATATATATTGTGTGTGCATTATCGGAAAGCTGGTACTCTCAGCATTAGCAAATTGGCAGCGGAGGCGGAGAAGACTTACATGATCCTGTATGCCAATTGTAAAGCAATACTTTAGGCATATATTTTGAAGAGGTATCTACCTCCAGCCAATTTAATTTATACACTCCACTTGCCTAGGTTAGGTATCCCGGCCTGCGTAGGTGTGGTGGTTACGTTCCCAATAATATCAAAAATATTGTTTTAAGAGGTTTTTAGAACTGTTACCTAATGTATTTCAATATTTTGTATCTTTTAGTGTCATCTAGCGTCTGATAGCGGCATCGCGATTGGTATAGTTGTTTTCCATTTTTTCTTTTCTACGTAGTTCTACTTTTCTTTACCGGATGGCGCTGTATCAGTTTAAATTATTTTATTACAAAATTTTTAGTATACTTTTGTACTTATCTCTCTTTCCACGGCTTCCCTGCTAATTGATCCTCGTGTCCATTTGTTTGGGCTCTCTCTCCCTGTTATTGTTGCTACTTCCAAGTTTACCAAATACTAAATATTTTGTGTATACAGTGTTTTAAGGTATTTCCTTGTTTATAATTTTTTATGTCATGAAGATCTCGTTTAGTCTTTTTGTTCAGTTCTCTGCCTCGCGCTATAGATAGCGGTGTACGAATAAAAGTTTAATTTTTTTTAAGAACATGTACCGCTTCACTTTCCGGGAATCTTCATGCAGGTCCATAGCGTGAAGAAGTAACAAAATTATAAACGCACACACTCACAAACTTTCGCCTTTATAATTTTAGTATGATATGGAACCTTATATAAATTTGAAACATATTTATTTATTCCTGTTTTTTTTTCAAATCAAATGTTTAAAAGATTTATACAATTTGCGACGTAGAGATATTGAATTACAATATTTCTAGATAAATTGATATTTATATTATATATAATTGTATACTTCGCTTCTAATTGTTATTGTAAATTGAATTAAAACATAACAAACATTTATTACTACAAACAAAATCCGTTACATGTGCTAATAATTATTGTACCCATAAACCATGCACATGCGCTAATAATTATTGTACCCATAAACCATGCAAAATTTTAAAACCTAAAAAAACTTGAGTCTATAAAATTGAACAGAAGAAAATCGACGTAGGTAGATATTATTACAATATAAATCAATTATTTATGGAAGAAAATGTTTAAGTAACATAACATGCATGCAATTCATTTACAAATTTAGTCACAATTTCTCAACTTTTTATAAAAATTACTACTGTTATTATTATTGTACTTTTCTACTTAGCTTGTTGTGATATATTTTCAAATTTACTCTTGTAACACTGTAGATTGTTGCGTCAATCGCACATAAAACCAGAAATGTCATTATCAAGTTGTATCACGGTAGCGGCAGTTACGGTTCAAGCGAGCCGATCGATAGTAAGACAGCTGTGTGTGAGCAGCGGAAGCGCGCGTGTTCGGAACTACTGTGTGAAAGCGGAGCAAGTGAGCCAAGCGGCACCCATCAACATGTACATAGCAGAGGAGCGAGGGTCCCCGTACGCACCCGACTACCGGATCTACTTTAGTGAGTACTCTGCTCTCTCATTGCAATCGCAGAGCTAACATCGGTTCCGCATTTGATTATGTCTGGGACTTACGGTATCTTATCGTAAAGGTTGCGCTTCGGCCTTGACATTTGGTCCGCATGCTGAGTGAGAAAGATTTTAGTGCAGGTCGCCCAAACTCATGCGAGGTTATGTTGTGGCAGACACGTTACAATATAATAGAGTTGTCGGTCATATGAGACCAGCTGCTGTCTAGGAAAAGTGTTAGCCATAGATACATATTATTTTGTTTTTCTCAATGATTAATGTATTGTTGATATATACATGATACATTTAATACTCATGGAGTTTGAATAATAATTAATGTTATTATATTAATATTTATCTTAAATTTCATATCCAATGTAATTTAAGCTATGTTGTGTGATGTTGCACTAATATAAAACATGATTGTTAAAACTTGTTCTTAAATAAACAAAAATCATTTAAATAGACACATTGACTTGCTACATGTAACACACTTCAATGTATTAAATTGGCAAAATAAAATTTATGACATTTGGGATGTTATTTCAAAATTGTAAGACATTATCTGAACAATATTTATTTGATTATTTTTAAAATTAATTATATTTATTTTGCATCAAAATATGTATATTTTTATACTAAACTTTAATGTACTGGTAAAGACAGATTGACATTGTATAGATTGTTTCAGAGACACGCCACACACTAATATTGTACCTGATTGTAAAAATATATGTTTGTTAAGATGCAATCTCTGACACTCTAGGTAATAATATTAATGTAGAGATTGGTATTTGCTTCCCCGCAATACGTACATATGCTAGTTAAATATCTATATATCTAGTAGACATTTTGGAAACTCTGTGTTATTATTACTGTGCTGTGCAATGGCTTGGCATCAGGTCACTGGTAGGTGTTGACACAAAACAGCACAAGTATAAATAGTATAGAAGTGTGTATATCTTGTTATCTTTGTGTATACAAGATTTAATTTAAATCATTATCTGTACTCCTTGAACCGTGGGAATGTTTGTATTCCTCATATGTACAATAGTTATCAACAGTGAGTGGTAGCCGCTAGGTCTACAGCTGTTACCACTGGTGCAACGCTATTACATACATGTACTGCATAATCATATTATTAATAAATAACTTTTAGTCTTATTATATACTTTAACATGACATGTTCCATGGCATGTGTACCACCTCTGGTACACATTAAGCTTGATGTTGAGACCACGTGGCATGGAATGTGTTAACTATTAAGTTCTTACATGTGTGTATTTTAATATTGACTAGCAGAAGCTTGGAGGGCATAAGACACAACCCCCCAGACATGTGAAATGAATTAGCAATGCAATGTATAACTGTCGCTACTGTGACATTGAGCAAGAGCAAACTAATTCTGCATGGTAAATACTCATGGTAGAAGCAGAGCTGCAGAGGAGGCGTGAAAGGGGCTCATTAAGGGAGGCACCACAGGGCTTGTTTAGTATTATTGTTGTTGTAGTAAGTGACTTCATCGATATGAAGAGCGTGCAGCGCGTGCTCTTGATGTTGCGACACACCTTGCATTAATATTAATTCGTTATTTAATCTTTTATCAATATGTCGAGGTGAGTGACGCCAGTCGCGATACCCGTTTGAATGTACGGGGCCAATCGCGCTCGCGGGCTTCCGGCGTTCGGGCTCCGTTCACTTTACACTTGTTCAGGCTCGATTGTGAAAGGGACTTAAATCCGGCCTAGAATGGTTGTGTTTGTTACTGATAATAAGATATGTCACCTCTGGTTGCTACACTGTTACCTTTACATTTCGTATTGAGTGCTGTACAATGTTCAAGGTATTTCAGATCGATTGGGGAATTTCTTAGGATTGGCATTTCATGGGGAAAATGCAGGACTTGTAACATTTTACTTCTTACTAGTAGTTACATGTTAGTATAAAATAGATAAGTTAGATAACTTCTTCTTCTTATTTTTCTTCTTACTCTTATCCCACCTAAGTAGGGTCGGTACAACATGTTTCTCATGTTGTGATGCATGATTTATCTTAATTTTTACGATCGGCCGCGCGCGCTTCATATCAGCAGTCCTTCGGATTCACATAGCATACATATTTCGTATATCACACTTATATTATCTGTGACATATTATACTGTTAAAATATTAAGACTTACGTTTTGTCCAAGTTGACGTTACATTTTCCAGTTGTCAATGAAATCGGAACCAGATTATTGAAAATGTGTTGAATCTATTGAAATCAGTAGAGCGCATGATCAGCCTTCTTGATTTGATGTCAAATGTCGTCCGTTACTATTTATACGTTACTGCAGTCACTTATTTTAATAATTATTGTATTTTCTTCGCCGCCACTATTCCTACAATGGTCACGTCGATCTCAAAGCCTCCATCACAATGCGACTTATTTGATAAAATGCAATGCACAACGATAGCGCAAGGTGTCACGACTGAAATACATTGTCATTATACTTATTTTAGAATTACTTGTCCACATTAAATCCGCTTGAGACCTGGGGCGCCGTACCTTGTTCTGTATGTTATGGAGCATAAACGCAGACAAATGCCATTTTAAGTTCCTTCTGCGTACTCCAAGATTATTACACCTAAAAGAATTCTGAAGACAGTGTAGTATTCGTTGTGTTGTGGCGCACCTTTGTATATATTGCATTCCTGGATTTATAGTAAGTTTATATAAAAAGTGAAGTCAAATAAAATATATGTCATTTATAGGTTTATCGTGATATCTCCGAAATTATTGTACTTATAGTCATTTTAAGAACGTTGTCGATATAAGATATAAAATAACATAGATATAGATAATAAATAATATAGATAACATTCATATTAAATTAACAAAAAAAGGCATTCAAAGGACCGTAGTGGTTTTGAAGTTATAATTTTTTTATAAAAATTGAAAACAAAATAGATTAACTTTGGTTAGCAGTTAAGGAAGATAATAATGCAGAAATTTAAACATGTATAGGGGCGCAGGACGGAGGGCGATATAGATACATTTCTAGATTAAAAAAAATGTGTATGGTTATATATTTTATAGTATTACGATTTTCGTTACGAAAATTTCAGCTAATTTACAATTTTCTTAAAGAAGATAAAATACCTTCTTATGCTACATATAATCAATTTTAATACAGAGACCCTTAATATCCAAGTTACCTTTACCATATCTGATAAAAAAATATTTGGTTTTAAACAAAAATTTCACCAATTTAACTTACGTGGAACTTAATTCATATGGAATAAGGTTCAGTTTATTTCTTTAATGAATTTGATTTACGAAACAATGTTGAACAAGAATTGAGTCCGCGCTCGTGCGCCGTGGAGAGTGCGTGTCTACGTCGCTTTACACTCGATTGCTTTAGAAAAATACATCACTGTAACATATACATTTCATGATAGGTCTTGACAATTGCGAAAAGGTAATCATTTGTTATGCAGTGTTTTAAATTGAGGTTAGGTACTTATCCGTCTACTTCATCGCTCCTATGCATGCGCATCACACTTCATATATTGCTGAACACGAAATGCTTATAAAAATTGCCGTTTCTTAAAACCTAAATATATCTGTATTAAATTAAGATATCGTGATTTTTTTTTCGATAAGATTCAAGCGTTTAAAAAATTAACTGAAAAAAATTGATCGATCTCTATCTTATAGGTTTTGCGTGATGCGCGCACAACAGCAGTTCTCTCATTTATTTCTACATAGATAGAAGAATATATGAGATATATTACAAAATATACCCAGGGTTTTTGAATGAGAGAGCCAAATGCTTATGCTCACCTACTTTTCTTTCGTACTTACCTCGCGTTGTCATTCGAATCACAATAACTTTTCATACAGCGAACAGATTTTAATTAAATAAAGACCGAATGTTATTCGAGGATATGTTTTATAATTTTCTTGGTGAGGTTTTATCATAAGCGTTATACTTTAGTAGTGATTCGTACACAAACTATTCACCTAGCCTATGAAAACTGAAACCTTGATCTGACACTATTAGAATACACCTCTAAGCACAAATTCAATGTTTATAACTATGATCTATATTAAACCACCACAGTCATCATAAATATTGTCTTCACCAAATCCTTGAAAAATGAAATCTTGATCTGACACTATGGGACTAAACATCTGAGGACAAATTCCATGTTCCTATCTATACTAAGTTCTAGTTGCCACAATATTACTCTTCATTCGAATGTTTAGAAATGAGACCTTGATCCGGCACTATGAGAATAAACATAATAAAACATAAAATATTAATAATAAGGAAGTTTTGTTATATATATATATATATTTAATAAAAGTATCAAAGTCGTTTCACGTGCGTTGCAATTTCCTTTCTTATCAGACGTCACTGTATGCGTGAGACACGTGTAAGTAGTAAGACTCGATGCCTAAAACTGAAGTGCGTAAAATTACCTCTTTAAACAAAACACGCGCACAGAGGAGTGTGAGAATATCAAACATATTAATGAAATATAACTTTCTCCATGTACATATAGAACATTGAAATTGAAAATGCAAGACACGAAATTAAATTACATTAGCGTTTGGTAAATTAAATTGACCAAATCCATCAAAATTCTTTTGTAGTATGTGTAGAAAGATTCCTGAAAACAATTGAACAGTACGCGTGGAGTTGATATTATTATTGCAGACATGTATGTAGTATTACCAAAAGACATAGAACTTTTGCATTTCAGATTTTAGTATTAAATGTGTACGGTCTAAAATTATTTGAAGATGTTATAACATACATTGGAATGATATACACTTCTTTTGTTAAATAGTGGTATGTTCGTGATATTTCTTCAAATGATAATGAATCGTGTGAGTGTTTAAATGAATTATATAAAGCAAATACGAAAAGTATTTGTTTACTTAAAAAAAATAGTTGTTTACTATTGTACAATAAATGAGTCACGTAATGAATCAACGTTATGGAAGGAATTTAAAATATATTATCAGTGAATTTTTTCTGAAACTCTACAACGAAGAACCATTATTTAATGAACGGTATTAGATTTTTTTTTAAAACGATAGAGGTATGTTTTGCGCGTGCATCACGTAAAAACTACTGGATAGATTTCAATGAATTTTCTTTATTATTATTTACTACACACCCGGTCTTTATGTAACAAAAATATTGCGAAATCATCGTATAATATAAAGTTGTTAAAGTATTAGGAAAACTATGATTTTTATAAGTACTACGCGTTCAGTGATATATTTTTTTGTCGTGGGAAAATGGGGTGCAATTTACACATTTACTACATGCGCAGTAGTACAAGTTTTCCATTTTGGGAAAAGAACGATGGCAATGAAAAATCAAATAATGTGAATATAAATGGATCACTAAATTCGAAACATAAATACGTAAGACGTGACGCGAATTTCATATGTAAAGACCTAGTATTAACACCAATAATTACTATTCATATTATTGGCATTAATCCGTCAAGTGCCTGGCGGCCAGAGTCTGGCTTATTGAGCTCATTCAGAGTTGTACCATTTGCATGAGTCAGATACTGGTCTCTCGCCACTTACAGGATATGAATAAAGACATTAGTGATTATTTCACGGCGTAAGATATTCTGTAAGAGAAATAACTAGGAAACGTGACAGGGCTAATGGTTTAATGTTTGTCACAGGGGATGAGAGCGGCCCCATATCCCCTTTGCACGACATACCGCTGTGGGCGGACCGCGAGAAGCGACTACTCAATATGGTGGTCGAGATTCCGCGCTGGACCAACGCCAAAATGGAGATCAGTCTCGGAGAGCCGTTGAACCCGATCAAACAGGACGTAAAAAAGGGCGCCCTGCGCTACGTGTGCAACGTGTTCCCGCACCGGGGCTACATCTGGAACTACGGCGCGTTGCCACAGACCTGGGAGAACCCCCACCACCTGGACCCCGGCACCGGTGCGCGTGGCGATAACGACCCCGTCGACGTCATCGAGATCGGTGAGCGCGTCGCCCAGCGCGGTGACGTTATCGCTGTTAAGCTGCTCGGCGCTCTCGCGCTGCTCGACGAAGGCGAGACTGACTGGAAGCTGGTGGCGGTGGACGCGCGTGACCCCCTCGCCGACCGCCTGCAGGATGTGCGCGACGTTGAGGAGCTGCTGCCGGGACTGCTCGCGGCCACCGTCGAATGGTTCCGTCTCTACAAGGTGCCCGACGGCAAACCCGTCAACAACTTCGCCTTCGACGCGCGCCCCAAGGACGCGGAGTTCGCATACGGTGTCGTCGATGAAGTGCACACATTCTGGCGAGGACTCGTTGCCGGTGACGCGCCCGATGCCACCGACATCAACAAGTAAGTGCGAGCGTTCTCTCTTCTCATCTCTTTCACCTGCCCCTGCCCCACGGCTAACCCTCGAGCTGTCTGTGTGCAGGATGAACGTGACGGTGGAGGGCAGTGCGGAACGCGTGGAGCGCGCGGAGGCGGCCGCCGTCGTGTCTGCCGCGCCCCCGCGTGCTCTCCCGCAACCCTTCCCGCCCTCCGGTAAGCGCGCGGACACACAGCTACGCATTGGCAATCGTACGCATACATGTTCAACCACGTAATGACTATCACATTATGTTTACAGTGGACAAATGGTACTTCCTGTCGAACCTGTAGAGAGCACCACCCACGTGCGACCCGCCCACCGCAACCCCCGCCCCTGTATCGAGCACTCTGCTGCGGGTAGACCCAAGTTCTAATAATTTTCGTGGATTGCCTCTAATCCCAAAAGTGATGTGGATGTGGCTGAAGGCGAGAGATGCGAGCGGAGCGAAATGCAAACCCGTGCTGAGGCGCAGGGATGGAGCGCAGTGGGGGGTCACGAGGGGCCGAGGCACATCTCGTCTCTCGTTTCGTTAACATAGTATTTAAGTTTAATGTATATTTATAAAGTTGATGTTGTTTCAATTGGTTTATTTTATTTCTCTGCAATACATTTTTACAGTATTCATCTGGCGCGGAGGTGACCGGTACCTGTTCGATTGCATAAAATGTGGCTACTCGTCAATTTTAAATGAAAGATACACAAATACTACTTCACGTCAATTATTAATTTTGTAAGATTCGTGAATAATTCACTCATTGGTTAAAGTGACAAGGAAAACATATAAGTCAGTTACCTAACTGGGCTGTCCCAAACAAAAGTATTGTCCAGGTTTCAATAAACACGATTTATTCGGGTTACGTCTCGTCTACTCGCACTGTTATTGCTTTACTAAATACAGTATCTATTATCAAATGAAAATTATATCAAGTCTCCTGATTTTTACAGTCTTAAAGAGTTTATAATTATGCCTAATGTCGTTTCCTGATAAAGAATAAGATATATAAATAATTAACCCTCTACACGTGTGTTACAAACTTTGATTCAATGAAACGAAACAATAACCCTTCAATTGCCTTCTTATAAAATGCGGTATCCACAAAGAAGGCAATAAAACAATTCTATATGCTTTTACAAAAATCTACAAATCGGTTTATTTTTATACTATTTGTTATTCATTACTCTCCTTTTAATTTTTGTATTTGGAATTTGCAAACAAGAAGTAATATGTCCTCTAGGAAGGAACAAAAACTAAAGTCATTAAAATTGAACATAGTACTTACCATTACGTTATAAAGTTTAAAATCAAAACATCAGAAAAGTTCGATATCAATGAAATTTTATAGGCAGTTATCTATACATATAATAAGAATGTAAATAAGACGATTTAGCGGAGGCGGCTATTGTAGGAAATAATTACCAAGTAATCAATTGAAAATTATTCTTATTTAAGAATAACAACAAACTTGAAAGTCAAAGTTAACTGGCAATCAGGATCTCTAAATACTGTTGCATTGTGTCATACCCAAATTTATACATTTGCCATATAACATAGTCATTTGTACGGTTTTCTTGGCAGTTGTAACCAATAATCATTAATCTAAGGTTTGTTTACATAAAACGTTTGATTTTACAATTCATATAAATAATTACAATTTCATGTCTGTCATACATAATAGACAATATGAACATATATCAATTTGAAGGCTCTCATTTGAATAAAAACTAAACTACAATAACGGTCAACTTATATCTTTAAATAATAAAATCAACGATTGCATCTGAAATAATTATACGTGTATTTTATCAGAAAACATATCGTACGTTTTATATATTATCATAGATTTAATATACCTATCTATATAATAAGATAGATAAAAAGGAAAGATAATATATATAGACATATATATACTATATAAATTATGTAATAGTATAAGATATGTTTTTTAATTAAAAAAAAAATATTTAAGAGAACGAGATGAAAAAAAGTCGCAAATCATATCGTATTGAAAATGAAATAGAAATAGCAACATGTACGCCTATAATAGCTACGACTTATGAGTACGCAATACATATGTATTAGATACTGCTGAGTTTTACGTAGAAATATATAATCTGTACGTTATGCCACCCAGTGCTCATAAAATCCTTATACATGGAGCAGAAATTGTTATGTTATTTTAATGTATAATAATAATAATATAATTATTACTTATTATAATATAATTACTTATTATTATAATACCAATATGGAGTAGAGTTTTTGAAAAAAAAAAACATCATGCCCAAAAACACCTGCAAATCATCAACCGTCGATATTTTCCACAGTTTGTTATTATCGTCAGATCCTCACATTTGTGAATTAAGATCGAACATGAATGCATCAAAGAAACCTTATCCCAAAGATGTTTTAGAATTCTTAGTTATAGGAACCCATTTCTAAAAATCACCTATTAAATTACCTAGTGACGAAAATGACAACATTTAGAGTCACATAATATAGTCGATCACAACTCCTTATTTCCATAAAAATATCTATATTCATCATATTTTTACAATGCTAACAAAAACAGCTCTTTTCAAGGCTTTATAGGTACTGCTTTTGAGTTTTCAAATGTTTTTCCACGTGTATGAAGTTAGTTGTAGTGTTTTATTTATTACTAGCTGATACCCGTGACTTCATCTGCATTGTTTTTTATTTTAACATTATATTTTATGTGAAGAGGAAAAACATGAAAAATTAAAAGCAAAAATATACTTTACTTACAACATTTCTTTATAAACAACTAGCTGCCCGATCCGGCTTTGCACAGATGTCAATTCAGTCAACGCATTACCTTATTCGGCCATTATTATTGAGACTTTTGGTTTAAAGAAAATAATATCATTATTAAAATCATTAATATATAAGTTTAAAATATTACGCCAAAGTCCGTAAAGTGGAACAACAGTATAATCTCTGAATAAATACATTGTGAAATGTCAATAATGTCATATCGTAGTGGTTGTGATTTACTCGTGAATGTCCGAAATCGTTTAGTTTATTTAGACCTTTCAAATTAATTATAGCCACAAAATTTAAAATTAGCTACGTAACGTCTTTTGCCAGCAAATAGAAATACAATAAATCGCAACAATAATATAAGAACTGTGAACTTAGACAAGTGTTATACAATGTTTAATTTTAAATAGGGTCTATTTCTAAGCAAGGGTAAGACACTCTTTTGTGATCAAACTTTTTTAAATAAGTATTCGACGCATTTTGTAATAACACTGCAAGTGTCTAAAACATACCTACAACTAGAAAAAAATTAGCGATCACTATTCTGTAAATTTTGCGTGATGCGCGCATAACAGCACACCTCTATCATTTTATTTCTATATAAAAGAACTCTTAAAGACCCTGCCAAAGTAAATATATATTTTGTTACTGAAATTAATGTATTTGGTTCTGCACCAAATTCGTTCCCTTTGAAAGTAAGAAGGGGGAAATGTATCCTCCTAACGTGTCCATATCACAGCTACTAACCTATTATATCTGTTTCTCAGTTACTGGTGCTATTTTCAAAGTTCCTCTGATATATTTATTCTAAATATTTTACATTCTAGTTACACTACATATCCATCCTAACATTCATATAACAGCCACATGTTGTTTAAAAAAAATATTTTTCAAACTGGCTTGACTTGTCTTGAATCGGCCTGACGAATTTTCACAGCTTCACCGGACTGTAATTTGTATTCGTCTCTCATCCATCTATTTTCTTGGCCAGCACTCAGATTAGCACGACAGTATAACTCGTCCTAGAATAATTTAAACAGAATAAGTTGAAGCATGCCTTTATAATGAGTATATCACAGTTACGGAGTGGCCTTCGAGATCACTGTACATGATTTCAATAAAACACATCTGGGACTTTTTAAACCCAAGTGTAAAAATCAGAATATGGCTGAACAACGAATCACCATAATCGAGTCAATGGCAAAGATTATTTAGAGGAGACGTTAGATAGTATAATTCCCAGTAAATCGAAATAAAGAGGGACTTTAATCAGAGAAGTAAAGAGAGCATGCGACATTAACTTATATAACATTTCTTGGTTTCCTTAACATTCACAAATGTATATCCGTCACAAAGAGTAGTTTTAATCACAATAATACAATTCAACTTCATTTTAAAGAATGTAATTTTAAACGAGAAACGGAGTATAAATAATTTATTTAAAATTTTTGGGTCCTGTGGGAAAGTTCCCGCTTAACATATTTGGGGCTGCAACTTTGCAGCACTGATTTTACAATTACATCTGTACATACAAACTAACCGTTTGCGTAATCTAACCAATCTATAGCTTCTGTTTAACTGAATTTTGAACAGAAACTGGTTAATAATCGTGGGTGAAGGTGACTCATACATTTTCACAAAATATCCCGTCTCGTGCATGCAGACAGGCTGGCGGGTATCGGGATGCTTGCTCGTGGACTAGGTCGAAGGCTCGGAGCGCGCGGGGTACGGTGCGCAGGACGGAACGGGTCGAGTCGGGAAGGCAGCGCGGCGCAGCGTCCCCCTCCCCCCGTGGCGGCGGGGGACGCGCAGGCTGCAGAGCGCAAGCGGCCGCGGTAGAGAGCACACGATGCTGAGTCGGGTGTGGGTGTGCGTGGCGCTGGTGGCGGCGGTGAGCGCCGCGCGTCGTCCCGAACAGGACTTCGAGTTCGACGAGGGCTCGGTGAGTGCGCGCTCGCTCCGGCCGCTCCTCGCGCCGTCACAATGCGAGGATAGATCGATACGTGTAGGTGGCACCGCGCGCCGTATATGACACCGCTGCGACACGAATGCGGTGTCGATTAACTTTCCCTTGTAATTAAGTTAGTTGCCTAACTGCGACTCTGTTTACAAGCATAATAAGTTTCTCACCGCGGGCTAATTAAATTGACTGCGTAGCTTGTGTCCAGTGTAGGGCTCCGAGCGTGCCCTGTGTCCTCCCGATGTACAGAATCCACTGACCCCAACAAATTATATGGCAACACAGTTTTACTGTTGTTCACACACACAAACATGTGAATATATGAGTTTGGTTTTGATAACAATGCAAATGTTCCGAAAGCCGGGAGTTGCAGTTGTTACCACTTCTGTTGTATACTAGCCTACTGCCGGTGTAGTTGTGTGCCTCATTGCCATGGATTTATACTATTTATACAAGTGAAATATTGATTATAATCTACAACGATTCTTATGAAATTAAAAGTAACTACATGTGTTTCCAGTATAATTAAGTAAAATGTGAAAAGGTACTTATTTAATCTGCATATATACATATTTATTTATTCGAATACATAGATATATTATATGTATATAAGTATAATTGTAAATTAGTAACGTAGTAATCAAACATTATGTAAGATATTATTATTTAATTTGGCAGATCCGATTTAGCAAATTTGAACAGCAGCACCCTGTACTACTTGTTTATTTCGAAACAACAGCTTTACCGTTTCAAAATATAGTTCTATGGTTAATCGAGAATTAAGCTAATTTAACGACAGATTATAAAATCATTTTTCTTATGTTTCTATTTATATAATGAACAGATAGTTACCAATATCAAAGGATTTGTTTAAGAGATAGAGTTTTGAGTAATTGAACTTTTAACACTCTCGTTTCATTGAAATGCGTAATTGTTGCTAACAATGAGTCCTGGACAAATTTCATCAATATTAAATATGTATTTTGTTTAAGTAAAATATGTAAACATCATCTGACGACACGAGTGTTACACTTCGGTTTAGACAGCACAGATGAACGAGTTGTGGTAAAAGGTTTAATGGTAATTCGGGAACAGCGTATTGTCTGGTTAATGTTTACTTACCTACTCAATAATTCAAAAACTAGTATGTGGTACTATTATTTAATTTCCGATATTATTAAATTATTTTACTCAATGGTTATAAAAGCGTTCGTGTCTCATCCGTTGATATATTGAGTGACATGCTGCAACTTCATCCACATCGCATAAATAAAAACGTACGCGGACACAGGGACGGAACGTGAAGAACTTAGTTCTGTACGCTTTCTCTTCAACTCCGAACGCATTTCAATATAGAGATTTAGATTGTTTATATTTGTATAATTGCACCAGCTAAGGACAAAGCGTTATACTCTCTCCATGCGACACGGTCTGTGTATTTTTACTGTCTCTTTGCTATAATTTTATCAATGCAAATAACATAAAGTAAGGAATCATGTTCAGGGTTCATTTAATAGTTTAGGAAAACTATTCATTAATTAAAAATTAGATACAAAATAGTGAATTATAAATGACAAGCTCGTCATCCACGGATTCGAACGGGTGAACTAATGAAAAAAATGTTGCTAAATCCTTTTATATACAGTACGACCATGTAATGAAATAAAATATCAACTGACCAACCGTAAGTCAGTCTTCCGATATTTATGAAGCTCTCCGTCTACCGTTTTCTGTCTTACTCACTCAGTCACATTTTTATATGGAGATTTTATAACTTCAATTTTTCACTTTTCCGTAAGATTTTTCAAACATTTTCTTTCATACAAACCTTGTCCTGATAATTACAAAAACGGCTAAAAAAGTATTAGCCCAATAGACACAGTCGTCCTGAAGTGATTCGCCAACTTACATACAACAAATCATTTTTTTTAAACAGCATACTAGCTACACTTTCCATTCCCGAATCTTCAATGCAAAAATTCAATAATTCGGTACCTCGCGTATGATTTAAACCAAAGACAAAATGGTTTTAATGAAGACACGCGTTTATTATTGGGGTGACATAACCGGGAGCCAATCAAATTATACGGAATAAGGGCACCTTATAATGTCACCTTTTTACTTATAATATCATTCACCTCCAGCGACCGATGCTTGTTTGCTTAATTTCGATACAGGTATGTACACACACATTTGTATATAATAGAAGATAGAGGGAGACAACGTCGCAAGATGGAAAACAATCTTATAAGAATAACTTTTTCTCCTTACGTGATAATTTTTGCCAGTCAACTTTTCCCCCAAGCCGCGTTTTCGGTGCAAATCCTTTATTTTTATACCTGTATAAATAAAAAATATGGTAATAATTGTTTCTTAAAACTTGTACTTGGTCCTTAGTCTGTTGTCAGCTATTAGACGCGGCTACGCGTATCCCGTAGTCGAGGCAATTATTGTAAGTTATTATCATTAAAACGGTGATGGCTCAGTTGGTAATGTGTTTGGACATAGCGTCGATGGACGTAGGTTCAAATCCTAGAAACTGAGTCGGAGCTTTCGGTAAAGGAAAACATCGTAATGAAACCATAGCATGGTAGTAGGGCTTTTTCTAAGTCCGCCTAGCTAGCTACTACCCTCAAGTTGTAAATCTGTCGCCAAGCACACCTGTTAGTGTGTTCCGGCTGCTGCACTTGAGCCAGTCTCCCTCTAGATTTAGCGTCAGTACCATTTTGGACCACACCATCATTTAACATCAGATGAGATTGTGGTCAAACGCTAACCTATAAAGTATATAAAAAAGAGGTGGCTAAAAGCTGATAAAAACAAAAACAGAGATCTTCAAAATAATAATAAATGTCTTCAGAAAACCTTTGAAATAGTAAGTAACAGAAGTTGGGACGACAATCTAAATCATTCACAGAGATATGCGCAGGAAGCAATAGACGAGAAAAGGCCTACGAATAAATAAAAGGTATACGAAGATTCAAAAAAGAAATGAAAGAAAATTACTACCGTTACTAGATCTATCAATATTTGTAGAAGCTAAATTGTCTGATGTCTCGAAGCTAATGTAACTTAAAGCACTAATAAAAAAATGGATACAAATATAATTTGCTGCAAAAGGTGAAAGTGAGTGCTATCTGCCTATAGAATTTTTCGTCGTAACTAAAACATGCTGAAGTAAATTTGCAAGCCTTATTAAACTTATAAGGAGGTAATAAGCAGGAGGTGACAGTATGAATACCACAATGCTATTATCAGAAGGTACGGAAGAAAATAAAAGAACTGACTTCGATCGTGTTGACTATTAAAGGTTTTGACAGGTGTGAACTGGTTTACGAATCTTCCCATAATTACCGACGCAGGCATATTTATAAGACATCAAATAGTACACGTGTAAATGAATAACATAAAAGTGAACCGACAATACAAATACAAAGAATCTTCGAGTTATAACATAAAAGTAAATCTAGAAAATTACAATAATTACTAAGCAATAAACAAAGCCGTAAAATAACAAAATACAGTATAACATAAATGAGTTCGCCAAATTCTGTGCGCGGTTTATGGGTGAGATTATAATTACACCCAGGTAGTAGCCGCCCAGGTGGCGACCATTTAATAGCCGCGCTCTCTTGAACTTTTATAGTGACGCTACTGCTTTCTCATGTGAATTATTGTAGTACACACATATCATGTTTGCTGTAAGTACCTAAGTGTGTCGCTATAAAGTACATTACTATTGGGTTACTTGGGTTAGGTGCTAATGCGTTTATGGGATGTTTTGAAGAATGCAAGAAATTGCAACTAATATGGGAATGTGATGGATCGTAACAGCAAAATTAAAACATACGATGCTTCTGATGCCAATATTTTTTAAATAATTTTGTACCCTTACAACTAATTGGTAGCAAGAAAAAAGTCATATGGGAAAATCCAATCATATCTTCACCGCGTTATTGTCATTAGAACCAATGATTACTAGTTTTAGAGAAGGCCCAATAAATAACAACTCTTTACATGAAAGATGCAGCTGAGTTATTGATTCCAGTTGAACTTCGTCGCTTTGATAAAACTGAAGGGTTTTCTTAAAATGAAGTGAAAGAGCATTATGAACATGTTTATTCTTCAACTTCATAATAGTTTCATTTAACATATGTTTCTATATGAAAAACCTACAACTTGATAATTTTAATTATCAATATAAATCAACATAATTTTATAATAATGATTAAGTTTTTTTTTTCGGACTGACTACACTGTTCACCTGGCGAGGCTTCTACAGTTTCACTAGACTACTAAAGGGAGCGCCTAAGGCACTATCAATTAAGAGAAAATCACAGTTTAGTAGATTTTTATTGTATAGACTGAACTTCAATTAGACCCTGCTGCTTCATCTGAACGGATGTAGAGCTGAATCACAGTTTAGTAGATTTTTATTGTATGGAAACTGAACTTCAATTAGACCCTGTTTCTTCATCTGAACGGATGTATAGCTGAAATTTGCAGGTCTTGGTAGATTAACCCACTAGTTTGCTATAGTACGACACCACCGAGTCGCTCCGCTCATACAGACGCTATGTAACGCAATTTACGCGTGTTGCAGGAGGGTGGAGCTAATCGCCGTCCACGCCGCTATCTCTATGACCCACACAGTGAGTATAACCATGCCTATCACAGCCGTACTATGTAGTAGCTATGCACTGTTCTGTAACTATTATGCTCACATTGCAGACACGCTGTGCCGGTCACTGGTTTGCAAAAAACGCGAAGTGTGTCTGCTACGTGACGCCTTTACCGCACTCTGTGCTAATAAGAAGGACATCCTGCGAAGAGGGTAAGTATGCATCCACTGTTTACACTTTGTATTTCATAGTGGTTCCTAAACAAATATCGTGTGTATTTCTATAGCGATTCGATAGTAGTAGCGAACGGTGCGTGGGACGTCGAGCCCGATGATGACATATTCTATGAGAATCCCACCGACCCTCTAGGCCCTACACTCGATGCAAATTCGGAATCTGCCGTCGCCGGCACCACTACCGATGACAAGCTTGACAGGTATTGCGTGATGTGACATTTTTGTGATACTTATACATAGTTTTTATATTGCTGTTTTTATATTGCTGTTTTTATGTAACTATATGTATATCGGCGTGTTCAGAATTCTATGACACAACGCACTATTGAATCCTTCTGTTAATGTTGATTCTGCAAGTTGTAATGTCGAATTTCAGAGCAAAAATGTATGACTTCACTTTTGCGAGTAAAGAATTTAACAAAGAGAAGAACTACTATGAGAATTTTCTATGGTTTTGTATTTTATTTCTAATCTGAAACAGTTGTACTAATTGTAAACATCTTTGCCTGTTTTCATGATAGTGTGCCTGCGAGCAGGTGCGTCGGATGCCCTGTACGCGGCCGCGGCGAGTTTTTGTGCGGCTCAGATAATCGTACGTACTCGTCTCTATGTCGGCTCGACTTGCACAACTGCGTAAGACGCGCGCATCGGCCCGTCGCGCTCGCCTGCCGCGGCTTCTGTCCCTGCCCCGCACCCCCCGTGCCTCCTCCTGCGACCGCGCCCCCGCGGCGTCCGCACCGGCCCCGAGCCCGCCCTCGCGCCCGCCTCCGCTCGCGTCTCGCGCACCACTACGACGAGGTCAGTATAGGAAGCACACTGAAGTAACACATCCATAACAGTCTGACATCCTCAATCCTTGCAGGAATGGCGTCGGCCGGAGCTCGCGCACAACGAAGTTTTACCGGAGAGAGTAAGGCCGCCGGGCGTGTCGGAATGCGCACTTGATGAAATGGCGAACAGGCTTCTCGATTGGTTCTCGGTGCTAATGGAAGAAGCCGGCGCCACCGCCCCGCCAATTGACGGTGAGCTAGGATCTAGTGTGGAATGAACTATAAAATGAGTCTACGTTAATTCGATATACTAAACTAGACGTTTCCGACAGGTTTCCCCGACGACTGCAAACCGGAAGTGCGCTGGATGTTTACTCATCTGGATGCAGACGGCGACGGCGTTCTCTCGGCACTAAACTTGTACTCTCTCCGTAAGTGTCCAGAAAGATTTGACACGAGTGAATAGATAGAGCAAAAGTGAGCGCAGTGTGGGTGTTGTGACAGGCCACGACGAGCGCGAGCGGTGTCTGCGCCCGTTCCTGTCGTCGTGCGGTGGGAGTGGCGTAAGTCGTGCGGCGTGGTGCGGGTGCTTGCGGCGCGCGGCGCGACCCTGCAGAGCTCTGGCGCGTGCGCACACGCCGCCGCACGCGGGTGAGTGAGAGGGCGCGAGGGGAGCGGTGTGTGGGTGTGAGGGAGTGCGGACGCATTGTAGGTGTCGTGTCGTATGTCGCAGGAGCGTACGTGCCATCGTGCGACGCGCGAGGTTTCTACCGCGCGCGGCAGTGCCACGCGGCGCTAGGCGTGTGCTGGTGCGTGGACCCGCACGGGGTGGAGGTGGCGGGCTCGCGCACGAAAGGATCTCCGTCGTGCCCGGGTGGGCGGGAAGGCGACGTGGGGGAGGGAGCACCGGCGGACGATGAGGACGCAGCGGGAAGCGGCGACCGCGAGTTGCACTATTAGCGGCTCGCGACTGCATCTGCACTTTACGTGTCCCTCCTCGGAATTGTTAAGTCGTATCCTTTACTTAACCCTATCATTTAATCTTTTAGTTTATCTTGCAAAAGAAAACGCGATAGATCTAACATTCGAACCTGTCATAACTTTACGTTACGAAAAACAAGATCGCAAGAATGGTTTCATATGTATATCAGTTAATGCTCCCTAGTAAACGCTCTAGTATTCAAAAACATTTATTTCAAATTTCTTATAAATGAATGGTTAATTTATGTTTTCAAGTTTGTATTTCAAATAAAAAAAAAAAAACTTATACTCACCAATATCTACCAAATTGTTTGTTGTCATAATTAATTAATTAATTGTTTGTTGTTATACTGTTATAAGGTTTTCGAACAGAATAATAAATAATAAATCTTTTTGTTGCTGATAATTTGATGATTTATGATGTTTTGATGAAGTTGTCTATAACTTAGAAGTATTCCTGGTTAGAAGTATCCAGATAGTTCGTATTAAATTTTGCGGTAGAAACGTAATCAGTATGAGCGAGTCCGACGTGCGCGCTTTCGCGTCGATTTTTCCATGTGTTTGTAGTTATTGTAGTCCTTGAAAACAATATAAATTCGTATATAATTATGGTTGCCACGTTTTATTCGATAAAATATATATTATGTATCGCTTAGAGTATTTAACAATAAGGTAGATTATAACGAAATATATATGTCATAAGATGTCAGTGGAAACAGGAGAGTAAATGTATCTTGTGCTAGTTATTTATTTGTATTAGTAGTTAAAATTTTCTATTGGCTCGGAATACAGATTGTTCAATACTGTTCAGTTATGAAAAATGAATAACAGAGAAATCAGCTTATATGAAATGAAATATTTTGACGTATTTTACTGTTTCATAAGATTTTGTGTTAAATAAATAGAAATACTACTTATCATAAATTAGAAATACTTATTGAAAAAGGTATAAATGCCCAAGACGTCTGTTGTTGACATTAGACGTTATGCCTCGTACTTAACGATTGTTTGATCAGGCTGAATTTTGTAACAGGGTATATACACGTGGACTACACGAACAGAAGGTTGGATTGACAACTGCGCTGTGAAGCACACTTAACTTTACGTTACATATAAATTGAAATGTCTAATATACGTACAGTCTTCGTCAATCTTTTTGCTCGCTCTGGAAATAACTGAGAGTTAGGGCTTGCGTATATCTAATATCCTCAAAAGTTTAATGTAAAATAAATTTAAAATATTATAGGAATCGTAAATTGACATTTATGTATCATTGTCCCAATGTTATACCTATAATAGGTATTTATACCTAAACATTGTATTCTGCATATATATTCAGAGCGGTAAAAAAATCCGCGAAAACTGTACGAGCTAATCTCCAAATTATACCGATATTGTTGAGACTGTCTCGAGTTAATGTACACATTACTACTAACCCCTAAAACCTTAACATTCTATGTTACGCTTAAGTTACCTGTGAAATTTTATTATTACCGCTTAATGCTTACATAAGAGCGCAAAAATATATAGTTTATTAAAGTACACTACTACAGTATATTAATGACAATCCACAATTATTCTAAGCGCGTAATAAAGATCGGTTAATAAAATTTCACAAGAACGAATTGTCATCACCAATTAAACAGTGGAAAAGTTTGCGCGGTTGTATACGTGCTTGTTCACGTTGGTTCGCGGACGCGGTCACGAAATATCTAACACTCAGCATAATATGCATTTTTTTTTCGAACTGTTTACTCTATTGTCCTGACGGGCCTTCAGAGCTTCACCGAACTACTAAAACGAGCGCTTAAGACACTTTGTCTCTTGGCAATAAGCTCAAGAGTGCCAAAGTGGCCTAACTTCTGCTTGGGTTGTTGCCTTGAATGCAACACCCCGGATCTGTCTAAGCTAAACGAACCACATGTTTATATAAGAGTTCGTGAGACACACATGTGTACCGACATGTTTGCCTCACGAATTCAAACATGTATTTCGTATCTGAAAACCACGCTAATCTACACCAACCCAGTTCGAAAATAAGGGAAAATAAATAAATCTCTTCCACCATATAGATACCGACCTGTGTGTATGTGTGCACATATATGGGGTGATCTATGTTATGTTGTTCAACTAGTGATTGAACATCTTTAGTGTCACTCTATCGCGATAGTAGCGTGCTTGAGGACTTAACTCCGGAAGATCTAACCTAGGTTTGAGCCACTGCAGAGGGGAAGCGCGACAAGTGTACGTGAGCGGCATTCACAGCCAGACTACGGCAGTGTGATCTGGATTTACGCGGGCGTGGGCGCGCTCATGTTTTATTTAGTGAGACGGACGGGTTTACTGCCGTTATTTTGTTGGGAAGATCGGTAAAAAAGTTACGCGTAAGTCTTTTATAATGAGAAGTGTTCTGTATGGTCGAGTAATTCGCGGTGGATACTACAAACGGATTGGGTTGATTCGCGGCTTTTTCGATATAGCTGGTCGTAAGGAACTTTACGTACGCCCACATAGACAGAAACTCCCAAGTTCTTATGAAGATCAATCTTCCGAGCGTACCATGGGGTACCGACTGCCTTCCGTAAGTAGCAATCTTGTAAAATCTGCATCTTACGAAAGCGGAACAACTGTATGTCAGAATAAGGCAACGTACGTCTTATAAAACGTGAACTTATGTCTGAGGGATATTTTTCTCTTCGAGCATACCAGTGGGTGCACGCGACCCATAACTATGGTGGCCTTGTTCCGCATTCTATCCACGTGTGGTATGAACGTGAGTTTTCTATCGAGGGTGACACCCAGGTACTCGACCAGGTGACCCAAGGAACAGGAACTCCGTATAGAATTAGGGGCTTAGGCTTAAAACGGTTACTAAAGGAATAAAAAAGTATCGCGGAGCTCTTATCAGGGTTGATTTCGAACCACCACCTACGATACCATTCGCTAAAGCCGTGATCATGAACAGCATGTTGGATATACGATCTGAGATTACCTCTATGCCTGCCTGAAGCAAAGATAACTGTGTCATCAGCGTAACAGCCTAACTCCATCCTCGGAGATCGCGGTAAGTCGCTGATATACAGGTTAAACAGAGAGGGCGTGAGAATAGACTCTTGGGGCACACCTGAGCGTATCAGATGAGATGCGAATAGTTCACCATCCACTCGGAAACGTAAATACCTATCAGAGAGATAATCGGGGGTTATATGCACTAATCTGTCAGGGTCGCGGGATTACAAGAATTCATATACGAGTCCGTCGTGCCAAACCTTATCAAAAGCCTTGGCGACGTCAAAGAAGACTGTTAGAGTGAGTTTTGGTTCAGGTTTCTTCGGATTTACGTTGCTACTAGGATCTTTGTTAAAATGATCGAATATGTAATCAAATGCAATAAAGCTGCAAACTGGCAACAGGCGCGTGCGGGCGCTCGCAATTATGACAAACTTTCGCTTTTTTTTCGAACTGAACACATTATTAGCCTATGAGGCCTCTACAGCTTCATCGGACTACACAAACTTTTGATGTTGTTTACGTGTGTTCACGTCGAGCAAACGATTCACTCGCGATGTCAAGTAAGTTCAACCTGTTTGAACTTCTCACTAGAAACCATACCACGTTTTCATAAAATATCATTTTTTTTTCCTGATATGAACAGAAACATTTTAAATAGGCTTTGGAAGCTATATACTATGTAAAGTATGAAATTCACCATACCGTTCTATTTCTTTACTAATTTCATGCACATCAATTGTAATTTTTGTCATATCCCACTTTAGGTATGATTTTTCGATTGAAAATAAAAGATCGTCGTCGTCCATCTTTTCAAACTTCTAACAACACGTCACACCCGTGCAATCGCTTGGTGGCCAATGTGATTGTCAACACGAGCTGGGTACGTCCACCACGCCAGCACCGTCACCGCGACCGCGCGTTCTGACGTCAACAACCACTAAAAGACTAATTTAATGTTGTTCAGTTCGGTTGCGATATGTCATTAATATTAATTGCATTAATATTAATTGATCTCGATCAATTTTCGAAGGACTCGTCCTACATTTCAACGTATTTTTGTTATATATTTTTAGCAATTGATTTGCCAATTTCTTATATTTACTTACGTCTCTGGGTGTTCGTTATTAAGCAAATAACTAAACTATCAGCCAGTAAAGGGCTTAATGTCGATGAGGATTACTTATTAGTATAACAAGTATATATAGAACAAGTTTAATGATCTATAAATCAAACAAATTCTCATTAATAATCATAAATGGTAATAATATTATAATCTGTTTCATAGAAACGAGATGAGTACTCCTGATATACCTACATATAGAGAAGCGTTGTACAAACAGTTTGAGAACAAAAAAAACTAGTTGGCCTAAAAATAATTTATGTAGATAGGTATTCAACCGTCCCTGTACAAGGTTGACCCCAAAAATATACCTAGTATAAGTACTCACGTACAGTAATGGACGCTATTTGTATGTATATACACAAATTATAACGTAAAATACGAACTCTGCATGAATATTTAATAACAGTTTAATGTAAATGGAAAGTAACGTTTATATAATAAACAATATCAAATAATAGAAATAATGTTTGCAAATGTTGAAGTTGAAGAGGTCGCGACCTTTCGTTTTTTTATTAAAAAAGAAAATAGTTATGTAGCGTACTAGTGCAGAAACAATAGTGTACATACACGTACGTGAGGTAGTAACGTAATGTTTACTGAAATTTATAAACCATGAAAACTAAGCTTATGAATGTTTGATATTACTAGATTATTGTTTAGGTCTATACTCAGTTTTGTAGTTGTCTGGCTATGTGGTGCTCTCTACTTGGATACTTAAAAAGGCTGTATTTACACACGCATTCATAGAAGTATTTTTGATAAAATATGTATGTGTATGTGTGTACATGCAGCTGCAAATTCTGGTGTAATTAATGTCAAATTGTAGTTGTATACAAGTAGAGAAGGAAACATGCCAGTTAGTTAATATACTATAATATTTGCACTTTTTTAACTTTCACTCACAATTAATAATATGAAATAAAACCCTGTAACATTGTAAAATTGAGTTTTATTTGAATCAATGTATCCTAAAGAATTTATCGGTAAGAAACTGTCCCTGAAGCTATTACAGACCTGACATGAAAGTAAGTCAACAAATACTAAGCATTATTATATTTACCTGCTTGCCTGCATTTATGATGTGCTGCAGCATATTCAAAGCATCAAGGGCGTATTACATGGAATCATTCAGACCCAGTGAAGCAAACAATATTTCATGTTTACTTGGCTTAATGAAGAAGTAAGTAACCATGTCATTCCATACAGAATGCAATCTCCGGAATATTGAGACTATAATATCTCCAATCTATATTAGTTTGGTGACTATTCTTGTTATTCTGTATAGGGCAGACCTAATTTATTATTTCTGTTGGTACAAAATTACAACTAATATTTATATACTGATGATTTACTCTCTATATACAATGAACACCCCAAATAAAATAATTGAAGAGACACATAAGAACCCACCCAAGATTAGCACAAAAAAGTTTTTAATGTACTCAGAAATTACAAACCTTCTATTAAGATGTGACACGAAGCGACGATGGCTCAGTTGGTAGTGTGTTCGGACATAGCGTTGAAGGACGTAGGTTCGAATCCTAGCAACCGAGTCGAAACTTTCGGTGAAGGACATCATCGTGATGTAACCATAGCATGGTAGTAGTGCTTTTTTTAAGTCCGCGTAGCTAGTTACTACCCTAAAGTTGAAAATCTGTCTCCAAGCACCTGTTGGTGTGTTCCGGCAGCTGCATTTGAGAGCCAGTCTACATTTAGGTTTAGCGTGACTACCATCGTAGACCACATCATCATTTAACATCAGATGAGATGGTGGTCAAAAGCTAACCCATACAATATAGAAAAAAAACGTCAATACAATATTTTCTTGCAGCCCCAAATACTCTTAAAGTTAAATTATATGTACAGTTTATAGGCCACAGCACCTACCTACAACTAGAAACAAAGTGCAGAAAAACATGCACTAGACTCTACTTCGATATTCTTCTTATAAATTCTATGTTGTATTTAAATCAGGTAAAAATATTGTGGATTTTCAAACAAATATTCTACTTACTTTGCTTCCTAAATTTTAGGTACTATAAGTATGAAAAAAATAAATCTAAATATCCTCTGAAAAAATTATCTTAGTCACGCTATAACCAAACTTCACTTTACCATTTTAAAGCACAGAACATTAAGAGGTAGTAACATCTATGGTAGAACTAAATAATCCAGCACCTTTGCAGATCATATTATCAGCAGAACTTAGGAAGAATATACAATATAGAAAGCATTATTTCCTACAATCACAGCCAAGGTTTGGTATACCTTTAAGCCTAATAGTATTTAACTACCTACACTGCAATCTAATAATACTTCAGTAATAATGTACATTTGGTGCAAACATATTCACTACACTTCCATAGATTAGACATATGTTTTGTATTTTAACTTATTATGTATAGTTGCATAATAATTTCATTGTATAATGTTTATGTTTTTAGTCGATTATTCGCAATGCACTCCATTTTTTTACTTGACCCTAGGCTTTCATATGAATACCAAGCGAAGAGCCATTTCTGTGGCAATTTTAGACAGCAAATGATGTTAGTGTACTTTTTTGTGTCAAGTATACTATTTTTTAAGCAGTGTTATATTATCTATTAAAAGTAACTAGTTATGCACATTTTTTTTGGTATTTTTTATTTTTACTCATATTTTATAGCTTCTAACAGTATCGTAATTAATTTTTTAGAGTACTAATTTTGGATAAAGTGAAAATTTTTACAAGATCAGTTGCCAAGATATAAAAATGTAATATTTTGAAATAATATTTCTTAGTTTGCTAAAATTATTGTATTTTGTTTACTATCAGTTGAATACTGATATAAATTTCACATAAGCAGTGGCCTCTATAATAGATCATTATGGAAAATGCTGATATATAATAAATTGGCACAGCACTCTCACCTTCATAAGATTTCATCTTGTCTGACATTGAAATATAAAGCAAAGTCCACATGAAACTTTTTGTCCATTCTGTAGTAAATGTACAGAACACAAACTTAGGTATCAGAGGGAAGTGGAAAAGATGAAGGCGGAGCAATGCTTGCCCATGCGCGTTTTTCGACCGTATTGCACCAACGCGACACCGACACATGTGTCAGTTTGTGTAATCCGGTGAAGCTGTAAAGGCCTGTTAGGACAATATTGTACTTAGAACAAGAAACCAATCTTTAAATTTGTTGTCTGTCTAGTTTGTCCTGGCTAATATCTGAAAGTATTGGCCCGATTTTGCTGGCACTTTCACTTACTACTGAAGTTATGAGTAACTTGGGCTATTTTAATGATTTTAAGTTTAAAGTAAATAGATTTTTTCGTTTATCATTTCTTGATAACGAGATTGATTCTCAATAACAAACTTGATAATACATTTATATCAACTCATTAATGGTTAATTAACCTTTAGGCATATATTATATAGCAAGATGTCGCATCTGTCTCACTATTCTTTGTTGTTGTTGGCAGACACAAAGCATCAAATAACCAATTCTTTGTCACAGCGGATATTAAGAAGATACCATCTTTTGATCTTCAGATATCATCTTCTACATTTTAGCTAAGATAGGGTGACATTGCAATATTGCTTTATGTATGTGTGATTTATACTTATAACCAAAATGTAATGTAATAGGCAAATATCTACTTGAATAATAATTAATAAAAAACTTGTTATACTGTACCTATGTATAATATTGTGACAACTTATGCTAGTTTTAAATTTCCATAATAATATTTTGACTTTATATTAACTTCTTCACTATGCTATGCACAAGATTGAGTTTAAAGTTATATTCAGATTGGCCAAACACCTGGATTATAATGACATTCAAAGACTTAACAAGCCCTAGTGCAAACTAGTTGTATCAGCTGTCTCTATTGAATATTTTTTATGTACTGGAACTAAGTTCTTTTTTTGGCAACCAATCTTCTAGATTATTACTGCCATTGTCGAGTAGGTAAGAATATTACATGCGACTTGTGATAATTTCAATTTTCTAATAAAATGGTGGCTCTCTTGCTACAACCTTCCAGGGAGTTTTTGTGACATCTCAGAATTCACGATTCATGGTATTATTTTCCATACATTTCTTTTCTCTAATGCATAATAACCCAACTATATTGTGTAAAATACCACCAATATTACAAAAAATAGTAATATAACACAAGATTATGAATAAAATATAAAAGCCACTACATGACATACGATTCCAACACAAACTGGAAATATGTTGCGAGCCTTTTCATCTCAAAATATAGTCTGTTAGTCGCAAATATATATTTTGCATTGTCTATCAGATGCATAACAGATATAGAGTTAAATTATAATAAGGCGACAAATAGTAAATGTCAGCGGTCGTTCACGAGCAAATGAGACACAATGATCAACACCTAAAACTTATAATTACATAGCACTAAAAGTAAATTTCACAATTTTAATTATAAAAGCTAGGAAACGTAGTGATTCATTTCACTTTTCTTCTTCGAGACCCTTGAATTTTCCGTTGTAATAGGGTATATTCGCGACGAACACTTTCCAGTCCGTAAAGTAGAGTAGAGTCAGGAACGCAGCGCCCCCATATCCGAGAGCAGTTGATGTAAAAGAACTCGCAATCTCCAAGTGTTTTTTTCCCAGACGCACCATGTTAAATAACGTTTAAATTAGATAATTCTTTACAATCTTTCTATGTATTACGTAAAGTCTAAGTTAGACGAATCTATATTGCCAGCATAAAACTATGTAGGTGTTTCTATTAAGACTATTCGATACAAGTCTTTTAAGTAACAGATCTGTAGCTGTATACATTTTTTTTTTTTTTTTTATTAACGTGGGGAAATCCATTATGGATACCCATCCTCCCGGGGGAGAGAATGGGTTATGTCCTGGGCTATAATTCGTGTTCTTAGTCTATTTGTTATTGAAGTTTTAGAGTACTGTTTTTATTTTTCTATGTAAATTATTGAAGTACACACATACTACGATGATTGTGGTTATGTGTGTCGCTACATATGTGTTAATGTAACAACAAAGTTCTTCAAGCTTTTTCTTCAATTCCCAATGTAATTATGTCATAGTAATCATAATAAAAAGTTGTTTAACAAAAAAAACTATAATTATCATCAGAAACAAACAAAAATGATAATAATTTTTATATTATAACATAATTTTAATTTGCCTCTGCCTACACCAAACATCACTTGCTGCAATTCTACTTTCAATTTGCAATTTTTTTATTTATATCTTTAAATGTTTATTGTCTTTACTAAATATAAAGAAAAAATGTAGGAAAAATATGTAAACCTTTTATTTGTTAAGGATAGATGAAGGGAATTGAGATTATACATCCATCTATTGTGTCTATGTTTAATTAAGTTAAGAATTGTCTCACGTTTGAGTACGTTGAACTAATTGTACATTACTTTATGTGTTTAATTTTATTCAAATAGAAAAGATCGAAATACGATTATATAGTGTCAGAGATCGATCTACTGGACCGTTCGTTGTTTTTTATTGATTAAATTAATTGATTGTTTTTTGTCTAAAAGTTGATTTTTATAATCGATATCAAATTTCTCAATTCTTAGTATTTTTTTCCATTTTAGAACTAATTACAGTCACTATTGGCATACTTTAATGCACTCTTTTACTTTTGGCCTGACATGGCCTGACAGTCCTCAACAGCCACAGAGTACATTACTAAAATTTACAATTTCACCGGCTTACTAAGGGGAACGCCATCCTTAGTAGGGATCTTCGCTAGGAGTAATATCATTCTGTGGTAGGGATTCCTTTTAGATATCATAAAGTGATTTTATACTTTTTCCGTGTCCCTATACGTAAGTTGTAGTGAGAGTTATAACTAATATATTCCTTATAAAAAGAATGCAACAAGAGACATTTTATTTTCAATTTTGCTTTTAGTAGACTCTTTAATTAAGGTGCTTATGAACTCTATAAAGGAAAGCAACGCTTGTAAAGTGTAAATTAGTGAGGTGCAATAGATACACAATGTGGGATTCCAGTACATTTCTTGGCGCGCTCACGCCGAAGTTCTACGTAGCGCTAACTGGGACGTCTTCACTCATTTCTGGGTTGATTCTAATCTTCGAGTGGTGGTACTTCCGTAAATACGGCACATCATTCATCGAGCAAGTGTCGTTGGCGCACCTCGGGCCATGGCTAGGAGGTGCTCCAGCCGAGCCTGACCCGAGCGGAGCCCCGGGCGGGGCTAATGCTGCGGGCTCGGCTGGAGCACTCGAGTGCAAGGTGTTGCGTAACCCGATGGCGCTGCTGCGCGGTGCGGAGTACGGCAGGCTGTGGAGCACAGCGCGTCGCGCACCTCTCACCTACTTTGACATGAATCTCTCAGCACAAGACCACCAAGCATGGTTCGGCTGTAGCGCAGAGGTACTATCTCAAGTTGATTTGTAACATCAGACACTTCTTACTTCCATTTTACTACATTTATATTCCTAATGTATTAATTAAACTCTCATGACACTATATTGCTAATCTTGGCAGACTTTATCACAAATAAATGAAGTTGTATTTTTGATGTCAAAGTTGTTGTTTACATACCTGTTGTAAAAACAGTGGGCATGAAGGATTGTAAACAGCAATTTTAGCCCAAGTAGTAAAAACCAAAGTGCATTTATTAACATGAAAATAATGTCTTCTTATTGTTATTCAATCTGTACTTCATTTTACCTCATCAAAATATCAGACCTATAACCTATTCACTATAAAATGAGAATATATGTAAATAATACACTGGTTTTTCCTAAACTTCAAATATTTCTCACTAGTATTCCCATATGAATTGAATTTTGGTTTTGAAATGCATACTCTTCTCAAATACCATATGTATTATAAATTTTAGCTCATCTCTAAAATGCAGTTATAATCAGTTATATTAAAAAACATTAATGTATTTATTGACTGTTTTCATAATTAGAAAAGTACTAAGAAAATGTAATAATTATTTGGAAAAATGTGGACACGATATGAAAACTTGTATGCAATTAATGGTGCCTGCAACCTAGCAGAATTTGAAACAACATCAGGTATTAAATGTTTAGGTTACAGTATTATAAATCTAGCATAATTTCATAAATCTATGCTGATTATTGGGTAGGACCTGACTAAAATCTATAGTGATGAGATTTAGGAGGTTGTAGGTTAATAAGTTTATTGTTTGTATTATTTAAATTCTTAATGATTTAATATCCTAACTAATATCATAAATGCAAATATGAATTTGTTTGTTTGTTACTGCTTCATGCCTTAACTATGTACATTTTTCCTACACATTGTCAGTGGTACAGAAAAGGTCATAGGTTATTTAATTTATAAAATTGAATTAACACTAATGTAAACGAATAGGTAAAATCTAGTTAGAAATAGTTAAAACAATCATCTCTTAATGATACTACATATATAGTCAGTTGTGATGTTGAGTATTGTGAACTAGTGTATGTATATATACATTGCTATTATCATAAAAGATAACTGGTAGTCCTGTAAAACTGTAGAGACCTTGCCAAGTCAACAGTGTAGTCAGGTATATAAAAATGAATATATATATATAAAAGTTCATACAGTGCACAAATAATATATTATATCTAAAGAACAATTCAAATTTGTCACTCTATACATGCATATACACTCTATACATCATTCATGATAAAAAAAATATAATATTTTATTAAATAAAGTATATGTTTGGAAAATATTGTAATGTAATGTCTGTTGAAAATCTTCTCATAAAAGATGTCATCTTATGGTCTATATATATAAAACTCATGCAATCATTAAATACATTCTAGGTATGCTATAGTCCTTCACAAACTTTTTGAATGTTTTTAAGTAGATGAGCAAAACACAAATTTAGGCATCAGAGGGAGGCAGAAGAGGTGAAGGCTGAACAAGTTTGCCCATGCCCATCCTTCTCTTCTATTGTAAATACTCTAATACTGTGCTAGTGCTCAAACTCATCCTAGATGCAATACAGTCACATTTAAAATTGTTTCCTTATTGTCAATTACATGTGATTTCTATTTTGTAGCTTTCCTATAATTGTTGATATTTAGTATTATTTGTAGTTTTTATTAAAAGGTCCATTCACTTCGAAAAATCATGTTTCTATGAAGATCATTGCCCATTATAAATAAATGTTATTGAAGTTATACCTCTTTTAGCGTGTTAGAGAAAAATGATGAGAGTAAATTTTTACGATGCTTGCCCAAACTGTCACAAAAAACCGACACCCTGAAGTTAGCTGTAGTCAACATTTTATTAAAAAAAAAGTATGTATGTATTAAATACCTTTATTTTTTTGTAGTTTTTTCTACAAACGTAGAAAAAGGCGAAAGATAACATTTTTGAAAAGATTCTACAGAGTTTATATGTACTGCAAGATATACCCTGCAGACAGAAACAAATATTGTATAAGGCAGATCATTGTTCAGTGTTGTTCCTTCATTCATCAATGTTTTTGGATCTCCTCTTGACCTTGTAGTCTCTTATTTAAAAGATCGCTGATAAAAAGTTGCTGTGGGAGACAGCGGCAGAGGTAGACACCATATTTTTATAACTAAAATGGGCAGTTTGAGCAATGTACAATATGGAACCTAGTGAATAATTAAAGATTAAGTTTCAAGAATTTGGTATTTTGACTCTACCCTCCCAATACATTCTTGATAATTTAATGTATGTTCGCAAAAACTATGAAAAGCTTTTCAAAGGGGCCAAAACGTTTCATGCGTACTTTACAGAGTACCAACAATGGTAACAATTCTTTAGCAAAGCTCACATATTACACTATCAATTTTGAAAGTCAATGGGTTTGCGACCTTCCCAAGAACAACTTCCAAATTGGGCAGTGTATGTTTCTCTAATTTAAGTGTTTCAAATCGAGATAGTAAAACGAGATGACAGATCTATTTGAACCTTACAAATACATATTGAGTTAGTTTTACTATGAAAAAATATCCACCAAATAAGTGAGCTTGAGAATCTATTGTTATCTGGTAGATAATCAATATGTTCAGTTTGCACTTCCAGCTAAATTGTAACTTAATTGTGTAATTCCATTTATTGTGTCAAACCTTTTCTTTTGGATAGCTAAGATACCTCAGTATGCAGAACTTAACATTAATATTATCTATGTCTCCATACAGCTTATGAAATTAACATGTTATAAGGGTCTTGTTTTAATGTAATTTACAATTTTCATACAGTACTTTACAGTATGCTTTTAAAAAAATCTGGTAATACTTCTTTTTTTATATATTTCACAAAACTGGTTACACAAGAATTTTGGTTCAGTTGACATTCAAATACTGAAGTTGTTACTATTGTAACGTACTAGATATGAAACTAACATGCACAAATATGAAACCATAGAAGTTTAAGTGAATAAATGAATAGGTACACAAACATAATTCTATATCTGAGTGAAATTATAAATCTAAGTACCAAAATTTTTATAATTGAAATTTTAGTGAGTTTAAAGAACAATAGAAAATCTCAAATTCAGATTGGATATTGTTGTATTTGTGGCACATACATTAGTGGAGCAAGTGTTGTCTATCGTTTGTTAAGTACTTAGGCAGAAAAAATGTATTGCGATTTTGCAAACGACTGTTATTACAAGTTATGAAATACAGTCTAACTCAACATGAACTGGCAATATGGTTATTTAAAATCTTAAATAGAAAAGACAAATCCAATATCGTGAAATAGTTTCTTTATATTAACAGCATCAACATACATTTTAGAAATATCATATATAGTTTGTGATGTTGTATATATATATGATGTTTATAGTAGTTTTGTCGAATAGTCTGTGGTCTCACAGAGTCCAGCAGAGGAGTGCATGAGCCGAGCGTGGCGCGAGCGTGAGCCCGGAGCCCGCGTCGCCGCCGCCCGCGCCGCGCTCGCGCGCGAACCCGACTGCGCATCCGCGCTGCTGTTACTCGCCGAGGAGGAGGCGCCCACCGTGTTGGAGGCCGAGCGAGTATTGCGCCGTGCCTGGCGCGCAGCCGAAGCCGCCTGGCGCTCCCATGGCGCCTCCGTCACTGGTCATCGCGCGCACATCGCGCGGCGCGACGCCAACGTCCTCGCGCACGTCAAGCGTCGCGCAGCCATGTGTGCGCGCCGCCTCGGCCGTCTGCGTGACGCTGCGCGTCTTTTTCGCGAGCTCACGCGCGACGCGCCGCCTGCGCTGCAAGCGCTCGCGCCGCACGAGAACCTGCTGGAGGTGCTGCTCGAGCAGCGACTGTACGCCGACGCGGCGGCGGTGCTCGCGCGGCATGAGGATGCGGGTGCGCCGCCTTCCGCGACAACGCTGTACACGGGCGCACTGCTTAGAGCGCGATCGCCGCATGATCCGGCCGCGCTGGAAGCGCTGCGGCGCGCCATCGAGTTCAACCCGCACGTGCCGGAGTACCTTTTGGAGCTTCGCGCGCTGACGCTGCCGCCGGAACATGTGCTGCGGCGCGGGGATAGTGAGGCAGTCGCGTACGCGTTCTGGCATCTGCGGCACTGGCGCGCGGCTGATGGCGCGCTGAGGCTATTGGGCGCGGCGTGGCGCGCGGCACGAGGACCCGGGGGCGCGGGGGCGGGTGCCTGGGGGGGCGCGGGGGCGGGCGGGTGTGCGCAGTGCGCTGACCGAGAGTTGCTGGCGCCGCACCATGCGGGCACGGGAAGGCGCAAGGGGGGCGCGGCGGTGCCGGTGGCGGCGGCGGCGTGCGCGGTTGCAGCACTGGCGGCGCTGGCAGCACACCGGTGGCCGGCGCAGGCGGCGGCGCTGTTGGACCCACGACGGCTGCACTCGCTGCTGGGGGCGGTTTGACGTCAGTGGATCCGCATGCGTTATGGTGCGGCTTCGACGGACTGAGAGGCAGAGAGTGTCCCGCGAGTGCGCGTGTTTAGAGGCGGCCTCGAATAATAACTCATACAGTGTGATGGATCTCAAATAAATATAAATATATTCATGGCTTGAAAATGTTATTTATTATTATTTAGACTTATCTTTTTGATGAGCCTAAAATACTTTATAATGACGTAGATTGTGAACATAAACGCATTTCATCTCGTTTAAGTAAGTCTTACTTCTAAGTCTACAACTTGGTATTACCCGACCATAGATGTGAAATTATTATTATTTATTAAAAGTGTTTCCTACAAAACTGACTTTGCTTTCTACGTAACCGTCAAATGGAATTAATTGTTTATTGGTAAGAAATGGCGCCATTCGCGAAATAGATCGCGTTTTCATTTGATAGTTCTCATAGGGTGGCATGAGCATTTCGGTCCGACATTCAATTAATTTGCCAGGTATCTCAAACCATGAAATGCCCTCGTGTCTGCTTTTTGTCTTATTGTCGTTCAATCATCTCGGTTATGTTGGTCAAAAACAAAATATTGTTCAGGTCGACAAATTTCCGCAAGGAAGAGGAATAAACCATAAAATATTTCCTATTGTTCCTCAGTAATTTCGTTACGTGCATTTACTACCCTTAAAATGGGCACCTTATTCAAAAAATAAATTTTAGAGAAACTGGAAGCGCTTTCAAACAGTGGTTACATTATCATCCGATGTCCCAGTGCTCCTGAAAAGATTAGTTTACTTTGGATTATGATACGCCTAGATCCTGAGGTTTGTACGGGCCAACCCTATGTATTTCAGTTGCGTTTGCACGTCGTCTCGGTTTTGTAGTATAATCGTTTAGATTTGAAACAGTATACCGCGAGCAGTAAGACCGAACACCGGCAAACGCGCTCATCTTATCATGATCATATATTTTTCAATATATCAGATTAAAAATAAAGTTAAAGTTAAAGTTTAAAGTCTTCCGGTGTTTCAATTAATATAGAGTTAGGCGTGCAAGGTGCTTCGAGCGGTTACTATCGTGTAAACTTCAGTATTACAGATTAAATTAATATTACAGATAAAGCCAGCAGTAAAGCGACGTTATCGTATCACGCAGATTCTCTGAATTCTTTCGGGCTGAGTAATTATTCAGTCCGATAAGTGTCGGATATGCCGGTGAAACGATGACATAAAACAATTACGCGTTGTTTGCGTTACAACGCGACTCCTGTAATCCAAGACAATGAACAGATGAAACAATACGCTAGTAGTAAATCCCGGAGAGACGGAACTGTATGAGGATTACAAACCTGTAAATTTAACTCTTCAGTTGAGTATTTTTCTCTGCGCATGGTCTATACATTCCTATTTAATGGCAGCGAATTTATCGTAGGCTTTGGCATCTATTATATCGCGCAATATGCATAGAAATTGAGAGATAAGATATGCTTAACATCGAGCTTTTGTCTATGCTACGTTAAAAATTGTTTAAAAAATGTACCCCTTGTTGCATGTTATTCTTGAAATGCTTAAAACATCGTTTAAGCTAATATAAAATGATCAAGACTTTTTATAACAGATGTTGCCTCTCATAAACAAGTACTATATACTCGATAATCTCAGCTCCGACAACTGATAAGAAGAATGTTATGATATTTCTATGTTATGAATTGAAAATAAAGATATGCTTGTGCGTGAGATTTCTTATTATGCCAAAATTTTTAATCAGCTATTAGAAAAAAAAATTCTGGCTATATTGTCCGAAAAATGTGCAAAAATTAGAGGTACGTCACAACCTAGAACCACAATAACTTGTTTCATAACAAAATATCTATAAAATTGTTTTATTCATTTCCAGAAGCACTGTAAGATTAAGACAGGGCTGTATTGTTTTAAATTATATATCTCGTAATATTAACTTTTCATTCCGGTACCTTTTCTTATCTGGAAAAGCTCGCGTACTCTACATCGTTCCAGTATCCTTTAGTTGATCACATGGATACATTTATATCAAAATTAGGTTAAATCACAATTGGTTTTTACAATATTGGCAAGTATTTAAGTGAATGGTGGTCGGTGATAAGGTGACGTTTTCCTTTTCCGATATCAATGCTGAACTGAGAAAAATAATCTAAGTAGTGAAAATTTATCCGGCCGTGTTGTCAAAATATATAAATGGGTTTCTTTGTAGATTGCAAGTATTTTTGTTGTACGGAAAATATTTGACTTGTAATGAATTGAGCCTACATGAAAAAAGGATCTCAAGATTCAACCAAAAGCGTAGTATCAATTCGGTGTTAGATACATTTGTGATCAATGCAATCCTTGCATGTAATTCTGGATACACATAAAACTGCTGTGGCTCGAGCTGTTCATCGAATTAGATCAGTGCTTATTAATGTTAACTGAATGTAAGCTTTTGATATCAACGAGTGCTGAACTATCTCCGTCGTATTTTTTTGGAATACTTTTGCGAGAGGTATGTTACTTTCCTCGTCAGAGTAGAATGAGTGAACGAGACGTTGTACAGGGTTTAGTTATTAGCCCCTTGCATATGAGATAAGTTTGGGTGTTGCGTGTTGCACTTATCTTAGTTACTGTCTGTTATGTTTATGACATGTTCGACAATTCGAGAGGTACGTCAAATTACGAAGCTGTGATATTGGTGACAGTTGGGGTGGCAGATATTGTCGGTTGCATCCTTCGTGTGGGAGTAGTGGCAGCTTAACACAAATTCGAGACCCTGTGTTTCCCACAACTATCTTTAATGTCGGGAGTTTAGGTACCTACTTACATTGCAATGAAGGCGATCTTATTCAATTCAAGCCTATTATTAATCGTTTACACTAGCTATATCGTGAATACTTTAAGTCACGCTAAAGTAAAGTAGAATGCTCATATGTACATTATATCTAAAAGATAATTTTGACGTACACTAAGGTGAGATGCGAGACGTAGTGTGGCGTGGGGTCGCGTGTGTGGCGGGTGAGGGCGCGCGGTTGCCGGCCCTGGCAGTGTGTTCGCGCGCGTCCGTGTCGTCGGATGTGTCATGAGAGCGGCCGTGAGTTTCTACTCGTTTATCCTAAGATCGCGATGTCGTCGGTTACCTTGTAATATTTTTACAGTAGTGTTATAAACCATTTCTTTAATACAATTATACATCTATATAGTACATATTCATCCTGTCAGATTTGCAAAATATAGAATTAATTTGTTTCAGAGGTATAATTTTGTCATTCAAAATTAATATGAATCATCAGTCTCTGTCAATCTGTTGCCAGTACAGTTATTGGAAATTAAGATTGGTCTAAACTGCTTACGTCACGAGACTTGACACGTAAAAATTAACGAGTTTAAATAATCGTTTCGCGAAATAATTAAAAACTAGACGTGTTTATACAGATTTGGTGTCACTCAATATGTATCGGTTATGGTGACACTAAATGTTTACAACACAAGTGAACGTAACGAGGTGATGCGACGACTAGTGTTCACTTGCTATTATTTCATTAATATTAACGTTGTCAGGAAACTACATAATAATCGAAACTACGCGTTATTATTAACCAAACAATATTTAAACATCTTGAAATTAATAAAGCAAATACAAATGGCAATTCAATTAACTAAAACATTGAATATTTTATGCTCGTTTACCTTGTATTATTTTTTTATAGAATGGAAGTTTAATAACTTCGTATGCTCGAGTGTCGCATGTCTATTGCCACACAAATCTAATATAAGGATAACTCAGAAAGAATAACTTAGAAAAAAAAAACTAAAACTTTTTTTTTCTAAATACAATCCGTAAGCAAGTAAAGAATGGTTATGAAATATAATTAACATTTTCTATCGAGATTCTAAAGTGAGGTATAAATTTCTTTGTTTGAACATGTTTGTAGAACCCATAAAGCTGTCATGTTCTTGCATAAGGATGAAGTCCATATTGCTAAGAAAAGTTGCCTTGTTCATTGTGAAGTATAGAAATATTATTTTTGTTATGGGCGTTTTACTTTTTTTTTATACTACAGTGGTGGCAAACAAGCGTGCGGGTCGCCTGATGGTAAGTGGTCACCGCAGCCTATGGACGCTTGCAACACCGAAGGTATCATATGCGCGTTGCCAACCCTTTAATATCCTGTTAACTTTCCTCTTGAAGAACCCCATACTGTAATCCACAAAGAACCCAAAAGATTACTATGAATAATTTGATCTTAAAACTAATTCTTCGCTGTCGAAGATTCATGTAGATTTGGATTCCTCCACAAGGAGCCTGACCTTACGGAGATGAAAAGCATTGGAATGAACTCATGTCATGACTTTCTCAATACCCACCTGACTAGTTATCATCCTATAGTTGCAATATATAGTCGCATTTGTAGGTATGTCTCGAGAGTTGCAAATGCAATTGCTAATGGTAAAACATTGAAATATATAATTAATTAAAAACGCATTTTGATCGCTGAATAGACTATCTGCAGTTGAAGATAGTACATAATGAGTCTCTCTCTCTTGAAATCTTACATCCCTAAACGACTAGGTCATAGTGTTAACAAGATGCTTTTCCATCTCGGTTTGTCGGTAGCTTCACGTTTCATCTGACTCCAAGTAAGTCCAATCTTATTAGCCTCCGCGAGTACATCTGTACTGTACTGTAAGATCTGTTTGTCAGTTGTACTTAGGTCGACTACGTCTCTGTCTACCCTGAGGGTTCCAGTCCAAAGCCTGCTTAGGAATGTGGCTGTTGTCGCTTCCCAAAGTGTGGCCGATCCAATGGGATCTTCTTGGCATATGTTCCAAAACTCTGTATTAGTGAATGTCTCTGGCCAGAAGATTCTCATGTTTTGGTGAATGCTGCGGTTGACGACGACTTGGGGCTGGTGTGTGAGGTTTTTGGTATACTTTCATATTTCACACCCATGCAGCAAGATTAACTTGAGGGTAGATTTAAAGATTTTCAGTTTCACTCTTCTAGATAGGTATTTGTCTTGTCATATGGGCTGGAGACTTGCGCAGGCGCCTTTTGGTTTGACGACCCAGAATGCAATGTTTCTCCAGTTTGTGACACAACACTACCAAGATATGTGAAATTGGGGACTGGTTCCACCTCTCCCCCTATCAAAATCGGTGTTTTTAGTAATGCGAACTTAGTCACATATCTTTGGTCTCTCCTAGGTTTATCTTGAGACTTATTCTATTTACATAAAATAAAATCAGAAATTTTCCGTGTCTTATTACGTGTCATTTGACTAAATTTATATCTAGGTTTTTTGCATTTTGGTAGGGTTTTTTGAAGTCTGTCTGATTAGCTAAATTCTTGAAAATCTGTCACCAAGCACCTGTTAGTGTGTTCCGGCAGCTGCATTTGAGAGCCGGCCCCCCTGTAGGTTTAGTGTGTTTGCCGTCTTGGTTCACATTGTCTTCTAATATCAGATGAGGTTGTAGTCAGATAGTGGTAGTTTTGACGTTCATGAGCGCCCTTTTAGGGACTAAATTGAATAAAGTATTTTTGATTTTGATTTTGTGTTAACCGCTAAGAAAACCTATAAAGTATAAAAATAAATAATATAAGATTGAGGTCTAGGAAGGATTTATATATTTTTATCGTCTTCTCAAAGAAACAAATAAAAAAAAATACTATACATAAGTAAGGCAATTCTGAATCCTGACAAGATACGCAGTTTAAGTCTAGTATTCATAACGTACTAAATTAGGCGGACAAAATAAATGTTTCGGAAACGAATTTAGTTAATTTATTCTTTACTGTTTATTTAGTACGATACCGAATTAGTGTGAATAAAAACTGATAAGTTACATGGTCAAAATTGGATACATACTCAAATAATACTTTGTTTAATAATTGATACGAGATAGTAGTTGTAACTGTATTGTGAAAGTGGGTATTAATATCATGTGAATGTTTATAATTTAGCGAGATATTGGTTTTCTGAAAGAGTTATAGTATCTGTTGTTCTCGATTTCGAACTTTGAAGCGTGTTCACTGTGAGTGGTATGAGGCGGTTGCGGGCGGCGTGACGCGCGGCCGATGTGTGCGCGCCGGCTCGTGCTCAACGGGCTGACGGCGGAGGTGCGCTCGGAGTCGTCCGGTCCGTGCGGCGCCGCTGGCTCGCCTCACTCGCTCCACTCGCCCGATTCTCCCGACTCTCTCGACTTTTACCACGAGCTCGAGCTCTATCGGCAGCTGCTGGCGCTCGAACCGCCCGCGACCGAACGACGCGCGCGCACTCCCGATCCGAAGCCCTCCACGCCCTTCCACGGTGAATGTTGCGGATAAATGTAATATCGAGCATTGATATGACGATTGTTTGTGTGTTAAAATTACTATTACTGTTTGTAACAGAGGCGAACGAGCGTCGGAGCCGCACGCCGGGTGCGCCGAGTGCGTCGGAACGCGCGCTCGCTCGGTGTCCGCTCAGCGATGCACACGCGCGTCACGCCAGGGTCAGTGCTAGTTTAATTACATTCTTAAATTACACAAACCTGTACACACACTGCACGAACCATTTATTTATTTTATATTATGCAATATATATATAGCTGAAGCTCGTTGTATGACACTAATAATAACTCGACCCGTGTGCGTGATGAGCCATAATTAATAATATAACAGAGTCGCCATTTGCTGAGTTGAATAACTCGTCTCGCTAGTTAGAGGTGTGCCTTGAATGTCGAGATGCTAGAACACCTATGTATGTAACTTTATTGCTAAGGTTGACTCCTGCTTGTAGGATTGACTTGTCGCTCAGTTCCGCTCGAAATGTTAATACATAGGGCGCACTAAAAATTTCCTGAACTGGCCACTTACATTAAGAATATTTAAAAAGTAATTACGACATTTCAAAATGGAACTCTTTGGCTTTAAAAGGCAATTTGTTTCATCTATTTCTTTCTTGTTTCTACATTTTGGCCCCATTTTAAATATTGCGTGTTATGTTACGATGAATTTAAGTAGCGAAAATTTTTGTAATATGTACTATGATTTTAAGTGTAGTTTAACGCCTCAGTAGTGTTATTCGCCTTAAAACTACTTTTGGCAATGAAGCATCACGCAAGTCGACTATTGAACATAGGTGGCCTTTGTAATTACAACGCGTATTAATTTCAGTAACAGATTTCTTGATGGTCATACGTTTACCGTTGGGAATAATAAAAGCATCAATACTGTTCGTCGTATGAACGAAACAGACGGGCAGATGACCTACCATGAGATTCGGGCCTTAGATATAGGGATATACACTAAATACTACAAAAGCATTTGGGTGTGAAAAAACTGTTCCCGACGGATCCCTCTCAATTTAACAGAGGCTCAAAAAACTGCCCGTGATACTTGGTACAATACATACTTGGTATATACTTAACAGGTTTAAAATTAGTAGTCAAATTTGGTGGTTGGTACTAATTTTTTTATTCAACAATTTAAAAACAAATTAATGAGTCGGTGTAGTGTAAGACCTGCCTTCCGATATTGGATGTTAGGAGATACATACACTATGCGATAATTCGCAGGCATAATTAATCAGTTAGTCGAGACAGGAGAACTGGCATCCTTCTCTATCTGCTGTCAGTTAATGGAACCGTAATATCACGACCTCAATTATATAGATGATATGAATTCACATACATCTGTATGAAATAAAATAATCACTGCACCTTATACCTATCCAGGGCTCACCCCAAATAGGAATATCGTTGTAATTAAAGTAATACCGCAACAGATAGCATACAGAACGGAATTCAACAGCACACGAGTGCTATTTTCCTTCGATAGTGATATGTGTACAATGGTGTCGTTTGTGAAACTGAATCTTGCACAGGCTTCACCATCTTTAAGTCAACATGTGTGTTGGATGTTTTAAGCTTCGAGTTTACTCAACAAATCAACCGCATTTGTCACACAACGGTAATTCCATTATAATGGAAATCGGATTATTTCACAGCTTTAAAATTTGTCTTATTTATTTCTTGTTAATAAAATCTATTTATATAAGTTATAAAATGAATACGCAGTGATTTCCCTCGGGACATCCGACCCGAGAGCGTGCGGCTCGCTTGAAAGAAGCTCACCCGGTGTGCACTAGTAATTAATTGAATATCGAACGCGGCTCGATATAATAAGCCTTGCCTTTCTATATTAATTTTAAATAACTTGCAACTTTTTTATAAATCTACCAATTTGTTGAATATCATATCAAATTCTCTATACTTTGTTAAAATTGAAGTCTGAAAAATATTTTTTCAAACAAAATTTTACTCTGGTTAACCCTATGGGTAAATTATTAATTATATATATTAAATAGTTTGAGTAATAGCTTGTAGTATTGCTACGCTTGATCTATCCTCTTGTTAGTGTGAATTTCAATAAAGAGGTAGCGTGCGGTAAAGTGTGCTGTGCTACGGCGCTATGACGCTACGTCTCTACAGTACTACGGCGCTACGCTGCTACTAAGTCTACGCCGATTCGTCTCGTTGTTTAGAGACTAGACGATGGCGACTCCTCACGAAAGACTTCACAAAATAATGTAATATTACTGCAATATATTAGTGTGCATTAAGTTACGTAGTCACTTATTATGCATTTAAAAAAAATGTTTCAATTGTATCAACGAAACAGTACGGAAACAGGAGAGTGCCCGAATGCGTTTGGCCGGAACACCACTCTGAGGGCTGGGGGAGGTGTTCGTTGCACTGTATGAATTTATGGCGCCGAGGAAAAGAGAGAACAGCGTTCGGCTCTCGATGCGACCCGCCTGCTATGAGACGGATGGCTCAGCCCAAGTTATACGGTGTTGGGCTGAGTACCTTGTGAACATCATTCATGTCACGGTCGCATTAATGTTGATGTGTCATGGGGGTGTCGGAATTTGTTATTAAATGTATAATGTCGGTTGCAGGAGTGTAGCGATGTAGACTGAAAGACAGGTTCCCGCTTGTTAAACACTGGTAGTTATTTATGGTAGGATTATAGTTATTAGAATCCGCGAGGGCAACTCCTATTCCTCTTGTGCCTAATATCCGTCCTAATATACACACTTTTCATTGCAACGCCGCACCGCGAAGAGAGTGTCGTTTCTTTCGCCGTCGGACACGAACGCAATACCGTGCCATTATTAATCATACAGCCGAGTTAGCGTTAAGTACGCGTCGTGAGCTATCGTGTGCGCAGTATATCGCCACGCATCGAGTTCCGAGTGTATAAGAGGATCCTCCACCGTGCAGCTCTGGAAATCGAGGTGTGACGCAACATCAGCACCAAGTAAGTGTGTATATTTTATTATCCTTGTAGCTCAACTGATTGTATATTTTTGTTCCCGCGGTTGAGCGTTTCCGCCTACCCTTGCCCTCGCGGCTCTTCAAACATACAATCCACATTTAACTACCGCAGATTAGTGGTGCTGAAGAGTTCGGTTCGAGCCGGATCATATCCACACCAAAAATTGGTCCTTTCGAGTCGGATAATAGTCACCAAACACGTTAATTATTAACGTGTGTAAGTAACATATCTCTCGAAGCTTCTGCTTCGATTGAGCTTATCGTAATGTTTTGCAAGTGAAACAAAGCCGACGGTTCGTGATTGGATTATTTCTGCTATTGATTATAATCACGCTATTAGCTTAATTGGTTTAATATCTTTATACTATTTGCAAATTTATAATTCTGTTGATTTGATGGATTTAATAAAGTAGTAAATAATAGTAAAAAAGTATACGTCGGCTGATGTGAGCGGTGCTAAAGATACAGGCGTCAAGATTATCATTGTAGTCTTATATATCATTCTTCGGATCTTTTATAAAATATTTAGAACACAACATGGTTGCGACACAATACGTGAGTCTCACAAACGTTCATTGTAACGATAGTGAGAACTCTTGTAGACAATAAAGGGACGCCACGTAAGGGAACTCAGGTTATTTGAACATTTCTAATAATGTTGAAGTGTGTATCGAAAAGGTATAAGTGTAGACTGTGAGTGGAGGTGCGACGTGACACGAACATCTATAACATGCAAATGAGAGCGAGTACAAGTGTGCAACGACACCGGTATTGCTTAATATAAAGCTCCAGTGCGAGGCGCCGCTGAACGGAATTGTGAGGTGAAGTTATGTGGCGAATCTTGTATTCTCCTTATTAACTCGATGTAACTAACACGTGTTATTTACGTACGCATATGTGTGTATGTATAATTTTTGATATTAGAGAATATTCCGATACACTTGAGTTCATTTAGACTTTATTAATTTTAGTAAAGCACCTTAGTAATGCGGTGGATTGCGACGTTATGTTTATTAATACAGTGTGTACATAGTTACTGTGTTACAATATGAACATTATTTTGGCAGAGCGAAACATGCTCTTGGCACGGGGAGGCCGCTGTGTGCAGTGTGTGTGAGTGCAATGCACGCCCTGTACCAGTCACAACAACTAGCAAACGGTATACATATGCATTGCGTTGTAAATCTCACTAAGCGATATCGTGTAATTATGACGTACACTTACGTATAACATATAACTGTCAGGCCCGGCGGACATTGTCGTGCCCTGATAATAAAAAAAAAATTATTATGTGCATGTATTGCTTAAGGTAACTAATGTGTTTAATTTGATAAGCATTAATACTGTATTAGTCTAAATAGCCTTCCAATTACCTCATTATAACCATTTTTAGTTGATAGGTGGGTTTAGTAAGCTATTCTTAAAAGATAGGTATATGCCATCGCATAGTTTTTTGTAGATTGATAAAACAGGAATATCTCACTATGTATTGTTTCGTTATATCTCAAAGGGATTAGGTAGCGTTTTCGACAAAAGGTTTCAGGCGACTCCCAGACTTTCTCCGATTCTTTCAACAACTATCATTATATTTCAATCAATTCATACAAAACTTTGACTAGTTATATACCTAAATCTTCATCATGATGGTTTCTTTCCTCCTCCTCTTTACTCTATCTATTGGTGAAGATCGCATTACAATCCGTTTAGTAATTTTTGAGTTTATCGCGAACAGACAGACAGACGCGGTGGACCACTTTGTTTTATAATATGTAATGATAGTGATAATAATAGTAATAAATAGTGGTAACTTTGACGTTCATAAGCGCCTTCTCAGGGCCTAAACTGAATAAAGTATTTTTGATTTTGATTTTGAATAAAAAATAAAGTTGTAATTCCTGTCCAATTTGCAATTGTCAACTGAGCGTACAACTTATCAAAAATACCGCTCTATAATTATTATTATTTTATTTTTTTATAATATTTTTATTAAAAACAAAACAAAAATTACACAGGTATTTAATCTATAAGGTTACAAATACTAATGCTATAGAAAAAAGATATATATAGAGCGACAAAAAAATATAAACTTAATAATATCAGGTAAGGAATAACATATATTAGGTACCAGTATTAGTTATCGTTGATATCTGTACTAGTATTAAACTGTATCACAGATATCAACGCCCTCCGTAGGAATGAAATACACAAACTATAATTAGTTCAAAAGTACTAGTGCTAGTGCTAGTGCGCTATAGTGAGTGAGTGTGTGAGTGTGTGTATTTATCAGTGTGTGTGTGTTTGTGTGTACATGTGGTTGCATGTGTGTGTACAATGTACACAAGGATTATGCGTGCCGCATATTATGGCTTAATAAGTTCTTCTACTTCAGAGCAGTTAAATACTTAAAACTTGGTATCATTTCTCACGGAAACTTACGTATACACATATTAATGAAAGTTTCGTTTGCAGAACATAATTGGATAGAATTAAAGGAAGCGTGTTCCTGTTTGTACTTGCGTGCAACGGAGAGATGTGTGAATGTGCAAGTTTTCGTAATGGACTTTCAGTTTTGTTTAATGTTCTTCGTCGTATGAGGACGGAGTCACGGGTGCTGCCATGACTCTCGGGTGGCGTTGAGTTCACCTTTACTTGAACAAATGTTGTTTGCGTGGATGTAGCTCGGGCCGATTATTAGAGTTGCGTATAACTCTAATTAACTTACAACAGCCTTTTTTTTTTTTTATTAACGTGGGGAAATCCATTATGGACACACCACCCTCCTCGGGGAGAGATTGGGTAGTGTGAGACTCTTACTCACTAAATCCCCACGGTGTACCGACCGCCGCTAGGTTGGGGCGGCATGGGATCGTGCAGTGCTATCACCATGCCACCCCAGCGGCCAGCCCAGCAGAAAGTGTCTGTCGGGCGTCGTCATAGTAAGGAGGGCAAGCTGGGTACACACCAGCCGCCCCCTTCTCGTCAACCGAACCTGTGCAATGGGGAGATGACCTCCTCGCAGAAGGAGGCTACTGCATTCCATCTTGTTTCGCTGCCGAGCATGGCCTCAACCACGCTCGGCAGCGATAGATCGCTCCCCACCGCCGTAACCAGAGTACGACGCTGTGACCCCCACGTAGCACACTCAGATAGAGTATGCTGCGCGGTGTCCGTCCCAGCGCCGCACTCATGGCATGCGGCAGTCGACTCCCTGCGTGCGATCTGGTGCAGGTACCAACCGAAGCGCCCGTGCCCTGTCAGCACCTGCACCAGTCTAAACGTCAGGGAGCCCCACTCCCTGTTCATCCATTCCAGCAGGACTGGGTGGACGGTGTCAATGGTATATTTACCATAACGTGCGTCCGCCAGATCCTGCTGCCACCTCTCCACCTCGTCCCTCCGGATCCTCGTTCTCATTTTGTCTATTTTCCTGGGAGCTGGAGGCTCCCCTCGGCGTTTCTTAGCCGCCGTATAACGATATACGGCGGAAAGAACGTCCGCCTCCAGCTCCAACCTCGCCTGAGAACGCTTTTCAAGATAACGGACAATGAATTCTTGTTATAATTTTACAAAGTTAACAGTGAAATTGATTGTACCTGCCGTCATGTATCCGGTCAAACTTATCTTAAAACGCTATCTGCCTGTCCATTCTTCGTACTACATTATTAGTTGTAAATAACTGGTACTTTTTAATCAATCGGTAAATGTATTCGTAACGCTTTGTACATCTTTATTCTCATCAGTTTCTTTTCGTAACTGATACTTTAATTCGTTAAAGAACACCATGCTTCTAAATTAGATCTAGTTTTATAATAAAGTTTAGCGTCAAGATTCTCGATCTTGTCCGTGTGTATGTGTGATGGAAGTGTGGGGGGGGGGGGCGTAGAGGGGTGGAGGTTTGGGATTAAAACTTCTGTAGTCTCTTCTGCGTAAGTTTCAAAAGTTGTAACAGTTGTATAGAAGACGTGTTTGCTAGCGCTCGCAGTTGTTGCTTCCCTTATTTTTTCTATATCAATATCAGTTATAATCTTACGTCGTTTATAGCCACATTCAATTGAAATAAAGTGTATGTATGAAGAGTAAAACAAGGTATTTACTGGTTGAATTATGTTTAGAATATCGTTCTGTGGACATCGGGGGCTTGTTATTGCGATGTTGAGTGTTGCATTGTTCGTGTTATCAGTTCAGAGCAGACATCCTTCTCTGATAGGAGTCCTCGAATATAGCCTCGTTGCGTCCTCTGCCGCTATATCCTGTTGGAAAAACTCAATTAAATACGGATAATATTATGATTGGTAACGTTGTGACGTAATTCTCTTGACAATTGGCACAGTGATAACAAAAAAAAAACATTTTATCTATATTCGATATAATAAAAATGCAGCATCTGTATGTAATGTTATATTAATAACTGTTTACCATAGAATTATGAAACGGCTTACACTTCAGACCGCTGGGAGCTTTGTTACTCTATGCTGTTTACTGACTGAATATGAAAGTATATACGTTACTTATAAAAAAAAAAACATTTTTTTAAATTGTAGTCTGGTTGTTTGTTCCTGGTAATCACCGAAATGACTGGACCGATTTTGACGAGAATTTCTCGGGCAGATAGCTGAAGTTATACGGGGTGTCTTAAGCTATTTTATTTTATAGCAAAATTATACGAGTGTAAAATCACGGGTACCAACTATATTAATTATTATTGAAATTTGGCGGCCATTTTGTTTTATTTAACGCACTTCTGTCTACATAGCGCAGTAACCATAGTCATGTATATGATTATTGCATCGACTTCGACGAGCGTTATTTTAATTGTTCAATATTAAAATCTTATAGGTATATAGATTTATATTACTGCAAAATTTCAAAACGTCAACTATTTCTATATTTTTAATTACAAAAAGAATTATCATCTCATTGTTTACAATTCAACAACTTAATTAGTACACATTTTGACGATAAAAAAGGTTGTTCTTAGATTTCATGCTAGATCATAAACATTTTATCTTAACAGTTATGAAATAGAACTTCTTGTGGGACAGACAACAAATAAATTATGAAGTGTAGATTATCTTAAACAATTTTTTTAAACGTATTAATTTGTATATTTAATTTTATTTTTGTGTTTGTCATTTCTTGATAATCCTATATATGTATCGTTTTGAATGAGAATTACATAGGTCGCTAATTGAGCCAATGCTCGCGGGAGAGGTTAATGAATGAACAAAGATAATGTATGTAAAAGTACTACTACCACTACCTAACGCACACATTGCATGTACTAGAAGTTTTGTGGTTGAATAAAAATATGTAACCTAATTGATTTATTTCAAAGATTTGAGATTTAGACTATGATAATGCAATATTTCTGGCAAATGTAAGTCATAAACACGATATTAGTTTAAGTATTTGTGACATATTTCAAACTATGAACATTTGTTAAACAGCTTAGAATAGAAAGCAAGCGATTTCTATGGGAGCAAAAACTACATTATATTGATAAGATTATATGGCACGTATTATATCTATATAACATTTTGAAGTCATATTGACAGATAATATATACTTTGATATTGTCATAAGGAGTTTCTTATATAATGTAGGTGAGTACTGAGGGGATTATATAGTGGGTTAAAATTTCAAATATGTTCCTGATGGCAAACCTCATTCGGCTTATTTTACATATTTAATATATAAAAATCAATGTTTATTTGTGCATATTTTATGCCGTTTTATGTCATGCCGTTTATCTGGCAAATAAACCGTTGTTAATTGATTGCTTAGATTTGTGCGATGATTCTATAATATGCATAGTAAAATGAACTTCCTGTAGAAGTGTCCGTGTCGTATTAACCAAAGTCCTTGAAAGAGCATTTCTGTAATTCGACATCTTTCTACGATTTTACATTTCTTTAATTACATTTTAAAAAGTGCGTGCGAAGCCGTCGGTTTCAAATAATACTGAAATATAACGTTACAATACCCTATATCTATTTTCATACAATTGATAACGTATTTCTAAAATTTCAATTTGATCGGTATATTTAGGCCGTGAAAGCGTAACGAACGAACGAACAAGCTGACATTCACATTTATTATATTAGTTGAGATTTTTCAATATCCCCTGAGGAATATTGCATCATATTACGTTTATCACGTGGTATTAACTACACGTAAATATTAGAAATCAAAGTATTCTATATACAATATAGTATCAAATAAAATTTTAATAATTACACTGAGAATCAGAAGTTTTGAAATTATCTTGTGATTTATTACGATTACACGTGATCACTACGAGTTCGATGTAATAGGAAGCGATGCGAGGAGACCTTGTGCCGTGTGCCACGGCGGCACTACATCCTGTGCCACTTCTGGAATGTTTAATTAAATTCACTCGTAACTACTAGTGCAGCGTCGTAACTTTCACTCTGGCACTCCCACGCTTCTGCATTCCTGCACTCCAGTACTCCAGGTGATCATGTCATAGATTTATTAAACTTGTATATAGACGATAGCAGGAGCTTGACTAGCATGACGGAATCGTGCGATAAACTTAGAACTGAATTTTTTTTTTTTCAATTAATAGGGAAACTGGGAGAAATGGAGAGCGATGCTCCGAACACGGAACCCGGTGCCTTGATCTGAAAGTTGACTCTCTTATGTTTTACTTTGTGCTTAGATTCTTATGCGTTTCCTTGAAGCGTAATCGGACAGCGTCCTCGTTAAACATCACTTAAAGTATATAAGGTTCTAAATACCCATGTAAATAAGATGACAGTGTTATTATTTGTAAATACTTCAAAACTTAAAGCAAACTTAAGAAGCTGCTTAAAATACACATTTTAGAGCAACAATAATGATATCGTAGATAAGAAATTTTATTAACGTGAATAGGTTTGATGCTAAAGATGACAACATGTCGTCTGTGTTTTTTAATGTTTTTGAGGGGTTTGTGATATTTTTAAAGCATTTACATATTGACACATATGTTAGGTTTTTATCTCATGCTTAAGACTTTGGAGAGTTAATTGAGTGATGTATATTTGCCGCAAAAAATTGAGGCCTAGCTGAAAACCAGCGCCGTTTTCTAACTAACGCTACAAGCAGTACGGTGACGCTAGGTTTTTTTGTCACAGATTTACTTTTTAAGTTTATAAGTTTTTTGTAGTAAATATTATCTGTATATGATAATAACATATTTTTCTCTCTTAAATAGTATTAGTTACTTTGGAGACGCGAGTCTGTGAGCTCACTTTCTCCACAGATCGTCTATTACCTATATTGTAGAGATACAATCGATAATGTATCAGGAGTAAGTGCAATATCGTGTCGTGTCGCAGGTCCTGTCTGTTCCTACTACTACTATAGTATACCAAACAGCACCGCGTCGCACCGCCTGAGTCACTGTCACTGAAACTGACGTTAGTTCAAATAGAGTTATGTATTTATGTACAAAAAAAAATTTATTTGTATTTCATTTATATCTGGCCGTTGTTCCCAGTATTGGGTCATAACAATTAATGACTTATGAACTACACCGCTTGCCCCACTCCTCCACAACAAGAAAACAGACATCTCCTAACGCGCAGTGATTATAAAATTCGTGGTTTTATAACTTTGTATGAAATGTCATTTTCTTGATAATACTTTTTTGAGATTAGGACCAAGAATCTATTAAGTAAAACAAAAAGGAAATTGATCGCAATTTATCCATTAGTTTTCGCCTGAGGCGCGCACAACCGCGGACTATAATTTTACTTATACAGAGCACGTATATATATTTCCCAGTCGCATATAAAAATAGCGTCGTCTGTTTGTACATGCGCGTCGCCAAAACTATTTATTGTGTTGTTGCCCGATGTGGGCATGACGTGTGGAGGGGACGATGGAAACTCGGCCACGAGAATTCATGTACTCTAGTCTATGTTAAATTTGATTAATCTAATTTCCACAAAATATTTAATAAATTATATTTTAACTGAAAATTATATTGTATTTGTTTCTAAATAACAACTTCATTGTTAATTATAATATTATCTTAGGAGTTTGAGTTTTCCTTTATATATTAACTAGCTGTATAGCGACGACATCCGCTTAGAATTTAAAGTATAAACACAATGATTAATAAAATAATAGGTAAATATGTGTATTAGAACTCGACATCGACGATTTAACTAGTCTCACCTTTTGCGAACGATTCTGTTCACCGAGATGCAACGTGGCACTACAGTATCTAGTCTTTGCTCACACTGTAAATTTCTTGAAAAAAAAAATATATCCAATATAAACCAAACAAATAAAAATAACTTTGCGCGTGTAGTGTTAATATTATGTATGACCGTGTTTTAATGCTTTAGAATATTTAAATGTACTAAAACAATGGGTTTAGCACCATTTATGAATGTTCAATAAAAGTGATATATATTGCTTTATTACGTCACTAGCAGGCCTGGCGGACGTTGTCCTGCCTTAATAATAAAACATTTATACTTATGTGCATCAAATGCTTAAGGTAACTAATGTATTAAATTTGATAGAGATATTAATACTGTATCCGTCCAAATGGCTTTCCAATTACTTCATTGTATGTGACCATGTTTTTAGAAGATAGATGCATATAGTAAGCTACCCTTAAAAGATAGGTATATGCCATTATATATTTTTGTAGGTCTATGAAGAGGAATACCTTACTATGCATTGTTTTGTTATATCTTAAGGAATTAGGCAGCGTTTTCGATGAAATCTCCCAAGCGGCTTGACTTTTTCCAACACTTCCAACAATTATCGTTATATTTCATCCAATTTACACAAAACCTTCACAAGTTATATACCTGAACCTTCCTCATGTATTATTACTCTATCTATTGCTGAAGTCCGCTTTTTTTTTTCGAATTGACCTACACTGTTGGCTTCGTCAGGCCTGTACAGTTCCGCCGGACTACGGTTCCACCGGACTACTTGCTAAAGACCGCATTACAGTCCGTTCAGTAGTTTTTGAGTTTATCGCGAATAGACAGACAGACAGACGCGACGGACGACTTTGTTTTATAATATGTGGTGATAATTTAACAACTGTAAAAATAATATTATAATACATTATTTATGTTTTTGCTGCTTGAGTTTTAAGCTCATTTTTATTATTCATATTATGATTTTAATGTTATTATATGTTTTATTTACACTACCTACAATATTGTTTGTTCTCCACAATACTGTTAGTAAATTAAAAGAAAAAAAGCAGACAAAATAACTGAGACATTAGAATCAAGCCAAATTCATGCAAATTATAATTTGATAAAAGCCCAATAAACCTAGAAACAATTAAAACTAGAAATAATACACATATGTACAAACTCATTCATAACACCGATGCGACGCGCCCTCGGCTCCACCGCGACCGCTCGGATCCCTGCGTAGAAAGTCATTTCCGTTTCGCAAAGAATTATAATCGCGCCGAAAATGACAGTAAACGATGTCAGAGACTAGTTAACCTTTTGTGTTTCATAGTTCGCAAATATTTGTTGAATTTTGATTGCGTCTTCGACCGCTACCATGTACTCTTCGAATCATAAAGTTGTCTGTCGATCTTATCATTTTCTATTGCAGTCACACCTTATGTCTACGTTAATTGCCATGGTTCTAATTAGTATATCATTTGAAACAAGTGACAAAAGCTTTACATTGGCGTTATAATATTAATTGACTAAACATTATAATGAAATAAGTATTATAAAACAATTATTTTGATGTACAAACAGTACATATGACACAAAAAGCAGTAAATATGTGGATGGCAACACATAGATATTTTTTCTTGTTGTATGTTACTTCTATATCGCGATATGGTTTTTTAACGCTTATATGTACATAAGTTTAATTTTTATTCTACTAGTTTTTTTCCACAATTTAATGGATGCATATACAGCTATGTAAATCAGACGTCCAATATAAATATATAATAGAAATTACATCTTGGTGTGGATCACTTAGTATAAATACTGCATATACCGATTGCTAATCACACTCTGCATTCATTCTAATTTTACACAGAACATCTTTAAAGTGGCACAAAATTCATTCCAAGCATTAGCAAAAAAGTTGCCCCATGTGAACTGCACCAAGTAATGATTCAGATGTCGAAGGATAGGATATGGGGTATGCTACCGTGTGACATGCTGATATACTACTAAATAATTAAGGTGATGTTCACATAAACAAGTTCTATGGAATCAGAATTACCTATTAAATTCATATCACTTCTAGCTATAACTTCTTAAATTAGTATATTCGTTGATTTTGTACGTTGTGTCAAAAATCGAACAAGTAATTATTGGGTTTATATTTAATTGTGCTCAATCACATTCGGTCAACAATAACTTTCAGTAATGATATCTATATATTTTAACATTATTTTACAGTGTCTATTAAATATCCCAACAATTGCCAAATAAGTTTAAAGTATACAAGAAAATTACTCAATTGAACATCATCTGATCATCTCACAGTTAAGCCGCTCCCGCTTTCGCCTCGCTCCCTGTCTTATTTATAAACTCGATATAAAATTAACAGATGAAATATAAAGTTTCCGAGTTCTGAGAGTTATTTAAACGTTTCGTTAAGATTTATTGCGTTATTACGTCAAAATGTACTAACAATTTTGAGATATTCCTGTCGCTTAGAAGTTTCTTAACAAATCTTTAGGTGCGTACTGGAATTGAATGATAACAATGTCGAGACTGGTGCTGGACTGGCAGGGGGCGGGTGCGAAATGCGAGGCTATCATACTGATTCTGTGGCCTGATGAATGAATAATAAGCATCAATACTACGAGTTCAAATTAATATTCGTTACTGTAATATCGTATCAAAACATTTTATTTATCTTGTTGTTCTGTTTGTGACGTTACTACTTGACTCAAACGCGCCGAGAAATCAAAACGAAGTTTTGCGGATGCAACCTTTATCAATATAATAGTTTATGTGTGAACTTTTAAATGGCCTTATTTATGTTATTACTTCTTTATTTGTTGTTTTGTTAGCTGTAAGATCACCTTTTATTATAAAATGAAATAAAATATGCATTTGATTTCAAGCTATGTCTAGACTGTAGGTAGTAAGCCTACATACATCATCAGCTATGTGGCTGCGATATTGTCTTGACATTCTTATTATTCAATTCCAATACGCTCCTAAACATTTGTTAAGAAACGTTGCTGAACTTCGAAGCGTCAGGAATATCTTAAAATTATTAGTACATTTTGATGTTGTAATATATCTAGGAACCCTGATAAAGAATATTAAATAAATAAGAGATAAAAAAATACATTATGGTGACGGGATAGTTATGTTTTCACTCCTGTTTGACGGCTACTTCTCTATGGGTGGAGCTAATAAAACTTTTGTATTATCCCAGGAATGCGTTCATATGGCGTTATTGAACGTAATATCTTTCCAACAACAGATAGATATACTGCAAGTAATTTATACAAAGGGAGTTCGGTTTTAATAGTAGACAATAGTCATCTCCTGACTAGATGTAGAAACGATAAGCTTACATTTTGCCGACAAGAATAGAAAAGAATATAATAGCTGGGTCGTCAGTCGTTTCGAAGGCTACTTGGGATACTCATTATAAGATAAAGCAAGCAAATGAATCAATCCAATAATGAAATTAGAAAATTCAACTCTAATTATACAGTTATAAGCTCAGAACTAAAAGATATACAGATTTTATTAAAAGCGAAGTTTCCAACGTGACTTATTGTACAATTACTACGGTTTAAAATGTTAAAATTGTACAAGCACACAACTTATACGTTAAGTACGTACACATTCACATATTGTTATTTGTCTTTTAATATCACTATTGTTTAAAGTATTCATTCTATCCATGGGTGTTATTACACGCTTATATAAGTTTCACATGTATGTATGAATGTAACGGAATCTTTGAACGTGATTTTACGCCACTTTGAACGATCAGTTTTGTATCAAACTTTGCACACTCGTCGAAGACCCGTGACAATGCAATAATTCGGTTAAAATAATCCGATTATCCTGATTAGATTCGCCAGGATTCGTAAATTTCTTTTTGTGTGGGGTAAGAGAGATAGAAATAGTGCGCAAACTACGCATGCGATAGAAATCTTTGAATATGTTTTCGAAATCAAGATGCAATTGTTATCATATCTGTACATATTAAAGACAGTTGTTTTGAAACAAATCGAACTAAGAAGCATTTGTATGTCATTTTTAAACTAACTCTGCGTTTCGTGACTAATAGACTGGTAATTAGTTTAAAAATATCATACAAAGTACCCCACGCTTTTATAATAGTGACATTAATTTTGTCATTAGTAATTTTATTCTTATGCTAAGAATTATTTTTGAGTTTTTAGTTTGAATATCTCTAAAAGTGTTTTTTTAGATTTTTAAACTATAATTTATTTGTGGTACGGTTTATGACTACCTACTGCAGTTCTAACATTTCTGTGTAAATAATATACAGGTGAGTTTGTAAATTATAGTATTATTACCTATACGTAAATCGCTACGACATTAATCACTGAGGTATCGCAGGGTCTGAGCGGGGTCGCGGGGTGTCCGGAGAGGTGCAGCGTCAGTTCCTCCATAAATCAAAAACTGTCATCTTTATAATTTAAAAATAATAAATTACCAGAAGTGGTTCGAATAACATGTCGTTTCTGTTCGTTACGATTTGTAGGTATCGTTTCAGACGGCTCGGAGCGAGCAGAGAACTATTAATATTGTTCGAGTCGTGGGTTAGAAAAATGCTGAAATATAACGGTTAATATATTTGCACTCATAAACACGCAAATACAATTTTTGAAAAAGGCACACGGATATTATCCCAGCTGTTTATAATTCTAGTCCACTTTACTCGTAGAATTCTTCGCGTAGTCATTGTAGTACTCATTTCATATCTAAACTAGAACTGTCTTCGGTTCGCCTAACTCCATTGTATGATACTAACTTTTGGTAGCGTTTCCGCTCGTAATAATGCAAATTTGGGTTCTATCCTATAGGATTAGTAGTTTGTTTCTACTTTATGACCTTTTCTGTCCTCCAAATGATGTGTATGAAGAATTTCATGATGATTGGTTCAGTAGTTTAGTCGTGGAAATGTAATAAAAAAACAAACTCATATTCGCATTTATAATAATAGTCAGGACAGTATAGGACGTTTTAATCCGGTGAAACTGTGAAGACCCCTAAGGCCAAAAGCGTATAGTCAGTTCGAAAAAAATTCCTTGAACAAGAGGATTCAAAGAAAATAGACCATTCAAAAGTGTTTTTCACGCTACAAGATCTCTTTTAGAACTTTTTTTTTTAAGTAATGCGTTTTATTATATGCGAATCCTAAGAACATTGTAAGTGTTCATTTTCTACGATAATTTTGACTTTAAGTTTTCGCAAGAAACGTCGATTATATGAAGTACTGCGCGAACAGGAACTGATGACGTGATAAGTGGTAATATAGTATACTCTATTTGTTTTTCAGTACTTATAATAAGCAAAATTATACATGTAAATGAAAGTGAATTGCCTGTTTTTAATGTAAAATTATCAGATTTCACTACATGAATATGAAAGTATATACGGTATTAATGAAAAAAACTTTTTTTTTATTGTTGTCTGTCTGTTTGTTCCTGCTAATCTCTAAAACGGTTAGATCGATTTTGACGGAGCTTCTTTAGCAGGTAGCGGATATTATAAGAAGTAACTTAAGCTTCTTTAATTTTAGAAAAAAGATAGGGTTCCGGGCAGATATAATAAATTAAAGAAGCAGTGTCCAGAACCTCGCGCTCGCTAGATGCGCATTTACATTCAACAAAATTTTCTTTGCTAAATTCCATGCCATCGAAGAACAGAACAGTCGGTTACAGAACGCGCCTAATTACTTACTACCTATTGTAAAAAAAACTTACCAAAATTCTCCTTATCCCTGTATAGAGCTGCGATTTTCGACCAACTCATTATAAACTGTAAATTAAATATTAAATATCACTTGACGTTACAATACCCTTTACTTCTAAACAAAGTTTCGTTCCGTGAAAGTTATGTTTATTAATTCTTTATAGGTTTAACTTTTTACTACACTCTCACTTGGTATTAACTAACTGCGTGCCCGACAGTATGTGTGCATGCGTGTAACATCAACGTTAAGCTTAGAATGGAGCTAGTTCTGAAGTTCCAGGTGAAATGTTTAACTTAATGCGTTTTACGTGGCAGATATTGTGATACTTATTTATTACACGTAGGGTGCATTCAAAAGCTAAATAAATATAACTATCTGTGTAATTATATATTACACCTGAGTTTAAATTTATGAATAATGCAATATTTTCGTTTTACCTATACAGATAAATCTGTAATGCAATCTGTAATCTGTCTGTACATTGAACTTTCTTCCAATTTTTTCTGATAGATATCTATTATAAAGAAGACCACGAATGTGACGTAAAAAAAGATGTATCTTAAGATGTATTTTATTGAACTCAAAAACGGTTTGACTGATTTTTAATAAATATTGTAGACGGAAAGTTTACATTTCTCAGTTCATAGGGTAGTGGAATTATTGAAAATATTTTTAAAAATCGTCAACAAAGAAAACAAAACAGAAACAATTTTGGTAAATTTTTTTTCGAACTGACTACACTGTTGACCTGGCAAGGCCTCCACCGTTTCACCGGACTACCAAGGGGAGCGCTTATGGCACTCACCCAATTTGGTCAAAATTTGTATACGAGACATACATATTAGTTTTCAAGTGAACACTTTAAACTGTAGAATAGAAGAATTTCAAAAGAATCAATATATTTGTCGATCTTCACTAATTTTGATACAATTTTGTACAAATTAAGCATATATTAACATATGTTTATTGCGAATTATTACAATATATAAGATTTGTTAACAAAGTTGTATAACTTGTAAAAATATTAAATATTTTGAGTAATCATAAGAAAGTCCTATAATGTGATTATACTTTAATGAATTAACATAAAGAGTGGAAAAAAGTATTGTATAAAAAAAGTCGAGAGTATAACCAGAACTTTTGTATGCGGTAAGTACAAGTCAATAAAATACTGAGAAGCTATAAAAAATGTTTTTTTTTTCAATCTTAATTACTTTTGATAGAAAGTTATACACGGGAAGTAATCTATATATAAAAATAATTACTATATTTAAAAAGCGTACAGGGTTTGACAATTTTTTTTAATACTTTATAGGTTAGCGTTTGACCACAATCTCATCTGATGTTAAATCATGATGTGATCTAAGATGGTAGTCACGCTAAATCTAGAGAGAGACTGGCTCTCAAGTGCAGCTGCCGGAACACATGAACAGATGCTTGGCGACAGATTTTCAACTTGACGGTGGTAGCTTCTCAGACGGACTTAGAAAAAGCCACCATGCTATGGTTTCATCACGATGTTTTCCCTCACCGAAAGCTTCGACTCAGAGTTGCTAGGATTCGAACATATGTCCTCCGACGCTTTTACCGAACACACTACGAACTGAGCTACCATCGCTGCTTTTGCTAGTTTTGTAACGTTTTTAATATCTTTATAACATATGGGTTGTACGCATACGTTTTGTTATATACTCTTGTGTTTACAGAATATAAACAATTAACAAATATTTGATAATATACAATGTGTAGGACGAAATGGTGTAAATTATCCTCTTGTGGTACTAGGGGAAATATATAATATTGGAGCGCTCACCGCTTACCGCACGACGCGACTCCGCGACGTTCTCGACTCGTAATATTTGGATAACACCGAAAATATATTTGTAATTTATACATCGCAAACATATTTGTTTCACCGCATGAGTTATAATATGTTTTCGGGGATATCTTTTCGCTTCCAGAGAATCTATTTCTTACACGATTAAGGTAAGATTTACGAAGTTTTTGTGCGAATGTATCCAAAAATAATTTATTCGTTAGCTTTTACTTTAGCACTTTTCTATATAGTTATACTAGCGGCCCGCTCCGGCTTCGCACGGGTATAAAATATATAGCCTATGTCATTCACTGAAAATATGGTTAAAATCGATTAATTTACATTACATTAATTAATAATACTCTTTGTCCCGTATTTTTTATTACTTGTGTGTTAGCACATATAACACAACGTGTAAATCGCTCTAAGCGCAATTGCATTGAAAACAATTGAAAAATCGGTAATATCACTACAAAACCTGTACGAAGCCTTGTGCCTTATTAACAACATCGGCGACCTAAGCCACAAACTCAGCTGGGGTACCCCGAAGAAGAGGATCTCCGTATAAGGGTAAGTGATGGATACATGCTCTCGTAATGTCATTTCCAATACCACTATTCATTACTATTGTATTACAATTCAAATAACAATTAGTAATATTGCACTTCAACAACCTACACTAATACAATACAATGTATTTGTATGGCGCATATAACTAATAAACACTGTAGTTTCTGTCTCGTTTTCATTTGCAAATTTTCCACGAATATTTGCCGATGTAAAGTATTTCAAATTGAATTGCAATTTGTTACAATCGGTACTTTCGTTTTGAGTTATGAACTGAATCGAATAGTATACATTTGTAAGTTTTGTATAAACTGCTATATATTTATACATTTTGGGAGGTGTCAGTGTTACGCCTTGACGAAGTAACAGTTCTCCAATAATATGAGAAAGTTAATGGTAGAGTAGCGTTCGTGCGTTGGTTGCGAGACCAGCAGGTGTGAGACTCGTTTTATTAATGACGAGACGTCACGTTGCGTCGCGTCTCTATGATTAATAGTATTAAAGCTCCGCTATAGACACGTACTGTTCATTGCTAATTGTAATTAAGTAGAACTATGTGTGGATGTAGTGTTTCGGTAGTCGAGTCTTGCACTGCTTCTGCCACTGTAAATAAAGATACATTACAAAAATGACTTTAATCTCTAGTTTCCACTTTAATAATATTATTGTCTATTCCCACTCCTTATTTTTAAAATTTATTTATATATTGTATCAATTCGTGTGTGCCATTGTAGGTACTCTGGTCATTAACTAATTAAATAAAGGCGTATAATATTTAGAAGACAAGGGTTCTGAAGCTTGTCATAAGATTGTACACAGCGCAATCAGGTAGTGCAGGAGTTCATAAAGGCGCCGTGTGCCACTCTAATACGACTGTTGAGTTTATAGTGGAATGTATTTCGGTTCCGAAGCCTTATTTGATATTGTTGGAGTTACTCGTAGCGCGCACACGTACACATACACACACAACAGATTACAGATTTTATTATATAAACGAAATGTATGTGTATACTTGTACAATACTATTAATATCATTAGTGAATTATTATATTATAGATAAACTAATTTTAAAACTTCATGATGATTATTTCTAATCCGATTCACCCTGATCTTCACCTCTATAATCTTAAAATAATGGGCGTCTTTAAAATTGTATTATGCAGTAATTATAAAAATTCTTGGACATTAACAAAGCTCAAACTCCTTTCCTCTGACGATGTGAAGGTGAATTCATTACATTTATTAAGGTAGGTTAAAAGTGACCACGAGGCGTATTTGCCGCCCGAAAGTCAACAAAATATTTAAATAAACATAGTTCAGTGGTTAAGTTTTTTGTGTTTTTTTAAGAACCCTTGGGTTATGTAATAACATCCTTGCTTTCCCAACATCCGAGGAAGCAAGAATGCTTTACAAATTGTTTTTTTTTTCAGTATTAAAAACCGGTAGATTTTGTTAATATTTTTGTAACAGTACAAACTTCATTCTTCATTTTGGTTGTAATCACTGGGATGACATGGTCTATTTGTGACCAAACCCCAATTATAAATATAGAAAAAAATTGAACTACCTACTTATGAATAATACTTTGGCTTACAAATTCATTTCAAAATTTAAAAAGTCATTTAGCGAAAAAGAAATATTATAAAATTTGCTAAAACGTTCAAATTATTACATTGGATTCGATTGTAATAAATTGAATTAGAAATTTTCGTTAGTAAAACTATATCACTACATATTATAAAACAAAGTTCTCCGCCGCGTTGTCTATCTGTCTGTCTGTTTGCTCGCGATAAACTCAAAAACTACTTAACGGATCGCAATGCGGTCATCGCCAATAGTAATACATGATGAAGGTATATAATTTGTCAAGGTTTTGTGTAAATTGGTTGAAATATAACGATAATTGTGAGAAGTGTTGGAAAAAATCAAACCGCCTGGGAGCTTTCTTCGAAAACGCTGCCTAATTCTTTTGAGATATAACAAAACAATGCCTAGTGAGATATTCTTCTTTTATAGATCTACAAAAAAGTCTGCAATAGCATATACCTATATTTTAAGGATAGCTTACTATACCCGTCTATCATCTAAAAATGGTCACACAAATTGTGGTAATTGGAAAGCTATTTAGACGGATACAGCATTAGTCCTAATGAAATTAAATACATTTGGTAACTTAAGCATTTGATGCACATAAGTATATATTTTTTATTATCAGGGCAGGACAACGTCTACCAGGTCTGCTAGTAGCTAATACAATTTGGTTATCGGACGGACATGGCTTACTCATACTCCTATTAATACTACATCTACAAATGTGGCAATCTAACCTTGTACTAATAAAAGAGTACCGAGACGAAATTTGTACGTAACATATATTTAAGAATATACACTCTGGAGAGTCCCCAATGGGTGTAAACTTCTACATTCAATTAAAGAACATATTTCCTTGGTTTCCCAATGGGTGTAAACTTCTACATTCAATTAAAGAACATATTTCCTTGGTTTTTAGATTTTTTTTGTCTGTCAGCCGCTTGTACGGGCATCACGCAAAACCTACGTGACGGAATTTTACGAAAATTGTTATGGTAGTAGTTTACACCGGAGTAACATACAGGACCCAATCAGGACCTATTTTACATACATATAAATAATTATATAATTGTACATTTTACTTGTAATAAAATATTAAATACATGGAATCCTCACATTAAAGATAATTGAGAGAAAATACACTGGGATAGCCTTCTCAAATTCAAGGCATGTCAGGTAGTCGCGGGCACCGCTAGTATTATTATATACTCATGTACTACAGGCTAGTATTGTTTTGTAAAATACAGAGTCAATTTGTTAGATTGTCGGGCTGACACAAAGCGCGGGTCGCAGTTTTTGAATTCTGTTGTTGTCGCAAATCCATTCCGACACGGTCGCCATATTTTTGTTGTTTTCGTTACAATGGTTTTATTTGAAACGGTTTCTATAACCGGCTCTGCCCGGTTCGGTTCCGTGATCTAAATCAGTCCGAGTGAAGCTATTTCAGAATGCCCATTTATTTCGGTGCTGCGACTGACTGTGAGTAGGGTCGCGGTCGGCACGCTGTTCCTGCAGGTTTCTCAGTAATGTGCCGGTTGTATTTTTAATTTTACAGTACATATTGTTTTATTGCTACCGATTTAGGAAGTTACAGTCGATTGTACTTTAAACTTAAAACCCTATTAAGTGTGGACTAGTCATATATTATGCGTTTAGTAACCATGTAGAAAATACTCATATTTGTGTTAACTCTCATTTGTAGGTATTAATATTTTTATGACTTTGTAGGAAAAAGCTAGACCGCCATGAAAACACGTATTTTATGCCCATTCTAGACATATGCTTCATACGGCTAAATATAACGGTAAACTTAAACATATTAAACTTCGTCCTATGCAATCGATTTCTAAAAATACAGTTATTGTTAATTATAATGATCTAGCGAGAGCATTTCACTGCGTCCGTGTGAATCTCGTATCGGAATGAACTATAAAATTGTCATTGTTATGCATGTATAATATAAATTATGTTCTACATTCGCTAAGGCTTATAAAAATAAGTATAATCCTCTGATGAAGACGTGTAGTATAGCATCAAAGACAAGAAAAAATACCCCGTATTACTTACCTCACAAAAATAATATGGTATCTTGTATCCCGCGACCGAAAAAGGTAATTGAAGTAATGAAACAAAATAGGAACGATCCGGGAGGAGATTATGTGTGGGCAGTGTACCCCGTACTCCCCGCATTCGCATCTTCACACCCCTTTACACCACGCGGACACAATGCCACGCGGGATCAAAGGAATTCCAACAAGAGATACGAGCTCTGAGAAAGGAGCACAAATATCTTCATACTCGTGCGGATATGAGGGACAATTAATACGTAAACAGGAGCAATTGTATGTAATCCTATCCACTCGAGTGCACAGTTATTCGAAAGTTAGTAACCTATATTGACATAAAACAAAAAATACATACATACAATAAATGACATACCTTTGGACTATACTACAGCTTGCAAATTCATTCAAGTCCAAATTTTGTATTCAATGTACGAGTTCTGAATGTTTAGCAGCAAACACCGCGTCACTACAAAACCCGTAGCTCAGTGGTAGCGCTACAGTGCGGTGTCTCGTAGTACTGCACTACAAGTTGCTACGAGTCAGATGCTGCGCGTATCGACGTTCTATGTGTTGAAGTAGAGCAACTCTTTTAGAGTTTACATTTTAAGAATCAATTGCTGATTTGATACATAAATTAGATTTGGAGCGAAATCGAGTGTTAACATAAAGTAAAGCGTTATGTTGTCTTTCCGAGCAACTTATACGCGCATAATACTGTACTGGACAGATGGACATGCATATTATATTTGTGTAATGTCAATTTTTACATTACATTACATTTAACATTTTATCAAATAAATATAGTATATACATGGTTTTGTTTATCTAAACCCATTCTCTGTTGTATTCTTAGTCTGGTCATAAATACTGTTACAATTAAAAATAAACAAAATATTACATTTGAATTTAGAATCTGTCATATTTATATGATTGTTCCTTGGAATTTCTCATTTTGGCGCCAATACATTGAACAATATTTTGTGATATTAAAATGGAGTGTGGTGATAAATAGAACCGAATTGCTGTGATTGCATTGCACAAAGTAGGTATAGAGCCAAATCCAATTTTTAAAACTCTCGATACGCTTGGTATTAGTAAAATGTTTTTGTACCGAGCTATTAATAGGTACAATCAGACCTCCTCTGATGGTGACAGAAAAAGATCTGGCCGTCCACGTAGTGTTCGTACGAAAAAGGTGGTCAAAGCAGTAAGGGAAAGAATTTGAAGAAATCCTGTCCAAAAGCAAAAGGTTTTATGTCGGGAGATGACGATAGCACCTAGAACCATGCTGCGTATTTGAAAAGATGACTTAGGACTTTCAGCCTATAAGAGACGTACATGTAATTTCTTAACTGACAATTTAAAAAATAATAGGGTGGTAAAATCGAAAGAACTACTGAAGCGGAAACATCGGCACAAGTATATCAAGATACCATTCTTGAGAAGGTAGTGAACCCCTTAACAAAACCGTGTTCAATAACCAAGAATGGTCCTTCCAGCAAGACTCGGTGCCGGTTCATAAAGCTCGATCTACGCAGTCTTGGTTGGAAACGAATAGTCTCGGTCTTAATCCGCTGGATTATGATTTATGGTCAATTTTAGAGAGTGTACGGCTTGCTCTAAATGCCATGATAAAGGCCATGAAATGCCAAATCCCTAAAACAATCCGTACGATTCGCAGTGAAGAATTTCCCATGGAAAGAGTGCGTGCTTCTATTGTTAACTGGCCTCATCGTTTAAAGGACTATATTGCAGCCAATTGCGACCACTTCGAATAAACTTTATTATATTTTAAATTGTTTTATATTTATGTATTAATCTAACACACTGTAAAAGTAATAAATATTATTTGTAATAGAAATTTTAATTTTTTCTTTGTTTCAGTATTTATGGCAAGACTAGGTATATTCCAAAACAGTTTCGCTTAAGAAGTAAACTCCAATGGTAGGTCGGCACTAACGCGTTAATATTTTTTTTAATAATTTATCAAAACGCAGAAGTATTGTCATTAAACTTGTAATTTATTCAAAGTTGAACACATTAATAAATTCAGTTTTATACTATATTAATTGGTGACGATAAATATTTTTAAAATATAAAATACACACATTTGTAAATAGATGATGAGTTAGTAAATGTGACAAAATCTTGCTTTAACGGGACAAACAAAATGCAAACATTGCCGTAGTTTTTCAGTTCTCGAAAAGTTTGTTCATTCCAAAACGCCGAGTTGAGTCGTTGCAAATTTACATAGTGCTGAGGCAGCACACACACAAACACGCGCGTCTCTAACAAAACAAACTGTGGAACAAACAAAACAATGTGAACCTCTATGGCGAGCGCGAGCAGTCAAACAGTACCGGATGCCGCGTGTGGCCACACCTCCCGCGACGTCGAACCTTCCCTAATAACCTACTACTGACTGAGAAAATAACGAAAAATGTTGTCAATATAAAATCAATCTCTCCTCTCTAGGCACGTATGTACGAGTATAGTTCCCTGCAAGAGTACGGTTAAAATATAATAGTACGACTTAACAGAAGACTATTGCTATTCCAAAATGTTGTAAATATTTATATGTCTTTATCAGTAATTATTCTTCTCGGTATTCTGTTTTGCTCATATTTAATGAATTTAATTGCCTGTTAATTTCAGAATGAGGTATACTCTTGTGAATCACCACATTTAATAATAATCGAGGAATCTGTTTTTGATTTAAATGCAAAAGTACAAAACAAACCGATATTTATTTTTACTGTCATAATTGTGATCAGATCTTTTTATAATAAATATTTATCACATAATTTTATAATAGAAACACAGCCGCAGACAGAAACACACAATAGTTATTGGACACACCGTCAGTCCTCAGGAAGCGATACACCTTGCGCCATATTACAGCACATCGCCTCGTAAGCGACGGCAAAACCGTTTTTGTTGTGTTTATTTAAGCATCAAACAACGCTTAAACCGCTGAAAATCGCCGGACTGGGTAAAAACCGCACCGGTTCATCGCCGCGTCACGTCACGAAGAATCACATCGAGCTATAATACTAAACGTACTTACTGTAGTTTTTTTACATTATATATTATCACAAAAAAAATCACTTTCTATCCTTTACTGTTTATTTATACAGCTCCTAAACTATGTGCCTATTTTGTATTTGGAAAATAGAAATGAAATAATTATAATGTGGTATTTTTCGATTCATTAGATGTATACTTTTGCAATCTACAGGAGTGTTCAGATCTATTGAACATTCTTATATCTTTTTTTTTCTTTTTTTTTCTTTTTCTTCTTTCTTTTCTTATATCTTTTTTATACTTTATAGGTAAGTATTTGACCACAATCTCATCTGATGTTAAATCATGATGTGATATAAGATGGTAAGTCACGCTAAACCTAGAGGGAGGCTGGCTCTAAAGTGCTGCTGCTGGAATACACCAACAGGTGCTTAGCGACAGATATTCAACTTGCGGGTGGTAGCTAACCAGGCGGACTTAGAAAAAGCTCTGCCACCATGCTATGGTTTCATGGCTGATGTTTTCTTTCACCGAAAGCTCCGACTCACTTGCTTGGATTCGAACCTACGCCTTTCGGCGCTGTGTCTGAACACACTACCAACTGAGCCATCATCGCATCATGGCGTCCGTTACTGCTAGAGATAGTTGAGTGAGTTATTTATTAGGTTAGAAAAACGTGCTTGTGATATATCTTATAACTAAAGTAAAATAGAAAGATAATAGAATCTAACAAAGCTTCCGCAAAAAATGTGGTAGTTAGACTGGTATTAAATAATTACGTGTAGTTTTATACAGAAATAAAACCCATTAGATTTAAGAGAATTTTAAAATTAATAAAGCAAGTAATACTTTTAATTACAAAAATATTACGTAGTATTCCTATTGATATTAAACAATGATAACTTTCGAATGCTAAAGAAATGCTTAGAAAAATTTCGAATTTTTATAAACATCGCGTATAAATTTGCACAGAAAGATAAGGCGCTGTCCACCGCACGTCAATTCGTGAAACACGCAGATAATGCGATTGTATCGTTTGGTTCTTTATAAACAAAAGAAACAAGTACCGTTATCAAACAAATTTTATGAATTGATTCTCGAAAATTCGACCTCTTTTTGTCGCATTTATAAACGAGCGGCAGTTAGACCGGTGACAGTTCTGTTTTAGACATCAAAGCGAATACTAGAGATGATGACAGGAGCAATCCTATAGGAGAACTAACTTCTGCGACTGAGGAACGACTCTTAAGATTATAAAAGTCAATTTGTTCTAATTCTGATTTCGTGCGCAAACACATTTTTTAATTGTAATAAACGATATGTTATGAGCATAAAAAAACTTATAATTTATCTTTAGACCCGTAATAAATGAATATACGATACTTACACCCAACACCAATACTTTCGTAAAAAAACCGGTGAGATCAGTTTAGTTATTTGTTTAACAGTATTTTTGTTTATACTGGCTAATTAATTATAGCTTATGCATAATTCAAAGACTTCGCAGAGAATTACCAAGTACATTCGCTGATGATGTTTTGACTTTTCAGTTGAATTGTAAAATATATTTTTCATAATTAACAAAAAGAATGTTCTTTACCGTAACGATGTACAGTAACCCCGTGTAACAGTAACCCAATTCCTCTTTACACCCACACAACTACGTTTAGAGCGCTCGACAGCGAATGGCACCTCCCCTCCGGTGCACGCGACTACCCGCAAATGATTTACAATTACCCGCGAGCAAATCGCTTAAGGCGTTTACGTCGCGTCGCGTTGCGTGCGGGCACGTGAAGTTGCGTGGAGGCGCGCTCGGTGCTCCGAGTGCCGGTTTAATTTCCCACAGGAGTCGAGTCGAGTCGAGTGTATTCGCATCGAGACGACACGTGGGGTCCGATAGCTTTTCCGTGATAATGTCACACGGTCACACTTTTCGGCTTATCGTTTAACTTCGTATACTTTCTGCATAGCATATATTATCCTATAATGGCCTTATACAGATACACATTCTGTGGTAAAACTATTTACATATTAATTATAGGGTAAAGACAGCAGTTATTGACGCTACAGAGAACATGGGTAGAATTTAAGTTTTTTACTACGATTAGTTAAGTCTTGTTGTTCAGTTATTATCATTTATAAACTTTTAATTTGTTGTTATTTTACTTGAATTTAGGCTTTTTAATATAACAGTTACTACAAATATAACATTTTTAAGTGATATAATCGATCACCCGAATGCTTCAAATGTTGTTTGAAAAATTAATTAATTTGATTATTGACATACTGCAACGAGCAAACGATATCTAATATCGATATCTGCGAAATCTAATAACTTTTACGTAAGTGCTAACGACAATGGTAGAAAACACCAATTTAGTCCAATTAACGACAGACAAGCGAATGCATAAAAAACGAACAGGCATTAACTTTTAGGTATAAAATATACAACGATTATTATTAGGTTTAAATTTAAGAAAAAGTGAGTGTGTGCTTATGGTCACACGATAGACGTGGAAACTTTATAAATAAATATATTTTTGTAGGTGGTAGAGCTACGCTGAAACTATTACTGGTTTCAGAATGAATGGGTCGGCTCGCCCGGGGTAGTACCACCCTCTCACAGAAAGCCGACGTGAAGTAACAGTGCTTGCACTGTTGCGTTTCGTTCGGTCAGTGAGAGCACCGGAGGCCCACATATATTAAAAGGCTGGCAACGATTTTGCGACTCCCCTGGTGTTCCTAGTGTCTATGGACGGCGGTGATCACTTACCATCAGGTGACCCACCTGTTCGTTTGCCCTCTATAATATAAAAAAAAATTAAATAATAGTAATATGTATTGATTACTATAGTAATTAGTATAATAGGTTCGAATCCTAGCAATTGAGTCGGAGCTTTCGGTGAAGGAAAACATCGTGATGAAACCAAAGCACAGTGGTAGGGGTTTTTCTAAGTCCGCCTGGCTAGTTATCACCCTCAAGTTGAAAATCTGTCGCCATGCACCCGTTTTGTGTTCCGGTAGCTGCACTTGAGATCCAGTCTCCCTCTAGGTTTAGCGTGACTACCATCTTAGACCACAGCATCATTTAACATCAGCAGATATTGTGGTTAAACGCTAATCTATAAAGTATATATATATAAAAAAAAAACATAAAAGGAGTTTTTGGAGCTTCGTAAAAATCGTTTATTGCTGTAAATCACAGGTAATAATCAAACTCGTGTTGAGGAACAGTGCAAACAAGTTCTCGTACTGGCGTCCATGTATATCATTTGTTTTAAGTTTTGTATTAATAATTATAAATGTAAATGTATTAAATATGATTCTGGTCGATAGTTTTTAATGTTATTATTACTTGCAGTACTTAATGTGTCTTGTTCCAAATTAACCGCGTTGGGCGAGTGGAACTAGAGGAGGTGCAGTGTGCACTACTGTAGTTAGACGACGTGACGCGACGCACATACTAACTGTTACGTTTCAATGAGCGCGCTCTAACTCTACTCATCAATCCTAAAATTACTTTTCTTACGCGTTACATATTGTCTTGTCGTAGTCACGCGGCGCTCGGGGCTGGTATGTGAAGGTGAAGAGGACTGTCTCGAAGCACTACTCTTGCTCGTTCCACTATATATAGCAGTAGCATAAAGTATTAAAATAATATTTAAATTAATAAATCCCATATAAATGTTTATATTAAAAACGTGTAATTAACATAGTGTTCTCGTGACGCCTGTCAAAAGGAAAATGAGGTGCAGTGCTTGACTTGACTGCATTCTCTTCTTTTTTAAATATATATTGATTCAACCGTGCTTCAATGAAAATGTACTTCCATATTTCGCATCTCCTGAGCGTCCCATTTCTTTTTTCTGAGTGAATCTTGTACACAACCGAAGTTGCTTGTTTTCAACTGTTAACTATGCATGGGGTTGTTTAACGATACATTTGGATTCGAATACTCTTCTATATCAGATATCGGAAATTGCGTTTAGCTATCGCATTCGTGGATCTGGTGCGTTATCATGTCGCAACGAGACCGCCGCGCCGATCTGCGCCGCACTGCCTGCTGAATGTAACACTGTAATCTGATCGTACAGTGATAAATTTGATCTTCGATAATTCAGTATACATAGCTTTAGTTGTAGTTCGATTTGATCGATAACATATTTACACAAGAAAGAAGAATCAGTCCATAAGCAATGCAGACCTGAATGCACTATATTTTCGACTAACATTGCCTATAATATTACGTTAACCACTGGCAACTTCAATAAAATATGGGGATAAACCTAAAGATAGATTAGGAGGACTATAGGTAGATATAAATTTAAATTGCATATACAATAATTAAAGTGATTATAATGTAATTGACTTTAAGTTAAAAATAATTTGTTATATCGGGATGATACAAAAAAAATCGAATTATACGAAGCATTCATGGAAGCGGACATATTTATGTGAAGTAATAATGTGTTCCGCGCAGTGACCGACGCGCTTACTGGCGACCAATGAATGACCCATTGTCATGATGAAATTATAATTGCACTAATAACTTGATTGCGAATACCTCACTACACAAAACACTTCAGTCTAATAATGTTGCACCGACAGCAAATGTTGTAGTCCTAGGATAATTGTGGTCAGACTGGCCAACCGGCTTTGCGGTCTTATGTCCAGGTTCCACGGTACGTTGTGCATTATTTTACATATGTCAGTAATAGTAATAAATAATAGTTTAGTTCTAACCTACAGTTTCTTTATAATACAGACAATCAACATGTAATTGTAAATCGTGTTATACGATTATTATGTTTAGTTTTTGTTTGAATAAGAACATAATTTATGTAACTCATACAAAGATAAAATTAAAGGTTTGTGGCTCTACGGGCTATGTTTATGATGATATGATAATGTAGTACCTACGTGTAAGTAGTAGTGCAGTACGGCGTCTCATGTAAATAATTTTATTTGAATACTACAAATAAATCTTTATTTATTTATATCATAGTTATATAATAAGTTTTTAAGTTTAGTAACGATTTTTTAATACTGTGTAGGTTTGGACCACAATCTCATCTTATGTTAAATGATGATGTGGTCTGAGATGGTAGTCACGCTAAACCTAGAGGGAGACAGGCTCTCAAGTGCAGCTGCTGGAACACACCAACAGGTGCTTGGCGACATATTTTCAACTTGAAGGTGGTAGTTAGCCAGGCGGACTTAAAAAAAGCCCTACCGCCATGCAAAATTATAATTTCAATTCATGTGAAAATAAAATAATTCACATAAATTCTATTTCTTCTCGATTCAGTCCACAATCTATTTATAATACATATCACTACATATTATAAAACAAAGTCGTCTGTCTGTCTGTATGTTCGCGATAAACTCGAAAACTACTGAGCGGATTGTAATGCGGTCTTCACCAATAGATAGAGTTGATCACGGGGAAGGTTTAGGTATATAATTTGTCAAGGTATTTTGTAAAGTAAGTGTTGTTGAAAGAATCGGAAAAAGTCAAGCCGCCTGGGAGCTTTCGTCGAAAACGCTGTATAATCCCTTTGAGATATTACAAAACAATGGCATAGGCTATTTAGACGAATACAGTATTAATCCTTATCAAATAAAATACATTAGTTACCTTAAGCATTTCATGCACATAAGTATGTATTTTATATTATCAGGGCAGGACAACGTCCTCCGAGCCTGTTAGTATTTACAATTTATATTTACGGATTTATATACATATGTGATATTTATTCATGGTATGTGTTATTCTGTATATTAAATATATTTAATGTACAGATTTCCTCTCGTTATCCTTTTATTATATATAGATTTTCACTTTGTATTTCTAGTTGCAGTTGCAGTTAGAATGAGCAACAATCATATATCGCTTTCACTTACATCTTGCGCTTAATTTCTCCATTCATTTGAAAATAACACGGGGGCGTATAGTATCTAGTGCACTTATCATACTGTACACTATTATCGTTTTGGATGTGTGCCGCGGAAACCGAGTACCGGGACGAGGCGCGGTGATGGTACTACCCGAGCGTTATTAATTGCCGTCCGAAATATTGCGCTCGCTAATACGAAGATTAACAGCTGAACCGTATGTACATATACATACACACACAGGCTCTATCAGTTTAATTGCGTACGTTTGGATCGTTTCCCGCTATAATGACTCGACTCTGCAAGTCGATTTAACTTTTGTAGCAACAAAGACATAATCATGTATTGTTTTCATTACTGACGCCTGTTACCATAACAATATAGTAAAACAATATTGATACAAGTGACATCTGTTTCTGAGAAACACTAGAACACATTTTTAATTGTTAGTTATTTAGTTACTTTCTTTCTGTTATATTTCTCATATCGTATTCGATAATAATAGTCAATAATAGGAAAACGCAGAACTTAGAAGTGTTAATTGTACTTAAGGTCGGAACATAACGATCTATTGTTGACGACGAATGATTATCAATTAGTTATAAGTATATGCTATAATTCTAACAGTATGTAAGACGTAACTAGGCCTTGTAAGTAGCTTCGCGTCGTGAGTACATGTTCTTCTCTCGTCACTCTATCTCGCATTAGAAGTTTTCGTGCTAATCTCCCTCCGCTGCCGTTACCGTCAACCCCGCGGCGCGCATCCTTGCTGTCTATTAATAGACCGAAGTTTAAATCATTACTCAATTACAGTGAGAGTGTGACGTCACGTGAGCGGCTCGTACACTCCCCGGAGAGGACGCGTAACAAGTATTCCGGGACGGGCTGCTTTATTAACGTCTACAGTTATAAGTTTTATAGACTTATATCGCCGGAGTTTGTTTGTTATTTTTCTCGTATAATAATTTCAATACAATCGGGCAGATTTTCCCCATACAACTGTACTTGGCGGTGGTTGCGAAACAACTAATCCTAAACAATGTGACACACCGGTTTCTATAGACAAATGATGTAAAAAAAGTATTTAATATTTGAAGATTAATTATTACTATTTATACTGAAAACTAATCAATGGAAATTATCAGTAATTCTAATGAACAAAGATAATTTCTAAATACTATTTTTAATTAGTACTTCCTGTGAAGGAAGCTGATAAGCGAAAAGAGACATATTTATGTTAATTTTAAATCCACCCCCCTAATCAAATTACAAATATGAGTAATGTATAATTATGTAATTTTATTATGAAGTCCAGCTAGTGTATGCATATCCGGAAAGTTTGTAACAGTATCTATATTAATAAACCTGTAGTTCTGTCTGTATATTTAATTTTTGTCGAAAAAGCTTGCGACAGATAAACATTAGGAAGGATTTTCATGAATATGATATATAACCGATGGATTGTCCAAAACCAGAAAGGTATAAATTCCATACAAACGAACGTACACCTCATGAGGCACAGGTCAACAGACTGTTGACAGCATAAGTTTAAAAAAATATCTGATTTATTACAATACTTTGAAAAATAACAAATGATGTATTGTAAAATTATAATTTTTATGTAAAATGTATTTTTAAATTATTTTTTCATTTGTACGACCCTTTTTTTTATTAAACCATGAAGTTTACAATGTACGATGTCACGGAATTAAAAAAAAGTATTAAGAACATAATTCGCCATATTCAGATCTGGATCTTAAAAAACCAGCCTAGGGGTTAAACAATTATTGTTTAGGAACAAAAACAAAAATATTCTCAATTGAGCATGATAAAAAAATTCTACACACGGTAAGTATTGAATGTCATTACAAAAATTTATAGACGACATATTAATGTTATTAGTAATAGTTTTGGAAATAATAATATATACTTATATTTTAGCCAAATAAAAAAAACGAGTCCATGATGATTATATATTTGATAGCATTTGAAATCGCTATTTGATGTACAATAGCCGTGGTGTGACATTCATGGGCGAGGCCGCCAAAATTTCCACTTTTAACACATAAATTACATAGTAGCGTTTTATGTTACGATAATATCAATTTTACACAAAAGTAACTCACTTGTTTTGTAAAGTTTGCTCCCTATAAAAATGTATGAAATTCGTAACACAAGGTTGACTAACACAAAGGCAAAAAGTTATGGTATATTCTGTAAATACCATAAAACCTGTTATATTTAATATTTTCACAACATAATTACTTATAACTGGAGTTAGTTTTCTTATGTTGAATGTGGTTTTGACGTTAGATTGATCAAACTTAAGAAAATAAATAATAAATCTTAATTATAACATTTCATGTCAATGAACAACGCTGTTTTTTTGCCTAAACTTGGGAATACGAAGTAACGTTTCAGTTTATATTTTTATTAAATAATCTTGTTAAGTAAAGTTTATGATTTAGAAAAGATAGCGAATTAATCACTTTGCAGATTCCAATAATTGGGAGAGTTATAATGTTTGAGTTTCTCTTGAAATTCATGTTGTCATTTTGATATTACTTACTCTAGGGAAAAATGATAATTTTGGCACCTTCACACACATATACTCGTACACTGATTTTATAATCGTAGTACGCAAATTCATGGTTCATACAATTTGTAGATAGTACCAAATTATCGGCTCTGTGGGTATATATATGCCAAGTACTTTAGGTCCACGCCACATCACAGTTTTATTTTTGTATCAGAGAAAAACATGACAACTGACGAATGAATCTATTTGCGGTAAAACGAAAGCGTATGTCTGCACGTTTAGTGATTCGTTTGTACCTGTTGTCGCTTTGCACGGACACTTTAGCACGTAGTGGACACATGCGTGTGTGAGTCGAGAGGCTCGCTCGAAGCTGCCAGTAGGCGAGTGAGTGGCTCTATTTGCAACTCGCTCTCGATGCAGACTCAGGCTCGTAACACCTCCGCTGAATATTCATGAAGCAGCGCTCTCCGACGCGACGGGCGCTCGGCAGCGCGGCAGCTGCCAACTTCAGCGGATTCCTTGCGAATCAAATTTGGCGACGACCTCGATCTCTAAACATCAGTAAAATCCAAATCCCTATTAGTTTTGTTCTTGATTTTTAGCCTAGAATTTATGTTTAGAAAATTATATAAATTCAAATTCATAAGGTGATTTTTATTTTATTATAGAAAAACAACAGTGTATGTGCTTATGAACACGAAAGAAGTGGAAACTTCTTTATAAAATTTACACTAAAAAGCCAGGCGGTCACCCATTCATGTATTGACCGTGCCCGACGTTGCTTAATTTCGGTGATCAGACGAAAACCCGACACAGTTTCCCCCCACCCTTTTTCGTACTAATTCACAGTCGTGCTCGCTTCCGGTTGTCGCTTCAATGTTTAAGCGATAATTATTTAGCAAAAAGGGCTACATATCTTGGAAATAGTTTTATATTTATTTGTTTATAAAATCTATATTAAAGATATCATATTAATTATGTATTATATTTCAATTATGTAAATACAACTAGAAATAAAGTATGTCTTTATACTTCACTGTAGATATCCGTCAAAATAAATCCAAAATTTAAGAACAACAGGATATTTTATGGGAGCGAATAACATTATTTTAAAATGGCACCCGATTGTTATGAAGCTGAAAAATGACATTGAAATGCCCCTTTGCTTATATTACCCCTTAACTGATAATGTGAAACGCAATGAGACGCTCTATATGACTCAGTGCGGTGTGGTGCGGGATGGAGCGGGGCCAGACTCTAGTGACGGCGCGGAAGCCGTTCTGATTCTAACAAAACCACATCTCTGTTTATTCGTATCAAACGGATTCCACAACAGAAACTCGCTCGAGCCTCACAACACAGTTGAGATATATTGTTTCACGACTCAACATTGTCGTAGTGTAAAAACTATGCAGTAAACAAATTAATATTTACGAACAATAATTTATGGAATTATCATACTTAATTGAATGTTTTTATTTTCACATAAAATTGTGGTGGCTGCATTGATACTTTCCTTGAACTTTTAATTTTGTAGTATAAAGGAAAAGTAGTATAAGCGACACTGTCAATTGAGTTTACATGCAATTGTGAGAAGTTGTGATATTCTCGCAAACTTTATGTCCGACTTTGTGATAAAAGCACTACGACTAAAGCTTATTTTGAAGTGATAACTTCTTATGGGAGTGTTAACCGTTTCGTTACCTAACGCGTTATGGCGCCAGTCTGTCTGGTTTCCCTTACTCTCAGACATACGGCAGCGGTAGGTGTACATATTCAAGAATTGGCATGATGGTACTGTATTTCAGTAACTGTCCTATAATATTCTAGACCATATATTATTCATAAAATACATTATTTTTGCAAAAAACAAAGCATTTTTCTAAAATAAATGCTATTTTAATTTTATTATTTAAATTAAGCTGAACGTAACATGCGGCATTATCTCCTGGAGGATCTAGAATAAATAAAACGATTTGTAATCATGCGATAAAATAAAAAAAATAGTTATATAAACTATAACCTATGTACTAAAGAGTTATTTTTTAAAGTGACTTTACAAGTAATTGAACATTAAAAATATGTTTGTTTTAATAATATTGTGATACTTACGCAGTAATATTTTTGCAATTTTGTAAGTTCTGTTGAATGTTCGTCCAATTTCAACAAATTGACTATAGGCATTTCCTTACATTATCATATCAATATACATAAAATTTAAGTAATAACCTAAGTTTTTCTCAAGTTAAACAATTTCAATATTAAATAGTTCAACTAAGATAAGTTTGAGAAGTGATAACTAGTTCTTTCGGGTGTCCCAAGATGCACACGTGTTTTTTTTTACTTGCTTTTTCATTCCATCTTACTAATAAACTTGTAAGAACAGAAAAACAGAAAGACAGACTACATTGTTTTTTGGAATTTTATGTGTATTGAAAGCTGTGTGGATTTGTGACACGGCACGTATCTGTATTACTATATCTGAAAGAATGTAAAATGAACGGACAGTATCGCTCCGCGCCGCGCCGTTGACGACGCGCGGTCTCCACGTCGCCAGGCGCTCTCGCCTCGCTCCGAACACGTTTGTTCTGTTGTTTATATGAAGTGGTCGTAACCGCAATCACAATCCGTAAAACCACATCTTAGTGTTTGTTATGCTTCTGTAATATTCACGAGGTCTCAACATCGCAACAAATAATCCTTGTTTATCACATACGATTATGTTTTACGAAACAAGTTATGAATATATTTATATGAAGGCACATAAAAACCACCGATTGTATTATATGCTGTCACAAGTTTGCACAACGTTTGTTTATAGTAACACTCGCTAAAAGTGAAGTTTTCTCCGGTGCGTACTCAATGTGTTACACTGTAATACTATTCAACGCAACAGTACCGCTTTCATTCCATGTCTCTCGGTTGGCATTCTCCATGGCCCCGGCACTTTGAATGAGTTAAATCTTGTTCCCAATGAGCGTGCCGATGAAGACCTAATTTATTACAAGCTGTTACAATACATGCACTTTATTATAATCTTTATGAAGGTGTAGGTGGTAGGTGGTGCTTTGCAACCTTTTTGGTATTTATACGTATCATATTAGTGAGTCTGTTCCATCAACGAGCACAATGATTTCATAAGTTAAATTAAAGGCAGGGGAATAGATGCTTTATTACCTTATTAGATGCTTTATTACCTTATTATATGTTTCGCGAAAAAATAGTTTCACAGATGAAATATAGGTAATACTGTTAATTAGATATGTTAGAATACCACAGTGTGGATATTAGTATTTATCGAGAAGAGAGGATTATGCGAAGAGCAGTCGTCTATCAGTAAATGCTCTAGTACCGTGGGGACAAGAGTTTACTTCTACAATAACACAGGACGAGTGTCCGCCCACGCGCCACCCCAGCACCCACTCATACCCGTACAACTGAACAGTTCCCAGCACCGAGTAACTTGTTGCCGCTCGCTTTTCTCTTCACATTTTCATTACGATATTACTTTTACAGTGGGATAAAGGGATCTCTAACAACTCTAAAATATTCATTTTATACGAGTATACCTACTATACTACGCTCTCATCGAACTGAGTACATTCTATAGTCTATCAATTAAGATAAAATCTACCTTTGAACAACTCTATAGAGAAGAAAGCCTAAGTTAGCTTACATAATGGCATATGTAATCTAAATTTGCCATTTTGAAACTGATATTTGGTCATTTCTGATTGATAATACGGTTGAAGTATTTAGTTGCACTTTAGTACCTCGGTGCAGCCGAGGCCAGCCGGTATCGTTCACACACGTACGTACTGCCTTGTGATAATCATACTAAAACCGATCGAAATGGATAATTTATATGTCAATAAGCAATATAATAATATCACTTTCAAAATCTAGATATTGTAAAAGACCGGCATGATCTAAATACTGGAAACTGACAAACTACTGGTCGTGTCATGTTTCCGACTCAGTAAAACTAGTAACAGTTTTATGGGTAATAGTATTTAATATCAAAGTCTCAAAGCATATTACCGATTTGCCGGACTGTAAGTTTAAGCGCCATGTCAAGTTGGTTTTGGTGTCAAAGGGCTATTATAGAATGGATCAATATGTGAACGATAGATGTCTGGAATTGACTCCTTTCTGTGCATCCACCAAAAATGATTGTAACGTGAAATTTATTTTAAATATACATCTGTACATATTAAAAAGATAAATCCAATCGAGTTTCTTGACAGTTCTCCTTGATGATTGAATTGTTTTCCTAACTAGTGGTAATTTTGACGTTCATAAGCGCTTTCTTAAGGCCTAAATTGAAAAAAAACACTTTTTTTATTTTGATTTGGAATAATATTAAAAGATGTTTATTAATAAAAAACGTCTCGTAATATACTCATAGGAGGAGTTTCGAGAAAATGATATACTTGTATGTTCGATGTGCTACAAGTCTAAAAGTTGGATACAAAATGAAACAGAAAGTACGATTCATATTAATAAATCACCGATGTAAGATAAGATAGTGATGAAATGCTCCCATCAGCGCTGTCCGTACAATTGTACAGTCTCTGATAGTGCACAGTCTGTTAGCGCGGGAACGAGCCTCCTCATCTATCTGTTATCAGTTAATGGGACCGCACGATCACCCTCTTCCCCCTCTCTGCCCCCTCCTTCCTGGGTGACAGTTATTTATACCATAGAGTGTTAATTTTAGATTATAAAGCAAACTAATTATAGGTACTAGATAGATAAATATTACTTGAAAGTGTTACCAACAGTGTTATATATTATTAGAAAGATATTAAAACAACTATGCATTTACGAGTACATTGTTCCGTGTTGTTACTTCATATTAACTATAATTCTAAATATTAATACTAATAGGTATAGTATATAGGTATGTATAGGTATACCATTAAACTCACAAAATATAGGATGTTAGTAAATTATAACATATAAATAAAATGAAACAGATTGGTGGTTAATCTTCGAAATGGATGTACATATTTTCACAAGACTTACAGATCGATGGAAAATTATCAAAAGTATTATTTCATACGCTTTGCCATAGGGGTTAAGCAGTAATGACAAAGTTTTACAGAAGTAACTTAAAATCGGTAAATACATAATATAATATGGGTTCAGTAGTAATTCGTAGATCTAATGATACAACAATATATTTTTATAAGAAATTAGGAACACCAGTATCTTAAGCATAAAAAGCTTTAATAAAGGGCATATTATTAAATGGTTTATGAATTAATTCACGTATAATACAAATAGGAATGGTTTTACTATATTTTGGCTACACAGGTCTCTATAGTATTTAGCGTATACATAAATAGTATTTTTTAATCACTACATTTTATAAAACAAAGTCCGCCGCGTCTGTCTGTCTGTCTGTCTGTATGTTCGCGATAAACTCAAAAACTACTGAACGGATTGTAATCACCAATAGATAGAGTATTTCGTAAGGACGGTTTAGGTATATAATTTTTTAAGGTTTTGTGTAAATCGGTTGAAATATAATGATAATTGTTGAAAGAATCGGAAAAAGTCAAGCCGCCTTAAACGTTTCATGCACATAAGCATTTATTTTTTATTATCATGGCAGGACAACGTACCTCGGGCCTGCTACTCAAATATAAGTTCCATCCTTAACAGATGTCTTCAATTGCTTTCTAATTGTACTGAATGTAATGTGCGTGCCCCGCTCTCCGCGAACCCTAACTTTCCCCAGTGACTTTCACAGTACAACCTTGAAGGTTGTTTGCCTCTAGCTTTCTATGTACTCCTTCTGTCAGTATAAGCTTGGTAATTCATATAAAGCCAGATAACTTTGTGCGTTTGTGCGTCATTTACTTTAGTAACAGATATATTTATACGGGTTTAACTTGGGTTACGAGTAGTTTCATTCGTACAGCTTTGTGTTGATTTGTCTGAGCCGTTCGAGTTCTATTCTCTTAGTGTATGTTAAACTTTTATATGTTTGATAATTATGCAATTAAACGTAACAAATTAAAATAGTGTTCCGTTTTCGTTTCTGTTTTTCTATAACTGATACATTACAAGATGTTGTATATTTTAACGTTCAATGTTTACATTCAATTTCCAATATTACACAATAAAAAAATGCGTTTTATTTTTTATGGTGCTATAAGTATACGGTATATTAGATTTCCAGGAGCGTATAAATAATCTGGGTATGTCTATCAGTTGCCGTCCGTTCGAAGACAACTATGCAAATCAGACGTTGCATGAACACTTACCTCAACTTTAATTTTGATCAGTTTCAAATAAAACACAACCACAGAAGTTTCATACTTATGTTTAAAATATTAAAATTATAATGGTGTCCCGTACATTATCGTGTCGTATATGGTAAGGTATGATCTAGTCAGATTATTCGAGTAGTTAAGTATGCAGGTGTGATCGCGTCGAAGCGGGCGGGACTCGGCGCGCGTGACCGGCTTACACGCTCGCACAGTTTGACACATCGGCTGGGATTAACTGCCGCCGTCTGCAGTCACATAATACATGTCTAATACATAATACTTTATATTTGAACGGGCAGTAGTGCTACTACTCTCTTCACGAATAGTAACAAATGTGAGATATAACAAGAACGAGGGAAAATAACTCGCCTTGACATCACTTAGATACTCTTAATTGACTCAAACATTAATTGTATATTTTATTAAATGTAACGTTAATTATGGATTAATAAAGGTTCCTGAGGGATGCCGGTATTCGTGTCCGCGGGTCGCCCTTATCATTTCACATTACAATCTAATATTCCTCGTTTACTCATGTATATGACAAGCTCTTTTTATTCGAGTGAAAGCGTTTACTCTGTATTACATGACTAGCGATACAGACTGAGTGAGGTGTCGGAGTGGCCGCACCGCGCCACGTCCCGCTACCTCGGCACATTCAACACTGTTGCTCTTCTTATAATTGCTTCAGTGAGTCAGCAATAGTCCATTGCTATTGGTTTCGAATGTGCGTCACTGTAGTAGTGTTATACAGAAGACAATTCATTGTTTATTTAATCCACTTAATAGTATATCACGACATGGTTTTGAAATCGTGTCAACTGTATTACAACAAACATTAGACTCTGAAAAAATTTGTTACAAATATGATATCCTCTATATTCCTGTAAGCGGACGCGAACTGCTGTAAATTATATTGATCACGAGTTCAAGACGATTGATATTCTTTCAAGTGAATTTCGTAGATCCATTAAACGTGGTGATATGTTTTCGCGGTGTTTGTTTTCTGAACCAATTATATATAATTATAAACGATGGGCATTTATTCAAATAGTGCAATAAAAAAACGCAAAACAAGACCGCAGAGAATAATAAACGGATAAATTATAACAGGGTCAATAAGACAATAATAAAACCTCTGATGTCTCTATGTCTTGTTTAGGCGAAAGTCACAAACAGTTTTATTTTGAACATTGAAACCAGAATAACAAGCGACAGCCGGAAGCAATGTACTGATGTGAAGAGGACTAAAACTATATCACAAAACTCTGTGTGAAGGGTGTTGTTATCTTTTCACATGTGTGAATACCGTGTTTTGTCTTCATGTGTGAGAATAACTCATTTAATCGCTTCACAGTTTACGAAGCATTTTTTGAACGCATGAATGCAGTAATATCACGCTGATGTGTATTGTTCCAGTAATTGAATACATCAGTTTCAGCGACACGTGCGAGTTTCTCGCGTAGCTCATATTGTTTCTTAAAAATTTAATCAGAATTTTAGTTTTCAATATGTCCAATCTTTTATGTGTTTTCCTACGTATTAGCGATGTGAATAGTATATTCTTAAATATTTACAGTATTAAAGGTAACATCTCTTTGTTTATTTGTTCAGTACATTACTGTTTTTTTTATCATAGATATATTTTCTAAACAATGTATACTTTGTGATATTTATTTGTATATAGAAGGAGTAACGAACATTATAGCGAATGAAGTCGTTGAAAATACTACAACACGTAGGTTTCCTACGATACTTTGCCTGAACGATTTAATAAACAATCATATAACGCAGAGAATAATTATGTTGAATAGAAATAAGTAAAATAGGGCAACAATGAAGTGTTAATATTTCTATTTAAACAACAAGGCCGCTTGTATGTTACAAAGAAACTCGACGATTATTCCGGTTACTTTATTGTAAAGAGACCGCGCAGCTAACACTTTACTTAAACTTCCGTTTACTGTGGCAATATTTCATAACCCTGTTTATAGTATAAGCAAATACAAAAATCAACCACAAAATGATTGCAGTAATGCAACCTCATTAATAGTTGAAGCGATGAGAAAAAGTAGAAGTTGTTACGTACAAAGAAAGAGGTTCGAAATAAATATTGAAATAGATAAAAATGTTAAAAATAATGTTAAATACTAATAAAGTCTGAATGATTATTTTCCTATTAAAATCGTTGTTACTATATTGTGACATTTAATACTGAAAAAATCAAATAATTTTTAAAGAAAATAACTATTTTTCGGTATATTTTAGTTTAATAAAATATTAAAATGCGCTTACTCAAAATAAATTAAATAGCTATAATATAATAAATATACGCAGCCAAAAGAACTATGTTGTATGTGGTAAATTCAGGTGTCGAGCAGCAAGCGGTTCGATGTGAGGGCAGCACGGTATGCTCTCGCTTCACCACTCACCTTTCATTAGAGCCATTCACTCTGACCTATATACTGCACTTTAATTACATGTTCGCTTATAACGTTAAACAAAACACAACCCTGCATTTTACGTAAAATATGTATTTTGTTTAGCTTTGCACTGAAAAGGAGTTATTTATGAAAAAAAATACAAGTACCTCTTCTGTATACATACATTTACTTCGCAATGATCTTAAATATAAGCAAAGTAATATAGAAATGTAATAGGTACCTTGAGTAATGTTCGAAACCGTTGAAAGCACACGAGTACCATCAAATCACTTGGGTCTTAAGAAGGTGAAGTGAAACCGCGTCGGAGGGTTAGCTCATGAGCTCTAGCGGGTTTCACCTCCGGCGGCTACTTAACGTTTAAACGTTCATAACGATAATAAATACAAGCCTACGACGAATGGAACTCACGATGTGATCAAAGAATAAGGATTATTATTATAGATTTTAGATTATTTATATAATATGCGTTACCGCACCATGTAATAGAGAAACGATACTGTTTTGTCATATATCCAGGAACAGACGTTTAAATATTTGGAGCTATTTACTGCCATACAAAAATATTTCTATGCACCAAAACCAGATTTTATAATTCTGTTATGTTTTTTCGGTAGGAGCTTTATTTACTAGAAACAATGAGTCATTCCAATGTGGAAGCCAGGATTGGTTTAAAATAGGTGTATATTATTATATATAGAGACTCCACTGAGTCTACTTTTTTAAGCAAACCCAGAATATTCCATTAGAATTTATTTGTAATATGTAAACAAAATATAAAAAATAATACTAAATTCAAATTAACTTTTAGTTATTTTAATTGTATGAGTGTATACAATATCTTAATACGCTAGTTAAATATTCACCCAGATTTATGTATTTATGTTAAGGTTCACTTTTATATAATATGTATTGACTCAGCAAGCCACGATTCTAAATCAGTCTATGTTTATCTACTCACGTAGAGGCTTCACTCAGGAGAACTTAGTGAGTACGAGACATTGCTGATGTCGGTGTACACAACCTCTTCACATTAAATTCAAACTTGGAGTCCGTAGATGTTAAGGCGTTCGTTAATGGCTTCGCTGCGGTTACGGAACGTTATCGTGTAGCTAAACAACCTCAACGCTGACAGAGGAAAATTAATATGCGATATTTAATAACCATACGGATAACTCACAGGGGTATAGTATTCTATGCGAGGAAACTATGTACACAACTTTACCGTTGTCTAAACGTTTCAGTGTTAAACTGTTGGCAAGCGAAGCCGATGCAGTGGTATTAGTTGATAATAAAGTAGAGTTACCGCAGGGAGTTGTAACCACATTCTGCGCGAGATATAATAACGTGCTGACATGTTATTATACGTCGCTAAGTGGAAGTACACGGTATACGCGCTGATATCGTAGCGCTACATCTCACCGCATAGTGCTGCACACTCGTAGCAAACTCGTAGCAGGCGCTACACTGCATAAATACTACGTTGTCCCTTGCTACGAGCTTCTTTTACACGTATGCTTCACCATTTTTACATTCTTGTAGAAATACAATTACGAAATAAGGACCATTGATAAATAAATGATGTTGCTGCTGATATTTATACAGTACAATAAACACATTTGAAATAAAGTTGTAATATTTGTTGAAAGTATATATTATTATATAGGCTCTTAGTACACATGTATCATAATATTAACAAAGTAATTGTATATAGCAGAATTACTAACATATATATATAAATATATATACAATACAATAGCAAAGCTAAGAGATTTATCTGGAGTAATCTAGTATATAATGAATACAAAAAGGGACATCACAGAAATAATCCAAGCACGTCGTTCTAATCTAGCTCACCTAGTGTTGGCTGCACGAGTATCATTTTCTAAAACAACACGTATAGTTTCCAGAACTCGTGCCTTGTTAATGTCTATTATTAGATTAACTACTCTCATAGAATTTTGCTGCATTTCCAATATAGTTATAATGAGATAAAAGCAATTTATTGTTAAGTATATATATTTGTTTTAATAATGAAAAGGAACGTAGAATAATAATTAACAAATAATGTTTAATTCGACATTAAGTCTACAAGTTGTAGTCGTCGCCAGTTTGTATGATATTTGTACTGACTAATAATAGAGTTTGTTGAATGACTTCTATAAACTTTATGAATGTTGCGAGGAGTCTGAGAGGTTAGAGGATACTTGTACCCGGTTAGAGGGTCACGACGACCTACATACTCGAAAATATTTATATGTATTCAATATATAAATTGATGATTACTATGACTTTTCTAAGTATTAAAGACAAAACATACTGGCTAAAACTATCAATAAATAGTTTTTACAATTATTAAATTCATTATAAAAATAAATTTCCAAGGTTAGAATACTATGTAGACGAACGAATACATACGTGATACAAGTGAATAATAAGAAATGTAAGTAGAGATAAGCAAACGGCTAAGTATGTGCGCGAAGGTCAATACCCATATATTAAGATAGTTTAGTAAGATACCTAAAAATCTCATAAGGAAAACATTTTACCTTTGAACTCGTTATAGTAATTCGGTGTTTGTCAAAAGTTATGCTCAGCAGCGACTTCACAACGACAGTTCTCCGCGGATATTCTTATCCGATTTTCCAATATTTAAAAAAAAATATCCTTGTCTTAATATATTTTACTTCAATTCATAATTTTGTAGAGAAGTATTATAACAGTATACAGATGAAAGTATATATAAAAACATTGAGTTTGGACTTTCCGCTCTGGAACTGTGGGCCCTTAACATTTGGTATATAGTATTCAATGTGACCGCTTTAGTGAAAGTCCGCCTGGTTGGAGCCGACTCTCTGCTAACATAAAAGCGTTAACTCCACTCCCCCAATGATAATTAAGTTTATAATTTCAAAGTGTTATTATTCAGTTAACCTAACATTAACAGGCGTATTAAAAAGTTTATTGTTTGGTATTATAAAAAGGTTATAATTGTACATAGGGTTGTAAGTTAGATAGGCTTTAGTTGCAGCCGTTCGACGTCGCGTTTTAATACATTACCTACCATTAGAGATCATTGCTTAAAATCGGATCAAGCATAAATCAAAATTATAAAAAAAAACGATATTCAAATTAGGTTCTAACTGAAGAAAATATAAAATTTTATATCTAATACATGTTAAAATACACTACCTTACTGGGATCTGAAAAATCCCCTTAATAAAAATACGGTTTTTCATTACACATAAAGATTGTTTTTCGCTGTCTGAGAAGTAATATTTTCAAATAGAGGAGTTTTCGACCGTAAAGGTGATAAATGATTTAGACAGTTTACCGAATGAGATCAAAACCAGAGATCCGAGACGCACAGCTGTTTTACTGTACGATATTTGTATAACATGTATGTTTGATAAACCTTCCGCTACGAAAATAATACGTTTATAAATTTCCAAACTGTATAATTTTTTAATATTATCAACAAGAGTAGACGAGCGCAGTGCATACTTATTTATTCATAGATTCTTAATGTTCATGTACATACCATTATAGAATTATCAACGCTTCATTATTTCAGAGTTCATGTTAAGTTGTTCAGTTTGTTTTTGCGAAGAATATGATGTTGTCAGTGATCTGCGGTATATACTTCTTAATTTCTATGTATAATAATACTTCTGTAACTATATTAAAGGTTTAATGTAGTCCTGGTTAATTAGTTATAACCGTGTTTCAAAACCCCATTTCTATATAAAATTGAAACAGGTGATAAAATATACTATCTATGCAATTCATCCCTTCGAGTATTCAATTCAAGAAAAAATCTGAAGATTGTAACTGTCAAAGCCTCGGATTGCTTAGTCATGGATAGTGTATAATTTGCACTTAGTAATAATATTATTATAACTTTGGTACAATCTTACAATTCCTCTACGTGCCAACTGAATAAGTTCGTTTGATTTTTATACATTTTATCGGTACTTCCTGAACACACACACACAGTTCACTGAACTGTATAGTTCGTGTAAAGCCAAAAAGTAATATCGGAGGCTCACCCGTTGTATTTGTATCAACGTTTTTGCGGACCTTTGACTGATGCTCCCCTAGCAGTTTTTGTACGTGAGGCCTCTCCCGTACTTTGAACGTTCGTGTTCGGCCATCGAGTAAGCGATTTGAAAATACAATATTTTGTGAATTATTTTTAGCAAATATACTCGTAAGTACTTATAACTATAGATGCTCTATTCTAAATCTTTTATTTTTATTTTTTAAACGCTGACTATCAAAGTACAATCAGCTGGCCCTTGTCTGTGAGAGTTCATGCGTTTTGTACCACGTCAATACATCAATGTTTATATTCTAAATGTTAATTTCGTTCTCAATAAATATCAAGACGCAATTTTCCACATGGTCATTAAAATCTATATTAAGCATTTCTTTTGTTATGACAATTAAATAGCTTATGCACATACTTATATAGAATTTTAATACCCAAATACAGAGTAAATGATTATGCTTCTAACATAAAAGTTAGGAATATGCGGTGATCGAACCTACGAACTCTCTACCCAAAAAAATATTTATTAACACAAAGTCACATAATCTACATTTAATATTAGGTGCTATTATTTTAGTGCTATACTTTAGTATATGTACTCTTTTCTTATGATATATAGTATGTAAAATAAATATGTCTTAACTTTTCTGTCTACTAACTTAAATTGAAAAGTTAGTACTAAAGTACTAGTAATCAACTATTTACGACGCACGTAAATAGGCTTTGAAATAGATCTATCATTTTATTGAATAAAATTAATATAGTGATTAATTTTGAAGTGTTATAGCAGTATTATAATTTTATTTAAGAGCGTAATTTGTAAATCATAGTGCTATATAACTATACAGTGAAACGTTGGTTTCGTGGCCCGCGTAACCCGTTTAAGAGTTGCTCAGGACACGTATGAGTATAAGAGTTGCTTGTGTCCGCGTGTTCCCATCACTCCACGATATAAAGTTGTTCCGACTGAAACTTATGGGTATAGTTGTAGTTCGGTGCCGGTCGCTGTCCGCCGCCGCCCTGTGACTCGTGACGCGACGCGCCTACCCGACAATACGCGAGTATCACGTGTTTTATCAAATACTCGGCTGAACGTGTTCACTGTACTGAAACTTTCTTCCTTATTGTTTTGCGAAAATCTATTTCGAGTTGGTATGAGAGGATTTGTGACGTCAGGTATATTTTGATATAGATATTGAAAATTACTATATAACGACCTCATATCGGATTACGTCTGTTATTTTTTATAGAATGTTTGTATTTATTTCTCTTTCGATATTAGATGTAATGAAGTTATGATTACTTTATTTCTCAAAGAGCACTGTGGATTGTGTTCTGAATGAAAAGAATCCATTGTATTTTATTCTGTTAAGGAGTAAGTGTGCGTCGGAAAAACTGCTTTATCTATTATTGCACTATAGCGAAACTGATATTTGGATATACCTATCTAAATGTTAAATGTAGTTAAAGATTAAAACAGATGAGTAGGCGCTGATTAATACATTTTAATGAGTAATACCAATCTAGTCTAGTGATCATGCTTTAATGTATAGTGTAAATACTAACAAATAATCTATGGTTTTTTTTTTTGAACTGACATAACCTGTTGGCTCTTTTGGCCTCTACAGATTCACTGGACAACAAGAATAATCTATGGTCTAATATACGGCCTAAAATTTAGGTTTGCTACATATCTATTAGTACTGTCAGTGAAGACCTATATTCGACTTTAGATAAATATTCGGAATGAGAAAACTCTTTGCAGTTATTTTATTAATGTTTTCTAAAATTTTAATACAATTGCTGTTACTATTATCGACATGGGGATATCGTCGGGAATTTATTGTTCTACAGCAGGCTCAAACAATTCTGTTACAATGGGGCTTTGTAACAGTAGAAAACTATAATCACTATATTTTAAATTCTTATCTCGGTTATTCAGCAACAATAATTTGCATCATGGAAAGAAAGTGCGAAGGAAAACTCGTTATGCTCGTTATGGAAAACTGTTAAGTGCTATGCAAACCATCGGTACTCCTTCTTTATGTGTAATAGAAGTCTTACATCCACATAATCGTGATCCTAAACGCATAGAGATAATAAACACTTATCTCGTAGTATAAATGTGAGTTATCCGGTATGAGACATGTGGTATGCTGGTATTGGCGGCGGACAGTACACTATTCTCGCGCATTATTAAACCTAGGACTTGTGCTGCATTGTCCGGTCCGACAGCTAGTACGCATCGTATATAAAAGCTATTCAATTGGTTTCGGCTCCGCAGCGGCTCTATCACAACACTGTCTATATAATAATAAATCAACTGGTAATAATGTAATCTCCAGACTATGAAACTTTTAAATTGAATATGATGTGATTGCAATATTTATTTGAAATATAAGAGTTTTACTTAGCGTTGTAGCGTTGTCAAATAACATTATTTTAAAAGAAACTTCAATAAATAATTGCAACAGTTTTTTTTGTGAGATAATTGTAATATGACTCGATTAACTGGCATACAGGGTACACTGGACAATGACAATAATGACAGAGTAATATGTTAGGAAGTAGGTATTGTAAGAAATTATATTTAGTTTGATGATATCACAATTATACATTTGTATTTTGTAATTTCTGTGTATAGTTTTTTAATTTGTTATCAATATGCGCACCTATGTATATAAATATATTTATATTGAATATTTTTATTTCTTATCATTGGTAAATAAAAATGGTGAAAAGGCGAAACGTGGAGGATCTGTTAATGCTCAATAATTACACGTTTTACCCAAAAAAAAACATAATTCTAGAAAACGAAATTCGTCGGAGCTATCCCCAATAGGGTGCTGACTATGTCGAAATATCCTCAGTGCTTACTAGAAAATATTGCTGGTACGAGTTCAAACCAAGTATACGCATACTCCATTTACTTATATTACGGAGGGTAGGAGAGAAAGGAAAACAATGAAGTAATCAATCTTTTTGCATAAAAAATCCGCTACCTTTAAGGATATTATAAACATAAAAATATATAAGGTTTTAATTTAAGTATTTCTTAATTGTATTTCTCAATACTTTTTTTTTAAATAACTGGTTGAGTACTTAGAGAGATATAATGAGTTTCTTAACACGGATTTCAAAATATTTAATACATGAGTTTGTATATTTATATCCCTGCAAACCATCGCCTTAGAGGCTATGGTAGTAGCTATTTAATTAACTATCGTCAGTTAGACATAAACAAGGAGATCCCAAAGAGGGTTGACGTCAGGCAGGCAACCAGTCAAAAATATTTTATCAAATCTCAATCACAACATAAAGAAAGAAAACATGTTGTGCCAACCCTACTCAGGTGAGACACGAACAAGTGGAGAAATAATTCACTATTCATATAAACGAGTCCCTTGTTTGTTGTATATTGTATGGTTGACTGTAAAAGTGTGAAAAAAAATGAGATGAATTAACGTAGTGTCACTCAACTCGACGTAGCACTTCTCGATTGCTGAATACACCGCGTGTTTGAATAAAGTAACACGTTGATCTGAGTTTAGTGGAACACAAGCGAAAGCGGTGTCCTCACGCATACAAACACACTCACTTCGATGCTAATTTACAAGAGCGAATGAGCTGCGCCACGGAGATACCGTATCGCCGCCCCGTTACCCGGGTAACTCGCAACCAAACGAAACCTCTACATGTAAATCAAATTTAAATATTTGTAAAATTTATGGTGATAAATTAGACATGTAGTAATTATACAATAATATATATATATATATATATATATATATATATATATATATATATATATATACATCCCGGGAATGAATTTCCGTCCTTATATATGCTAACATACTGACGTCTGGCACTTCTACTTTAGGTAGAAGAAAAATCTCTGCGAATGTCGGTTAATTAATTAATTTAATCGTATGAAAACGACTTTTTATTCCAAAATATTATAACCTGTTAATATATAATTATACGTATATCACTGACGACATGGCAAACTCTCGGCACTCCCACCCGCACTTCAAATCCTATAGCGTCTGGATATACTAATTATTATCTTTTATTTAACGGATTCTGGTAACTCCTAAAACAATGCGATGTTGCCAAACTTCCTACGCAGAGCAGTGCGGTATATTATATTCGTACTCTTCACTCAATAAATCTAATTTCAAAGTAGACAAATTTGGTTTAGGCAATTTTATAGCCGGAATAATGATTTTTTTATAGTAATTTATCACTATTTTTACGCAATTCATTACAACTTATAGAAGTTGCTGTACATTACTTGTTGGCCGATATTATTTATTTTAAAACGATGATGACTTAATGGTAGACGTGCTTAGATACCGCGTTGCTCGGTGTAGATTCAAACTCCAGCAACATACCGGATTTTTTGTAGGATAAAAGTCAGGTATATTATAATGCCCATCTGATCATGCTCTGGTCAACCTCGAATTAGAAATTTGCCATCAAAGACCTACAGATGTGTCCAGCAGCTGCAGTTGAGAGCCAATCCATTTCAACGTTTTTACTAGCTTACCATCTTAAGCCACGTCGTCACTTAATATTAGGTGAAATTATATTCAAATACTAGCATATTTAAAGCATATAACAAAAAAGTATTCAACTGAAGTTATGGCGGCGTACGAAAAAGCAAACAATATTTGATCACCTATAGGTATGAAAGGGACAGCACATCACGTTGCTCTCGCACAAGGTCACACACAGTAAGGACAATTAATGTCCCAAATTTACGATTATATCTCTTATGTCCACGTCATAAAGTACACTTTTATTTTACTATTGTCAATCGGGACCCTTTATTGGGGCCTTATTGATACGTCGTCTTATAATTTGTGATTTATATCGCTCCTAATAATAATGATTTTAAAATTTAATGCAATACTAGTAAATTGTACCAATAATGTCCAATTTTATTATGGTTTTAGAAGTTTTCTCATTCAATCAATATTCGTTTGTTTTTATTACGTTTTGTGACAATAAATATTACTAGTACAATAATTATCTGAAAAGCTTAGTGCGTATTCGAAATATTTCGATGGTTTTTTTTTTATTTTGATACATAAATATACTAGAATTTGTCCGTGGCTTGTCCGCTCGCTTTTTATATACTAATTATTTTTGTTTCTTTGTTTTATGTTACTAAAACATAGATCTATTTTATTGTTTTTAAACGTATTACTAGTAATTTTATCGTTGTTAATGTTGCAAAATAAACTTAAAATCGGGACATTGAACAAAATTTATTATTATATTTATATCGTAAGTCGATATCGTGATTTAATATTACACGCCACAAAAAAAAAAAAAATGTTGAAAGATATTAACACAGCTTCATTGAACTGTAAATATGAAAGTCTATATAATGAATCCAAATCCTTTAGATACTTGTGATGCACGCGTAGGTAGTTGTGACGGGGTGATAGTATGAATAAAATTAAAATGTTTATTGTTTGTTTGTTCTAACCTCATAAACTACTGAAGTGTTTTCGAATTGACTTAGAAAATATGTATTTTAAAAATTTTATATAAACTATTAATTATTACGTTTTTCCATAGGATCAAAGCAACCATAATAAAATTAAACAGAGGTAATTCGAAATAAGTAAACATGTTAAACACTAACTACAATTACGAAAAAAAATCGCTTTTAATAAAATTCAGACGCGTATTTTCCATAAATACAAAAAAAGAAAACAATTTCATTAAAAGGAAGTCGCGGGTAAGGCATACTATTTGAGTATTCATTTTATTCGGGTATTCGCCCATATTTACTATTCGAATAATGCTGGCCAAAGTATTCGAGATCTTCGAATAGTTGAGCAATCCTAATGTAAAAGAACTATACACCTACATAACCCTGAGGAACTTTGTCATTCAATATAGCTGGAGAGGACAAGAACGAACATTTTACTATCACCGGCACTCTTAACTTGTAACATAATAAATCACATGTGAGTCTCAAGTAAAACAATATACAACTTCCTAACATCAATCGCCCTTACAAAGAAAGATAATGCAATAATTTTAGTCAATAAATATTGTATGTATCAATTTGTACTAATATCGACACAATATGTTTTTAAACTACGAAGCATGTGTTCTTATTAATAATTAAATTTGTAATTTTGTTATATGTCTTTGTAATGATTATTGCCTTCAAATTTGATTTATTTTCTAGTATGTCACGCCAAGGAAATCATTGATGAGAGTACTTATTAAATATTTAAAACTATGACTTCTGTGTTGTTCTTGCTGCAATACTCATTAATGTGCTTTATGTTTGAGCATAAAGCACAGGTTTAAGCTACAAATTTTAAAAGGAAATGCTAGTTGACTAACATGTATTTGGCAATCTTTACATGTTAGTTAATTTTTAGTCCGGTAAAGCTGTGAAGGCCTCTCATGCCAACAGCGTAAAGCCAGTTCTCAAAAAAAATTTTAGTCAATTATTATGTTGTCAATATGTATCTAGGTAATCGTGTTAAGGCAATTATAGGTATGATTGTTATGAAACAAGACTTACAGCATATTCATCGTTTTAGATATTCAATAATACAAAGGTATTCGAAAAACTCTTAAAAGTCTAATAGTACTGATAGTGGTATTCGTAAAACTCGAATAATATAATCAGATGAATATTGCATGCCCTAGTCGCGAGCGCACTAGCTAGTGTTTGAATAAATCTATTCACTGATTCTATACCAATTTAAACAATTTTTTTTATCAAAATGTAATATTTACTGCTACTCAGCCAGTAAAAAACAATTCATAATATACTAAAAGCTACATTTAGCCATGTTATATTAGCAGAAGACAATCTCTAAACGATGGTGAAAGCTGTATCTAAATTTGTTACGTAGTGTAGAAGAACTTCGAAAATACAGATAGCTGAGAAATAACTTTGTTCTGTAATATTTATAAATAGTAGCAGGCTTCAGAATATTATTACTTTAGTATCCACCTGCATACCCAAGTATCAATTAAATATCTTCCCGGGACCAATCGCCAATAGTTATAACATTTGCCAAACTGTTAAGTGTAGATATCTTTACAATGGAATACAAAGTTCTTTAAAAGGAGTAGTTTTCTATCACCGATGTCTATATATATTGAAAGAGATTTAATTATATAACGATTCGAAACATTCAAAATGTATCTCTATTATTTAAGCAATATAGACAAAATATAGGACCACATTGCATAATTACACCACATTATGATGTATTAGGCACGGCTAAATACAGTATTTTCAACGACCGTGCCTTTGAAGTAGGCGTCAAAATTCATGTCTAAACCCCGCGAAAATCGCCAAAAAGCATGTCAGTGTCGTTTTTGAGAAACGCGGGGGTAATCTTTGACGTTATTTCAATAAACTTTGATAGATTTGTTATTATAATATGAGTACACTTAATTGTTCCGAAAACTATTATTCATATAAGCCACGAATTTAAAATAAAATACTCTCTCTGTATACAATATGACAAACGTTAAGACACTTTTTTATATTTCTCTGATTCAGGAAAGTTTAGCCCCAGTATCTGTTTTATCTTCAAAATATTATCAAACAAAAACGGGTTATTTGCAACGGTATTTAGATCAATATAATAATTAATTGTTATTGAATAATCCAATTATTATCGGTGTAAGCATCACATAATTCAATGTTATGGTTATGTTGGGTATTTAATAACGATAATATTGTGCATCGCACAATTTTCTATGATTGTCTTATAAGATATGACAGGTTTAGTATTACACGATATAAAAAAAATGTTTGTGTAGATATACTTAACCTTTTTTTACTTTCCTGAACAGTAAAAGAGAAATATACAATAAATAATTTAAAAAACCGTTCACAATCTATCCAGAAACGAAGAAGATAACAGAGAGAAAGAAACATTTTCACGCAAAGCAATTCACGGATACTGGACAATATGTATATAAATCTATTTATTGATTTCATAATAGTCATAGCATACATTTCATTATATTTATTACCATTTCATACCAATTATTCGTAATATTCCCAGAGGTAATTAAGTACACATATATCTTAATAACATAAAGTAAAATGAGAAGAATTAATGTCTAGCGCATAACAACAAGGGACACCCAGTACAAGAACGTATTTTCTACTAACACATTATGCAATGTCCGTTGCCCTGCTCCCGAGCAATGCTCCCCCCCCCCCTCGGTCATTGCCGCCACCCGCAACACGAACGATGGTTATTTTTGGTTGGTATCGGCATTACATCAAAAGCGTTTAACATCAAATCAGCATCAGTACATCAAAGGCGAATGTTCAATGACCCTAACACATTCCGTTGTGTCTATGACATAACAATATGACCGAACTATGTACTACGTTTCCGCTGTCAGTTTATCAGTTACTTTAGAATAATTCAAAATATTTACATATACATGATATCAAATTACTTCATTTAATAAATTCTGAATTCCACTGTCACTCTTAATACTTGAAAGTTATGCAGGTGATAATAAAATAATTATATTTTGAGGCCCGCTGGAATCTATAAATACAATATATAAAACAAAGTAATTTTTCGTATCTTTGCTGTACCTTTATTTGTAAAGTAAGTAATGAATTTTAATACACTTTTCATGGAGTTCCGATCCAGTAGCCATCACGTAAGGACGTGTCCGATGCGCACCAGATGTTGTTTCGTGAACTAATAAGTTGTCGTTTAGGTGAGCAGTACTATCGAGTGATTCATCGCTTAATACTATTGTGTTTTTGAACTTCAATTACTTCCGAGAAACGCACCTGTTTAAAGTGTTTTGTGCGATTGTTTGTGTGATCGTAAACCGCACTTTTTAGTGCGACCCGCGTGTTAACATTAACTGTGACAACAAGTGCGTGGAGCGTTCCGAGAATTCGTTTTTGCGCACCCTCTTTTGTTTTGTCGTCGTTTTTCCGTTAAACCACGGCATGGCGTCACTACAGGAACAGTTCGATAGGCTGCGATATCTTGTCGCTACTCGCGCCCCATCGTTATTCACGGAATTCGTTAACGTCATCGGATAATATTATGTGCGTTCCCCATCTAGCAACCACGATTTCTTTCGCGTCATTAGCGCCACCTTTGTTCCAGGAGATATCGGTAGATACAGGAGTATTTGAAGTTCCCATGTCGAGCTCTAGCCCTGATTCTGACATGGAGCTTGATACCAGCGTGACCCCCGCAATCACGAACGATGATTTTACAAACTTAAGCCGAAAGCGGCAACTGCCCGTTACCGTCACGTCACATGCCTCAGATTCAGAATCGGGTACGGAAGTCCCGATAACTATGATACTACTAGTAGAGGGCGTAATTGCATCCGTCTCATCTCACATGCGTGCTGGCTTAGGTAGCTTCCAAGCCCATGCTACGCGTTTTGTAGCTGAGGCTAAGAAGCCCCGCACCCCGCCCCCGTTACTATACAAGACAAGTCATCCACAATATCTACTTGGTTAAACGAAAAGAATATCCGGTACACATCCACCTTGAATACTCCCACAGGTATTCAAGTAAAAGTCTCGTCCACCACTGACCACCGTGTAAGCTTACTTCTCTTCTCCCAGAGAGGAAGCTCGCTTATTTCACTTTCGCGCTCGAGGAAGGGCGCCTCCTTTGCGCCGTAGTTAGACGTGTTCCGGTCGAGATATCGACCGATGACTTCTCAGGCTCCCTTAAGGAGCAAGACTTTCCTTTCCGAGAGGTACATAGGATACCTTATATGCTGGTCGTCCTTGACCGATCACAGGAGGGTAAGGCCATTTTCGGCCTCACCTCTGACTGTGGTGTCACCGGCATCACCGTTGAAACCCCTTGCAAGTCCCATACTCCGTCGCAGTGCCATAACTGTCACAGTTATAGTCACTCAGTATGCAAACTACCATCTTTGTCCCAGGTGCGTTAAGTGCTTAGACCACCCTACGAAGGAGTGCGCACGCACTCCCGACACTCTCGAGCCTACGAGCCACGTCCTCTGAGGTAACGTGGGTCACCTTGCGACCTATGGCAAGTCCCCCACGCGCTGCGCACACAACGTCCCCACCAAGCGAGACAAGCCGAAGCTCTCAAATCCGTGGAGGCCTTCCCTGACTTGCCGGGTACCTCCTGTATCCCGGTAGCGCCGGTTCCCACGCCACGCGAGGCACCCTCTGTGCCGCTCGCCCTCCAGTCCTGGCGGGCCTCCGTAGCCCACTGGGCTTTAAGGCATAACCTCAGGTTCTCAAGCCTCAGACGCAGCCCCAGCCACAGAGAGCGATGCCTACCCTGGCTGTCCACGTTTTCTCAATCTCAGTCACGCATCGATTGGCTGACACAGGTCCTGCTTGAACACGATATTGAGGAGATCGTCGCGTTCAATAAAATAATTAATAGTAATATGGACATTGGCTTCCTTAACGTGCTCTCTTCATTCCCAGCATCGATTGGCTGACACAGGTCCTGCTTGAACACGATATTGAGGAGATCGTCGCGTTCAATAAAATAATTAATAGTAATAGGGACATTGGCTTCCTTAACGTGCTCTCTTCATTCCCAGGCGTTGTCGTGATGACACGACGCCTCGCCCGCGCCTCCGTAAATAGTAATAAATAAAGCTCGCTGCGTTAAATAAAATAAAACCACGCGGTCTTTGTATTTTGTTTCTTAACGCGAGAAGTCTCCATACACAACGCGACTTAGTAACCGATTTTTTACGCGATAGACAAATAGATATTTCTTTATAGTTTAGGAAACACTACCTACAAAACCGAAAATGGGCAATCCCCGGATCGCGAATTATAATATAGTCAGAAACGATCGTATCACCCGCGGGGGCGGCACTTTATTTTAGTATAAATGTTCGTTGTACTGTATGCCGATAGAGACGCCCGTTCTTTCTAATATGGAAGTGTCAGTGTGAAGGGTATCTATAGCATATCTTTCACCGAATAGAGAGCTTCTCAAGTCCCACTTAGAGGCGATGTTCGCGCGAGGAAACTCGGTCATCATAGTCGGGGACCTCAACAGTGGAAACGTTTTCTGGAACAGTCCGAGTACTTCTCGCAACGGGCAAATTCTCGACGAGCAAGGTAGCGATCTCGTTTTTGACATCGTAGCCCCGCTGGAACCCACTCAATATTCGAATCACTGTCGTCCGACACTAATAGATGTAGCACTTTTAAAAAATGTCACGCTTCCGATACTGCTCATACAAGTTGTACATGATTTGAATTCAGACCACCACCCCGTGATATAAGCTAGGTTCGAATTCCCATATCGAGTGTCAGCCCGCGTGCGTAGCTGATTACGCGAAGCTCAGTAGATATTTAAAAAATAATCCCTCCTCGGATAGCTTACATAGAATCTTGGGCGCGTTGGTGTCTAAAGCCGACGCGGAACAGACTATCGATTCCCTGGTTGACTTTGTTCAGACCGCCGTTAGGGAAACCTCGAAAGAGGTACAAGCGGTGAACGATCGTCGCTCTATACTCCTCGACAACGTGAGAGCGTTGATCATGGAAAAGAATGCCATGACTCAAGCCTATGACACTTACCCGTCTGTAAATTATCGTGATCGGTTACGTTCGTTACGTAAACTAGTTAGATCTCGTATTTCAGAAATCTGAGCCGCCAGGTGGGACAAACTTCTGGAGGAGATCCAGCCGTCCCACGTGACGTATTGGATAATAGTACGTAGATTCAAATCAGATCTTAATGCATCCATGCTCCCGTTAGAAATAAGTCCTGGATTTCCTCCCACGTTCGAAAGTATCGACAAAGCGGAATATCTTACCGCGAATTTAGAGGAGTAATGTTCTCCGAACACTGCTAACACCGACCCTGTCCATATCGGATCGAACGAACACCCGTTAGAACGTTCTCTCACGTCTCTTTGAGCGGATACCGTAACCCCGGTTAGTTTCGATGAAGTGTCGGCCGCCATCAAGCGTTTCAAGCTTAGATAATCCCCAGGTCCTGATGGGGTCCTTCTTGACCACATCATAGTTCCCCTGGTCTGTATCTTCAATACGGCAATTTCTCGCTAAGCACTCATATACGAATCAAGTACACCACCTCACGGAGTACATTTTTTCTAAATTTAACGAAAATCCACGAAAAAAGGTCACCCCGCATAAACCTATACCGAAACGCAATATAGCAGTCTTTTTCGATGTCGCCAAGGCCTTCGATAAGGTCTGGCACACTGGTCCCCGGGGATCGAATTAGGTTGCTATTCTGATGATACAGTTATATACGCTGCCAGTTGGTGGCCGGACTTTCTTAGAAATTGAATCAATCGGGCCATCGTCACACTCCGTGAATGGTATCGTCAATGGAGAATAGAGTTCAATCCTGAAAAAAGCATCGCGATATTTTTCGATCCCGTAAATCGTCCGGGACCTAAGAATCTAAAGCTCCTCAGGCAATACGAAACCGAGACTTCTTGGGCCCTTAAGGTCATATATCTCGGAGTTACATTAGATAGGCACCTATCTTTTAAAGCATATGTAGAAAGAGTGCGAAACAAAACCACAAAGGTTTTGGATCGTTTACATCCGTTAATATGCTCAAAAAGTAAAATATCCCTCAGACATAAGACTACCTTGTATAAGATGTGTATTCATCCTATTCTGACATATAGCTGTCCTGTTCTCGCGCATATGTCAAGGTATAACTTTGAAATATTACAAAAGCTATAGAACTGTTTTCTACGTAAAGCGGTGGGTACCCCGTAATACATCCGGAGAGTCAACCTCCATAGGGACCTGGAGATGCCGTCTATTTGGGAGTACGTCAAAACACTCACAACTAGTTTTTTCGATAGCGCTATGTATCATCCCAGTTCGTTAGGTGGTATCCGCCGCAACTTATAACACCGTACCCGACGCGTCGCGGTGCAAAAGACGTCCGCGATTTATTTTCACTGATCCTCCTGAAGAAATTTCGTTAGCTAATTTTCAGTACCCTTACGTCCCTCGAAACAGAGCGTGTGCGTGCTCATGTCCAAGTAATCACATATAGTGAATTTTGCCCCAGCACACATACCTAGGCCTCCCTCAGCAGCTGCCTCAAGCCGAGGTCTGATTCTCCGGAATGGTGCCCTCGAGCACGTTGCTTGCGCAAATATAGTGACACTGAATAAATTTTCAAACACTAGTTATTACAACACAACACAGATCACCCCACACACGTGCACATACACACATGTAGATTCACATATTGCTTGGATTTGTTTTTATCCCTTTTTCGAACGGAGTTAGTTTACATTAATTTACTAGTCAGTTTTAGTAGTAGTTTTAATAGTCAGATATAGAGCATGGTACACGTCTATATTTCACAAATTCATATTTATATGAAATAACAGTTAGCTTAGTTCTACTCGGGATATTCGGTGACAATTCAAGACCAGGCGCACCGTGCGCCCCTGTGATGGTTGCCTATATAAAATCAGGTGAGTGCCTTTAACGCTCCCTTTAGTTGTCCGATAAAACTGTAGAGGCCTTGCCAGACCAACAGTGTAGTCAGTTCGAAAAGAAACAACACTTTTCATTGACGATTATAATATTTTTCCTACATCTTATATGATACAGCTACGCTCTGAGATTTTAGTATACTGAAACAAACAAATGTTAAATTGATGTAAGTAAAAAAAAATCGGACTACTTATATATTATTGAAATTTATGATACATAATTTATAAGTTTTATTTGCTTTGCTGCACAACTTGTTTTGTTTCACAACACTATCAATATCAATACACATAGTAACGTTTAAATTTAGGGAATATTAAGTAAAAGTTTTATCTAACAGTAAATAGATTTGGGAATAGACTTTGTGCAATCACATATAATCATTACATTTTAGTAAACAACGTAGTCATAGGTACTTACTAAATAACAAATTATAATAAAACACGCGGAGCTGACTCATCACTCTCATCACTCGCGTATTCAAATACCACGTCAGTGAGTACTTCGAAGGAAAATGTCCTGCTGAAACTATAGCAATGTGGCAGCTCATTTTATAAGTTCGCCAGGTTAGCTTCTCGTTTCAGTTTGAAAATATTTTTTTCGAAGCTAACTAATTTATTAGCCTCATAGGCCTTCACGGCTTTACTAAAACAGTTTCAAAATCTTTTACCAAGTCTCTATGAGTGTGGTGTGGCAGACGCACTATATATTTAAAGTATTTATGCTTTTGAACACATTAATATTTATTATCAGTCAATATTGTGGTTACAAGGTAAATCCTTTAAAAGTCAAGAGAATGTATTAATTTTTTTTTTGGAATATATAATCAAAGTAAGTGGATAGTAATTAGATAAGAATCTGAAATGTCTGAGTGACTTTCTGAAATGATTTTTTCTAAGTTTAGTTTTGTGCAAATAATTAATTACGTACATCGTATATTTTTCAATGTTTAGGGTTCACAGTTTTTTAGAGATAGAGAGATAGAGAGATATTTGACGCTACTTACAAATTTGTCCTCAAACATATAAGAAAAGTTGTAAAAGTAAAAATGAAGTTTATTTAAAAATTACTTCAATAAATTTAAGTCTAAAATTTTGTTTTTAATGAAACATATAGCATATAAACAACTAGTAAAGAACAAAGCGTTTATCTGTGTTTTTTTAGCTCCTCTGAATTATCAAAGCAAAAGATTGTGATACGGTTTTCACTAATATTTGAAATATTATATGTATATTATATTCATATAAATCAATGATCTATTTCATAAAGGTAACCAAAAAGTGAACTTTTTATCTTTTACAAATTATTATAAAGTAATTTGTTATCATCAGCCTGTAAGAGACACACTACAAGGCGAATGGCTTCATTCTTATTGAAGGCATGACCACAATCACTACGCCAGCCCACGATGTATTGGTGATTTTAATTAAACTCTGAGAAATCCATAGTTCTATGTTTTCCACATACAGAGGTACTAAAAGAACATTTCTCAGATTCAGATATCCCCACGGTGTTTTTCTTCACTGTTAACCGATAGTGTCACCAATTTGAATGAGTAATTGTTCGTGAATTCAGAAAAATTCATTGGTATATGCCGGATTTGCCGGACATCGGATTGGTATTCCACTGGTCAAACCACTCGACCACCACGACGCATTTTATACTTTTTTTTGTGTATGTAGTATTTGATAATTAAATAAATGAGTCCTTATCCAATTATGTATATCTAGGTAACTAAATATAACTGGTATAGAATGTTTAAATTGTCCATCTTGGCATATTGTTTGCATGAATGACTTAGAAGATATAATAATTTTAAAATTATGCATAACTAAATTAGTATTGGGTGAAGGTTACTACAAAACTTGTATGTCTTTGGTAATCTATAAATATTGCGTACTTATAATTCATCGTTAGTACATTATGCCTGTGCAAAACTGGGGTATTTATTAAGTCTTAAATATGTTACAAACAAGAAAATAATCGAATTATTAAGGTAGAATTTCCCGCGGCTTGTTAAATTAAATTTCGCGCCAACCGTCTAGTTAGCTAACGGTCGCGAAGGCATGGCTTATCGCGGCTATATCTTGTTGGTGACGTAATTACGTTAAAAGGATTTTACTTTGATAGTATGAATGAAGTCTACACGTTGTGTTGACTAAAGCAGCTATACGTGATGTATCAGTTAAAATAAACATTGTGACGGATACGCACTATAGTTTTTTCAGAAATCATTGACGTCTAGATTAGATTAGATTAGACTAGATTAGATTCAAAAAGTTATTTGATGTTTAATATATTTTTTAATTATAATGAAAATAAAACAACACCGTTTTGTTATCAAAATAATATACAACTAGGTTTTGATTCCGGCTTCGTCAATCTTAAAGTAGATTTGATTTATCCTTCAGCAACAATACTTTTTTCGGGACGAAATTTACCATATGTCCTTTTCTGTACTCCTGTTAATGAGTATGCAAAATATCCTGGTAATCGATTGAGCCGTTTAGGCGTGAAAACATAACGAACGAACAGACTCACCGTCACATTTATAATGCTAGTAAAAATAAGGAAGTAAAGATTAGGAATTTTTCATAATTTATTGTGATACTACGATTCCAGAGATTTAAAATTACGAAAACACAAATAAAATTATGTGTGCAAAAATAATTAAGAAGCTTCTTTAAACTCGATGAGCTGTAATTATCAAAGCATAAAAAATCTGTTATGCACCTGTGATGCACATGTTAGTATATTTTATCGAAAAGATGTTGGTGTAGATACCCCGTATAAATGAAAGTCTTCTATTATGTGTCCATACTAATTTTCGAATCGGCTGAATTGATTGCGATGAGACCTAAAATGAAAACTTTAAAGTAGTGATATATGTGTGGGTAAAGCAACAACAATAAAATTAAGGAAAGAAAGTTTATAATCTGTATCAGAATCAGAAGACTTAAATAGTAAGGTAAAATTTCAATCAGAAAAAGAAGTCCGCTCATGAATCCATATAACACTCATGAAACAAAAGACATTGTTGCAACATTTCAACATAGTAATTATAAATTACTATCTATTTCTATGAATATAAATATATATTTTATATAAATATAATATGCATATATAATACATTAAACTATTTGAAATAAATTATTAAAAAGATACTGAAAACCGTATCGAAAAGTGACATTGTTTTATAATATTTCAATATTATTTATAGATATAATTTTTTTTTTGTTTTGGAACTGGCTGCACTGTTCGTTTGTTAAGGCCGCTACAGTTTCACCGGACTACGGGAATAATGTATTAAAATCCAATACATAGTTTATTAGCACTCACAGACACAGAGACGACTCGAGAAACGTCTTTATTCTGTAATATTTATTTTAGATCGCAATGCGTTCAAAAATAATATTTTATCAATTAGACACACTGACTCTATATCAATTTGATATTTTTCTGTAGCCCATTACGTGTTGTTACATTTGAAACGCATTTATTGACTTGTTTATTACGAAAAAATAGTAGAATTCAAAATTTACTAAAAAAGTAATTTCCTATCAGCTATAAGTAAATATTACTAAAGAAATATTTAATTACTATCCGCTATAAATAGAAATTATCTTTGTTGCTTCAAACAATAAAGTCTAAGTCTAAGAATGTTTTGCATATATCGGTCATATCGTTACGTAATAATAGGCACAGCTGAAAGTGAGGTGAATAAACTTCGACCATTACAAAACCGTTGGCTTGTCTTTGGCGCTCACTGGCAAGGGAAGGCCCGCCCCTGGCCGCACTACAGCGATAATGTTTTGGCGGGAATTGCTTGCTGAATTATACCTCATGTTATTAAAATTCAATACTTTGAAAAGTTTTTAAAACCATTACTGGTTATGTTCATGTTCTAAAAAATAATATTCTATTATTAAACGTAACGTACGTCTAGGTAATTTAAAACTCAAAATGTTAAGAATTTGTTCAGTTACATTATGACGTCATACCGATTAACCGTCGAATTACTCGGCACAAGGGGCATGAAAGCGGCAGAGGCGGGAAGGACAAAAGATGCGCTTGTTCTGTTTAGGCGCGAAAGACTGTTTAGAGATATTATGAAATATTCGGTTGATTACTCACTACCAAATATCTTTACTTTTATAAAGTGTTTATTGTTATTGGTAATCGGGTCCGAATAGACGTCTAAGCTTAGACATATTGATGCATGTAACATATTTTTATAAGAGTATCTCAATCAGAATGATGTCAGTTTTAATATTTATTACATTGCTACTTGGGTGCAATGAAGAAATATAACATTATTGTAGTACAATTTTATTTATGAAAACAGTTTATTCAATGCGTCATGCGTTCAAACAAAGCTTTTTTAAATATCAGTATCTAGTTTCGTTTTAGTTTTTTTGTCTATACAATGTTTAAAACAGTAAAAACTTAATATAACTATCGTTAATAATCACACTATTCATAGACCAATGAAGTTTGAAATACGTTATAATTGCTCATTTTTATTTTTTTATAATTACTAATTAAACATTAATTCTAACAAACCTAAGCCTGTACAAGATTAAAGAGAATGTTATCAAATGAATTACGTAATGTTAAGCAACACATTACATCTTATCAATCTCAATGTCTATTTATCTATCGTTACAATTTAACGTACAATATAAAATTAACTACGTGATCCCATGACGGAATAATTGAGAAGTGTTTATATTAATTGTTATAAAATAATGATTCTACGGTGTAATTAACACATAGCTCTTATTAGCATTACGGTTAAATTACGATGTAATAATCTACCAGTTATAGTGTTTTATCCATAACTCCGCGATTGCGTCATCGAGCAACGTTACATCACCCTGTCATATTTACGCGGGTAAAATTTTTTGATTAGCATGTTGTGAGGTTCTCTGGGGTACTTATATACCCGCATATATATTGCGAAGTTTCTCTCTGGAAAATGTCTAGAATATCTCAGCGGTTAGTATAAATATACTACAGGGGCAGGTTTTATTTCAATTGTATTGATAAACATTGCAAATATTATTAAAATTAGTTATTTATAATGAACTTCAAGCTTAATCAGTTTTATGTACAAAATAATCTCATCCCTAGGTTAGCGCCATTATTGATCGTATTGTGCGCGTGAAATAATTTCACGAGACTAATATCAACGGTTTCTACACACGTGTTGATAAAAACTTGCATGTCATGGTGAGTACAAATAAATATCGTTCCGGCATACGTTTTTGAGTTTGTTCAGAAACTTTTGACGTGACCTTGACACTGGATTTAAAAAATTATTTTAAGCTTAATATTATCTTTTAATTACAATGAAAGAAAAAAAAATATGGTTTTACCATAAAACTTATATATGTTTTTTTTCATAAATTTCAATACTAATAGTATATTTGTAAAGCTCATACTATTAAATATACAAAACTGAATTTTAATCAGTTTTTTATTATAATTTTAATAATTCTCACATATAAAAACTCATTGTATTGTTACGTCATGATTATCGCATTTTGGTATCAGCTGCAGTGTTTGTTGTAATCAAGCAGAGCTATAGATATAAATATTTGACTAGAGTCGCGACCAATATGCAAATATTGATAAACCGATCATAGCGAATTGTTGTAGTTAATCGTAACTGCTACCTTATAAATATGTTTACTTATGTAAATTTTATATCTGTGTTATATTTTTCTTGCATTAAAATATAGGCATATCTCTAACGCTATCTTTTAATTATTAAGCTTCTTGAGTTATATCTAAATAACATAGATCAAAAATGTTTATCTTGAAACGCTTACAGAAAGTTTGCGAAGGTATATGTCTATCACCCAAAGATAACCTTAATACTTATAAAAAAATATTAAGGTTATTAGTACAACAATATTTTGAACATAGTAATTAATTCTTATTGAATAATCCAATTATTGTCAATTGCATCGCATAATTTTCTATGATTATCTTATAAGATATGACAGGCTTAGTATTACAGGATACAAAAAAAATGTTTCGTAAAGATATAACTGTACAAGACAAAAATGCAATTAAACAAATTAGAAAAACCGTTCACAATCTATCCAGCAACGAAGAAGGTAACAAAGAGAAAGAAACTTTTTCACGCATAGCAACTCACGGGTAGTAGCCAATATGTATATAAATCTATTTATTGGTTTTATAACAGTTATACCATACATTTCATTATCGTTATATTCATTACCATTTCGTACCAATTATCAGTAACTTTCCTAGAGATAATTAAGTACACATATATCTTAACAACATGAAGTAAACTGAGTAGTATTAATGTCTAGCGCATAACGACAAGGAACACCCTGCACAAGAACGTATTTCCCGCCAACACGTTATACCATGTCCGTTGCCCTGCTCCCGCGCAATGCCTCCCGCCCTCCGCTCCCCTCGGCCTTTGTCGCCACCCGCAACATGAACGATCGTTATTTTCAAGTTGATATCGTTTACCGAGTCGAGTGTTCAATGACCCGAATACATTCCATTTAACAATGACATAATAATATAGCCGAACTGTGCACTACGTTTCTGATGTCAGTTATCAGTTACTTTAGAATAATTCGAAATATGTACATATACATGATATTAAATTACTTAATTTAGTAAATTCTAGATTCCACAGTAGCCAATTATATAATAATAATTTAAGGCCTTCTTCACTCTATAAATACAATATTTAAAATAAAACAAAGTCATAGTTCGTATCTTTGTTTGTACCTTTATTGTAAAGTACGTACCGAATTTTAATACACTTTTAACTGAAGATTACAATATTACTCCTGCATCTTGTATGATACAGCTAAGCACTGAGATTTCAGTATATTTGTATAGTTTTACGTACTAAATAGGCAATGTTATAATTAAATTTTAAGTAATTGATTCGTACAAAATAGCACAACTGTTTTCATTACGTCTTGTCGTAAGAAACATTCCTAGTACAATAATTGACCGAAAAGTTTAGTGCGTATTCATAATATTTCAGTAATGTTTCTTTAGATTTGATATATGAATATACTAGAATTAGCCCATGGCTTTGCGCGCTTTTTATGCAAAAAATATTTTGACTCGTTGTTTTAATCTCATTAAAATATGGTTCATTCAATTATTTCCGAGATATTAGTACTCAGTTTATAGATTATCATTTTTGAAATGACATATAATTCCAGTGTACAAAATTAATTTAAAATCTGTACAGTGAATGAAATTGCATTTTTATTTATGATCATCATTATAAAAATAGTTAAAAAAATAGAATTGTTATTATTCATATTTATACAGATTATACTACTTTTTAATTTAACAGGGGTAACATTATTGACTGCTGTTGAAGAAAAACGTCGTGAGAAATCGGTACGTAGGGAATGTTGAGGAAAAGGAATAATGGAACGAATAAGAAATGTGAAATTCTTTATACTTAACACAACTCTACGTCGTGGGTTGGTAGGGTGCTTACGCACATACCTTCCTTTGGAAAGAGGCCTTTGACCTTGCAACGGGTCGCTTATATGCAGATGTGATATCATTGTACAAAATTTATTAAATAGATTGAGTAGATGCTTTACCTATTTCTGTATTCATTTACAATTCTTCTTCGTTATTATTAAGAAATGATATTAGTTTCTCATGTGACTTCATTGGAATTGATTTATTCGTATTTTAACTCCGGGAATACTAACAGATAGTTAAATTATTTTTTTACGCCGTAGTTGACCAGTGGCCTTTATTACAGGTATCTACAAAATAGTTTCGAAATAAATAAATTGTACAATCTGAATTTCGAATTTAATAATATATTCAGAATCACTCAACAATTGCAGCTGGTAAGCTTTTCATTAATTACAAATACACGGGTTGATTTCGAAATGCATGTAACCATACAAAGTCAAAATTATCTTTGAAGACAAAAAGTGATATACGAAATTATTTTGATAAAATAGATAAAACATAAAATGTGTATTTTAAATTCAGTACAAAATATAAATGTATGATTGATTCACTTTTATAGCAATAATGTCTTACATATGAGGGTTAGATTTGCGTTGATTTAAAAATTTATTCGACAAAAAAAATTAAAATTTATAAAAAAAAA
>JAQQSE010000037.1:1480000-1483578 GCA_035772565.1 Antheraea assamensis
TCTCTGCTTATGTCCTTTTCGAAAGCGTCTTCTCCTTGGGCTTCCCCGCGGCTGCATCCTGTTCCATCCTAGGTTCTCCGGAGTCTTCCTTTTCTTAGTTTGGGGGACTTTTCGTACGAAAGGTGTCCAAATTTCTTTCCGTCTTTGTCTTGTCTTCTTTTTGTTCATTATTTGTATTGCTCCTAACCTCTTTTCCGATTTTAATGCAGTCGCGGTTCGTGTCCACATCTTCAGGAGTACTACTTCCTGTTTCCCTGCCAGTCCACCAGGTATTGGTTTTTTCTCCCTCTGCGGTAGACGTTTGGGTTTCATTTGCCGTGTTCTGTGGTTTAGTGGTGTGACCTGCCTGTTTGGAGCGCCTCAGTGGTAGGCCGTTGTGGCCCTCGCCAGCGCGTCCCATTTCCGCCGTACCGGACACTCCGCACTAAAGGCGTTGTGTCCGGTACTGCCGTGTTTGGCGGCTACGCAATTGATGCATGTGGGGGCCACCCCGACCCCCCACTCAGGACACTCGGTCTTCCTATGCGGGCCCGAGCAGTGACTGCAGGATGGTTTCTGTTCTGTGCATAGTCGTTTCGTGTGCCCGTAGCCCAGGCATTGGGAGCACTGGACCAGAGGGGATTGGTCTTCTGCTCGGACCCTTTGCATATCAACGTAGAGTGTGGCTTGCCCCACCATCCTACCCCACAACCTCGGGGAGACCTTAAGCACTATATGGTTAGTCAAGTTGTTTCTTGCCTTTCTTTTGTATTTTACCTCCATCCTGTCTTCATGTTCGGCTAGTCCCTCGAAAGTTTTCTTGTTTTGCTTGCGTATAGCCCCCAATACTTCCTCTTCTGTATTATACATTAGTACGTCCTTCAATATTATTAGCGGATCCTTATTATTTATCTCTTCCGCTGCTAACTTTCCCCCCACCTTGTTGATTCTGTCCTTGACTTTCCTTCTATCTTCCTCACTCTTGCATCCTATAATTACTTTCCTGTCTTTCCCCTTTCTCACTCTGTCTATCACCACTCCTCCTTCCTTTGCGTTTATAGCCTTTCTTATTTGTTGTAACACTTCCTCTCCCGTATCCATATCGTCACTGGACGTGACAGCGACCGAGTGCAGTGTTCTTCTTTCATCGGCTATTACTTTTGTTTGGCCCGCTGCGCTCGCGTACGTTGTCAGGTCCAGTGTCTTTCCTCTTTCCGTTACCATCTCCTTCAACTCCTCTAGTCTTTCTCTATTTTTCTTTATTTCTCTTGTCTGCTCCTCTATCTTCTCTATTATTTCCTCTTCCCGTCCGTTAGTGTGAAAGGATTTAGGTGGGGCGAGGGGGTGTATAGGGCCCTCCTCCCCCGTCCCTAATTCACTCTCTTTCCCCTGCTTTCCCGAGATCCCTGTTTCCTTCGCTTGCGTCTTTACTATATCATAAAGCCTGTCTAAGGCGTTCAATACGCCGTCCTTTATGTCGGTTTTCAGATTACGCGAGTTGGCTAGGTGTGTTTTAGCCTTGCACAAGCACGCTTTGGCCTCTAGGACCAGACTGGCGTACCTCTCCACTCTCGGTGGTGAGGTGAGGTCTATTTTCTTGGCCACGGTTTTTGTTGCCTGGCCACGTTTTTGTGCAATATTTTGGGCTTCTACGTCCTGACTCGCCTCGATGGACTCTATGCTTTTGCGCACTTTTGATGTTCTATCAGGTTTCGGGCTAGTTTTCTCATTTTGCTGCAGGGTGGAAGTACTGCTATTTGTCTTCTTTGGGGGGGTATGTGCGAACATTGTAGGGGTCGTGCTTGGTAAGTATTTATTTATATTTATACTTCTAGTGTTAGTAACTTGTTATTCTTAATATCCTACTCGGTGTAAATAATGTGTATAATAGTTTGTAAATTGTATAATATTGTCTAATTAAAATTGTATAATATTGTCTAATTAAAATTATATATCCGGTTTTTATTGTATAACGTCAATTCTCTACTTATATACTATTAGCACACACGTTTGTCACCTTATTCTACTTGTAAATAAATTTTTTAAAATAAATTTTTTGTCGTAATAATTCCTTATCGAATTTCGTCTATAATTCCTATTATATTCTAGTCCTATTGACCTTGTCCTGTTTTCCTCTATCCTCTCACGCTCCTAGACCCTTCCCACTCCAACTCCGAACGAAACTATCAACTTTTATTTTTCCGATGTTCTAAATCTACTTAACCAACCGACCCTAAAGGGTGCGGTGGGCGGGCCCGTTTTCAAAATTTTTTGTCTCGTATCGCGCTGAAAAGGGTGCCGATCGGTTCGGGACCCTTAGGGCAACCCCTTAAAACGAAAATGAGCCAAAAAATTCGGGAAGTTTTTATTAAATTTTGAAAATTGTGTAAATTTTTTACTAATTTTTGTTTTTCTTTTTCAGGTACTCCCCTACAGCGACTTCAACGGGTGCGGTGCGTGCAGGAGAGCTGGACCTTCGATGGAAGAACAAAAACCAGGAATTCGAACGGTCGGGAACGGAATTATTCCCGACTTTATTTGTAAAATTTTGTAAAACTAAACTATTGAATAAAAATTTAATTATTAAAGATATGTAAATTCTAAAAACGTGGGCGGATAGGCCGGAGCGTGGCGAACGCAGAGATATATATAAGTCCTATATACTAAGTATATATATGTGTCAAATTTATGTATTTTTAAAAATATCGTGCGCGCGAGCGCTTCCACGACTTCACCGCTTAGGTAACCTCGGTCGCACGTGTCGGCCGCGTGACCGGTCTACTATGGAAAGTTAATGTACCAAATGTATGAAAAATGTGAATTTTCAAAATTTTTTGGCTCGTATCGCGCTGAAAAGGGTGCCGATCGGTTCGGGACCCTTAGGGCAACCCCTTAAAACGAAAATGAGCCAAAAAATTCGGGAAGTTTTTATTAAATTTTGAAAATTGTGTAAATTTTTTACTAATTTTTGTTTTTCTTTTTCAGGTACTCCCCTACAGCGACTTCAACGGGTGCGGTGCGTGCAGGAGAGCTGGACCTTCGATGGAAGAACAAAAACCAGGAATTCGAACGGTCGGGAACGGAATTATTCCCGACTTTATTGTAAAATTTTGTAAAACTAAACTATTGAATAAAAATTTAATTATTAAAGATATGTAAATTCTAAAAACGTGGGCGGATAGGCCGGAGCGTGGCGAACGCAGAGATATATATAAGTCCTATATACTAAGTATATATATGTGTCAAATTTATGTATTTTTAAAAATATCGTGCGCGCGAGCGCTTCCACGACTTCACCGCTTAGGTAACCTCGGTCGCACGTGTCGGCCGCGTGACCGGTCTACTATGGAAAGTTAATGTACCAAATGTATGAAAAATGTGAATTTTCAAAATTTTTGGCTCGTATCGCGCTGAAAAGGGTGCCGATCGGTTCGGGACCCTTAGGGCAACCCCTTAAAAACGAAAATGAGCCAAAAAATTCGGGAAGTTTTTATTAAATTTTGAAAATTGTGTAAATTTTTACTAATTTTTGTTTTTCTTTTTCAGGTACTCCCCTACAGCGACTTCAACGGGTGCGGTGCGTGCAGGAGAGGCTGGAC